>JAHRHZ010000271.1:78030-90202 GCA_024137785.1 Ginglymostoma cirratum
TTAGCTTGCCCAGCACTGCCTCCTTAGTGATAATGATAGTTTCTAGGTCCTCACCTGCTATAACCTTCTTGCCATTTGTTTTCGGCATGTCATTTGTGTCTTCCACTGTGAAGACCGACATGAAATAACTGTTTAATGCCTCGGCTATTTCCTCATTCCCAGTTATTAAATTGGCCTTCTCATCCTCCAAAGGACCAATGTTTACCTTCGCCACTCTTTTACGATTTACATATTTATAGAAACTTTTGCTGCCTGTTTTTATATTCTGAGCTAGTTTACTCTCATAATCTATCTTACCTTTCTTTATAACTTTTTTTGTGGCTTTCTGTTGGTCTTTAAAGATTTCCGAGTCTACTAGTTTCCCACTGCTCTTTGCTTTCTCGTATGTGTTTTTTTTCAATCTGATGCTTTCCCTTATTTCCTTAGGCATCCATGGCTGGCTCTTTCTTTTCCTACAGTTCTTCCTTATCACTGGAATATACTTCTGCGGAGCACTGTGAAAAACTGTTTTGAATCGCTGACAATGCATCCCTCCCCAACGAGCTCAATACATTCTCTGCTCGTTTTGAACAGAAAAGGGTCAGTGAAATGATGTCACTGCCCCACCATTCTCGGATACACCTGTACCCACAGTCACTGCCACAGATGTCAGACCAGCCTTCCTGAGGGTGAACCCATGGAAAGGGACCAGCCCAGATAGAGTCCCTGAGCGTGCACACAGATCCAGCATGGACCAGCTGATGGGAGTATTCGCAGACATCTTTAACCTCTCCTTACTCCAATGTGGGGTTCCCATCTGCTTCAAGAAAACTAATGAAGGGTTTCAGCCTGAAATGTTGACTTTCCTGCTCCTCGGATGCTGTCTGACCGGCTGTGCTTTTCCAACTCCACATTTACTGGCTCCAGCTTCCGCATCTGCAGTCCTTACTGTCTCCTATCCGGATGCATCACAGCTTGGTGTCACACTGCTCCGCCCAAGACCACAAGAAATTACAGAGAGTTGTGAACGCTGCCCAGTCCATTACACAAGCCAGCCTTTCTTCCACTGACTCAGTCCACACTTCCTGCTACCTCAGGAAAGCAGCCAACATAATCAAAGACCGCTCCTACTCTCTTCCACCATCTTCCTTCAGAGAGAAAATACAAAAGTTTGAAAACACGTACCAACAGACTCAAGAACAGCTTTTTCCCTGCTGTTATCAGACTTATGAATGGACCTCTCATATACTAGAGTTGATCTTTGTCTGCACCTTCTCTGTAGCTGTAACACTATTCTGCATTCTGTTATGATGTCCTTATGTAAGGCATGGTTTGTCTGGTTAGCAGGCAATACAATACTTTTCACTGTCTCTCAGCACATGTGACAATAATAAATGAAATGAAATCAAAATCAAATCAGGTCGGACTGGAGTTCCTGGTTCTGAAGTTGGATGTCAGTCAGGAGTACAAGGTCATTCAGGGGTAGTGGGAGGGGGAGTGTTGGGACTAGACAGGACCTTTAGAGATTGACATTGTTTGTGATCTCTGCCCCCCACACTAGTGACTGAATCCTGACTGTACACAGAGCAAGTACTTAGTGGCGGCAGTGTATATGTCCCAAAGGGACACCGCAATGACTAATCTTCTGTCAGGCACGAGTAAATCACCCAGGATTATTAAGCATTGTTAGTGCCTGAAGTATGCTTTCTCAGCTGACTCACTGGTCCTTCACTTTGGCCATCCTTCAACACAGTGCCAACAAATGGTACACAGTCTTGGTCCTTCTTGGATGTTGGGTGTCCCGGTGATTCATTGGTTAGCACTGCTGCCTCACAGTGCCAAGGACCCTGGTTTGATTCCACCCTCGCGCGACTGTCTGTGTGGAAATCACAGAAATCATAGAATCCCTACGGTGTGGAAACAGGCCATTCAGCCCAACAAGTACACACTGCCACTGACCTAGACCCATTTCCCTACCCTTTCCTGGTAACCCTACATTTCCTATGTCTAATTCACCTATTTTACACACCCCTGGACACGATGGACAATTTAACATGGCCAATCCACCTAACCTGCACTTCTTTGGACTGTGGGAGGAAACCGGAGCACTCGGAGGAAACCCACCCAGACATGGGGAGAATGTGCAAACTCCACACAGACAGTCACACGAGGGTGGAATTTGCACATTGTCCTCGTGTCTGCGTGGGTTTCCTCTGGGTGCTCCAGGTTCTGCCCACAGACCAAAGATGTGCAGGTTAGCTGGATTGGCCATGCTAATTTGACCATAGTGTCCAGGTATGAGCAGGCTAGGTGGATTAGCCATGGGAAATGCATGGTTACAGGGATGGGGTGAGTCAGGATTAGATTCTCTTTGGAGGATTGGTATGGACTGAATGGCCTGCTTTCACACTGGAAGGATTCTATGATTCTTTTGTTTTGGTCCATTTTGGTTGAGCACCTTTTGACTTGCTCCTTGCTTCCTTTTCTTTTACAGCATTGTAAGCAATCCGAACAAATTCTCATTTTTTTTATGTTCCGTCATGAGCAAGCACAACGAAGTCTTCTGCTGGTTGCCATTTGCCTGACTGGTCAAGAGCAGTTTGTTTCAAGATCATTTTGTTCTCTGAGAGGCTGCTGGTCCCTTCAACGTCTTCTGATGTTGGTCCAACTAATATTAACTCAAGGATGATGTGGGTTAACTGTGAATAACATTCAGATAGTCAACTCTCTTTCCTCATGTGACTTGAAGCACTCTGATGTTTCTGCAACTTATTCCACCTGTACCATGCATTCTTCACAGAGTCATTGAATGATGCCATTCAGTCCATCCTGCCTGTAACAGCTCTATTTCCTAGAGTCAGTCTTTTCTCCATAATCCTGTGCATCATTAATCCAAATAATTATCCAATGCTGCTCTTGAATGCCTCAGTTGAACTTGCCTTGACCACACTCCCAGGCAGTGCAGTCCACACGCTAACTACTCATTGTGTGAAAAAGACCTTTGTGGGGTGTAAGTTCTGCTTCTTCAGCCGTAAGAAAGCAACACTTGCTCCTGTATCAAGTGCAAAATCAACAAATTGTTCACTAACATAGACAACTTCTGTCTCTTCTGGTTCACCTGGATTAGTTAGTTCCACTAGGAATGCCTCAGGTATTTTCTTCAATGGAAGTATCTCATCAAATGCAGACAAATTTTCTAAGGGCTTTCTATTGTCTAAACTTTTTTATGTGGAGGACTACAAATACTTCTGCTGTTCTGCCTTACTTGTACACATCTTCTTGGAGTGATCTGTAGTTTTACAAATGCAGTACTGCTTTGAGGTGACTGAATGTGGTCAAAGACACTGGCGTCTTGTTACCCAGTTGTACTGACACTAGTTCTTAGATCTGTTACTTGATTTATTCTCTGCTTTGGTTGGTCATGTGCTCAATAGTATTTCCATATTAAATGAAGTAAATAGATTTTGTTGCCCTCTTGAGAATGTGTTGATCTCAAGATCTGTTTTCTGCTCCAACCACAATTTGTTTGGCTTTCCAGAAATTTACAGCTTCCTTAGACTGTAAGGAATCTTAATGTTTCATCAAGAATTCCAGCAACAATTTTGTGTCTTATGAATTCTGATTTCAAAGCTCTTTAGTCACAGATTTTCACTAAGCTATAGAGGACAATTATGAAATTGTGCGCAGATATCACTGAAAGCTAAAATCATCTGTTAAATCTTGATTGTTCATGAATGTTAATTATTCTTAAATTGAAATAATTATCAAATGTTTCAGGACAACCGCAAAAAGTATTGGTAGTCTACTTGTCTGTTAATAAAATCATTTCTTGCTGAAAATAATAGTGTATTCATTTAATTAGTTTCAATCTTAGTGTTTAATTTTGAAACATTGCAATATCGTAAGAACTGTTACATCCACAAAGAGAAATCTTGTGTTCAGCATGGTCCTCCTCTTGAATCTGTTATGCAGTCTATGTCTTTTTCCATTTCTTCTCAATGTGTCTATTAACCCTATTGCTATAAAGGTTGCTTGTACCTATATTATTCCATTATTGCTTAAAATCTGCTGTCCTTAAAACTTGTATTCATATATGCACCAGTACTGTTTTAAATTAAACACACTGACAAGCTTGTTGATCTCAATACGGTGGCTCAGTGGTTAGCACTGCTGCCTCACAGCGCCAGGGACCCAGGTTCAATTCCACCCCTGGGTGACTGTCTGTGTGGAGTTTGCGAGTTCCTCCTGTGTCTGCATGAGTTCCCCCTGGTTTCCTCCCACAGTCTAAAGGCGTGCAGTTTAGGTGGATTGGCCAAGCTAAATTGCCCATAGTGCTGAGGGGTGTATAGATTAGGGGGATGGGTCTGGGTGGGATACTCTGAGGGTCAGTGTGGACTTGTTGGGCTGAATGGCCTGTTTCCACATGGTATGGATTTTATGATACCAGCAATGCTGCAGACTTTCTGTAACACTATGTTGAATTCTTCAACAGATCTTCACATTTTGTTACTAACTGTTCTATAGTAATTTAGTGCTTGCAAGCTTTTTGAATCAGCTTCTTTGTAGTATTGCTTCTCTGTACTGCTTACTGGGTGTTCCTAAGTTTTTCTTATCTTTTTAAATGATTAGGAGGTGGCTGCCTGCTACTTGATTACAAGTTTGATTTATTGCTGTCATATGTACCAAGATAGAGTGAAAAGTGTTCTCGGGTATTCCAAGATAGTATTTTCCCACTCCTTCCAGGGTACAACAGACATTTCCTCTTCTTTCACAAGCTAAAGCATCAAGCACTTTCTTTTACACAAATTATTTTCATGAAGCTCCCTGGCTATGGCTTTTATAAGTCTTCCCATGTTAATTGTGCCTGAATTACTGAGTATCAGTTTGAAATCTTTATTCTTCTTCTTCTGTAGGTGTCTTTCATAGATCGCTTTAAATCTGCCTATTTCCACTTCAAGTTAATTCAAATAAATTCTACTATTCCTCGTAGCTGCACATTTTGGAGTCTAAAGTCAATAGCAGCAAAATTCAATTTGAGAGTTGAGAACTTTCTTTTACACTCCCTCGTCTTCCCTTTCTGGCCTTAGTGCCATTTTTTATAAGTTTATTCCTTTTTCTCCTTAGGGATTTCTAAGATTACCTATTGGAGCCTCCAGTTGCACTCTGCAGAACCTCCTTTGCTAAGGCCAGTTGTAATTTCCAAACCTTTGGCTTTTCTCTTTTTTCCTAGCCACTGGTCTTGCCACAGCACTTCTTACCAACTTCTGAATGAAGCTTTGCCTTTGGAGCGCTGATTTTTCACAGAGTCATACATCACAGAAACAGAACCTTTGTTCCAACCAGCCAATTGCCAACCATTAACCCAAACTAAACAAGCCCCACTTGCTTGTGCTTGGCCCATATCTCTCCAAATATTTCTTATTCATGTACTTATCAAAATATCTGTTAAATGCTGGAACTGTACCTGCATCCATCACTGCTTCTGGAGGTTCATTCCACATATGAGCAACTCTCTGTGTAAAACAATTTCCTCTCATGTCCTTTTTAAATCTTTCTCCTCTCAACTTAAAAGTTTTCCCACTAGTCTTGAAATCCTCCACCCAAGGGAAAAGACACCTGCCAGTCACCTCATCTGTACCCCCTCATGATTTTATAAACATCTATAAAGTCACCCTTTAACCTCCTGCTCTCCAGTGCAAAAAGTCCCAGCTTTTCCTTCTAATTTAAACCCTCTATTCCCAGCAACATCTTGGTAAATCTCTTCAGAACCCTCTCCAGTTTAATAGTATCCTTCCTATAACAGGCTGACCAGAATTGTTCACAGCATTCTAGATGAGGCCTCACCAATGTCTTGTAGAACCTCAACATGATGTCCCAACTCCTATAATCAAAGTTCTGAACAGTGAAGACAAGCGTGCTAAATGCCTTCTTAAACACCCTGTCTACATGTGAGGCAAACTTCAAAGAATTATGTACCTGAACCCCCAGGTGTTCT
The DNA here is from genome assembly GCA_024137785.1 of Ginglymostoma cirratum. Taxonomy (NCBI): domain Eukaryota; kingdom Metazoa; phylum Chordata; class Chondrichthyes; order Orectolobiformes; family Ginglymostomatidae; genus Ginglymostoma; species Ginglymostoma cirratum. Next base: position 84,005 of record JAHRHZ010000271.1, read on the forward strand.
CTGTTCCACAACACTACCCAAGGCTCTACTTTGGTTGTATAAATCCTACCCTTGTTTGCTTAACCAAAATGCAATTTTACCAAAATCAAGCTGTTGTTATCTTCTTCTTTGTCAGCTATCAGGTTTAATCTGGTAACACTCCCTATATGGGCGAGTCTCTCAGTTGAACTAATTATTTTTTCTTTGTGTATTCTGAATTTCTTCTCCTTGTGCTGGGGTCAGATCTGCACTGCTGAAACCCATGTTGCTTTTTCCCAGATGGCAAATCCTGGCACCTTGTCATATTTACCACCTCTCCCAGTCCGTGGTACTGGGTAAGGATTGCTTGACGCCATTTGCCAACACCTTCTCCTTTGGCTTCACTTAGCCTTGGTCTATCTAGGGATCAGCGGTAGAGTATACATTGTATTCATTGTCATCGAGTCTCCACAGAAGATGCACTGTTCTCAGATAACAATAGGATTTATCGCAAGATAACAATACATCTACATTGGGGCAAACATACTTTTAGAACCTTAGGGAGCTGGGACACATACATCTCATCCCTCCAAAATCTAGACAGAACTCCCTATGCCCAACACCAGACTGTATTACACCATCCAGTATAACATGGATACAGCTGATATTCAGACCACAGCTGTGAACTGTGTACTGTGAACAGTTTTGGACCCCTTATCTAAGGACAGACAGCCTGGCATTGGAGGCAATCCAAAGAAGGTTCACTAGGCTGATCCCAGGTATGGAGTGAATGTCTAATGGGGAGAAGTTGAGCAGGTTGGACATGTTCATAGAATCATAGAATGCCTACAATGTGGAAACAGGCCCTTCAGCCCAACAAGTCCACACTGACCCTCAGAGCACCCACCCAAACCCATCCCCCTAATCTACACATCTCTGAGCACTATGGGCAATTTAACATGGCCAATCCACCTGGCCTACACATCTTTGGCCTGTGGGAGGAAACCCACGCAGACACAGGGAGAATGTGCAAACTCCACCAGACAGTCGCCCAAGGCTGGGATCGGACCCGGGTCCCTGGCGCTGTGAGGCAGCAGTGCTAACCACTGAGCCACTATGTCGCCCTAAGAAAGGAAATAAGCAATGTTCTCCTTGGACGTTAGAAAAATAAGTGACAACCTTATCAAAACTTACAAGATTCTTCGAGGATTTGACAGGGTCGATGTGGAAAGCTTGTATCCCCTTTGCTGGAGAGTTGAGGACAAGAGGGCAGCTACTCGGAATATGGAGTTCACACATTTAAGGCAGAGATAAGAAGAAATGTTTTTCTTTCACGCGGTTCTGAATCTTTAGAATTCTTTACCACAGAGGGCAGCTGCGGTTGGGTCATTAATTGTATCCAAAGCTGAGACAGGCAGATTTTTAATCAGAAAGGGAATCAAGGATTGTGGGGGAAAGGCAGGAAAGTTGAGGTGATGATTATCAGACTAGCCATGATCTCATTGAATGGCAGAACAGATTTGATGGGTCGAATGACTTCCTTCTGCTCCTATGTTTTATAGATTTTTTTCTATAGAATTCCCACGGTGTGGAAACAGGCCATTCAGCCCAACAAATTCACACCAACGCTCCAAAGAGCATCCCACCCAGACCCATTGCCCTACTCTATCCCTGTATCTCTGAATTTCCTGCGGGTAATGCACCTAAGCTAAACATCCCTGAACACTATGGGCAATTTAACATAACCAATCACCTACCTTGCACATCTTTGGACTGTAGGAGGAAACCAGAGCATCTGGCAGAAACCAAGCAGACACAGGGAGAACATGCAAACTCCACACAGACAGTTGCCTGAGGCTGGAATTAAACCCAGGTCCCAGGCACTGTGAGGCAGCAGTGCTAACCACTGAGCCACTGTGCTGCCTTACACGCATTAACATCTTGACAACTATCAACTCATATAACAAAAGACTTCATTTAGTTTCTGTTTACACAGTGGGCAGTGCAGAAAGTTGCCAAATTTTTATTTTGACAACATTTTCCACTTCCTCCAGAAGAACAAGGGGCAACAGGTTTGTGGTTAAACTGAGACCCCCTCTGAGTCCCACACAATGCGAACGTGTAACTGCCTCATTGATCCTTCACCGTCACCGCGTCTTGAATGCCTCTGACTAGCAGACGGACTGCAGTAGCTCGCCATCACCTCCCCAAAGGAAATGAGAGATGGACACAACATGATGCTGTTGCCAGTGAGGCTATGTCCTGTACATGGACTTTTTTTAAAGTAAAGAGAAGGCTGTTGACAATTGTTCTCTGAAGGTTGCAAGAGGGACATGACTTCATTGGAAATTGCTAAGGACCAGCTTTTCAAAACAATTTGTGAGCCACAGGAATGCACTGTTCTGCTCCTAAGCAACTGAAGAACTTCAGCGATGTGTGCTGCTTCCAACCACGTAACACTTTGTGTGATCGTTGGTATTTGACCTCCAGACTGACTGGATTCAACCACCTCAAGTTGTTGTTTACTGAACATGAAATGGCCTGAGGCTGCCCACAAGACAAGCTTGTTTATTTTTCAGTACATTTCATCTCCGCCCCACCCCCCTCCCCCCATGAAGATGTATGCCGAATACTATCTGACCACACAATGCTTAGGCAGTTTATTTCACAGATCTTGAAAGATACTTGAAAGATTTGTCACTGATACTTGTAGGCAGACTCTGTTGTTATTCATTGTACACGCAAGATTATGCAATTTATGAGTTTAACGCAAAGCCATTTAATATGTTGAGAAACAGGCCTGCATTTGATCAGAACATCTCACAAAACGAGGATTTCCAAAACTGCATCGGAGCAAGAGGCAGACTTTTAACATCTAAATTGCACTGTGGGCATATTAACAGCACGAACACTGAGTGGTGGTCAGCAAGATGGACAGAACGAGAAATAGAGAGAGGGACAACTGTCAGAGAGAGAAATACTGGACACCTATCAGACAGAAAGAGAGTGTGATGGACATCTGTCACAGAGGGGGAGGGCGGAAGAAACAGAGTAATCGTCACCTGTCAGAGGGAGAAAGGTAGAGAGGTAGAGAGAGAGAGACAGTGACGGACATCAATCAGAGAGACCGTGACAGAGATCCAGATGCATCAGAGAATGTTGCCAGACAGAGAGATTGATAGGTAATTTTTGGAGAGACATAGAGATGGACACCTGTCAGACGGAGGAAGGGAGTGATGTACAGCTATCAAAAACAAAGAGAATAATGGAATCCCCTCGACGAGAGAAAGTGATGGACACCTGACAGAGTTAAAGACAGAGATGAACACCTATCATGAAAACAAAACGAGTGTGAGGTTGATGGAAACAGCTGGGAAAAGAGAGAGAATGTAATGGGCACCTGTCAGAGAGAAACAGAATGATGGACACCAGTCAGTGAGGACAGACAACGTGATGGACACCGGTCAGACAGAAAGAGAGCTGGGTGGATCTCATAGAATGTGAATTGCCTGATTGGTGCTGTAAGTCTGGTCCAAACAGCGAGCCCTGGCTGACAGATATAAACAGGAGTGTCAGAGATTCTGCTCACTCTAGGAGCCACTCTGAGCTAGCTGGGTCAGTGTCATGTGATATGCATGTGTAAATAAAGGGTGACTCAGTGACGGGATACTGGCCTTCATAGAGTTACTTCAGTGGCAATGAGGGAAAAACATGCTCCTAAAAAGATTTGCTTGCAGCAGTGTTTTTGAGTTGGGTAAGCATTTCTGACATCATGGCGCTATTTGGGAAGTTTGATTCTTTTCATCCTGCTGATTCAGACCGGACCCAGAATGTGGAAAGGATGTATCAGAGTTTTCCTGCTCCTATGATGCTGCTTGACCTGCTGTGTTCATCCAGCCCCATGCTTGTTATTGTGGAAAGGATGTGTTATTTTTTCTGGGCAAATGACATTGGGCATTTGAAAAGCAATGAGTAATTCTCCTGATGGCATGTGGACCTGCAGTTTTTTCAGTTATTAGGAGCCTGAACTTCCCTGGGGCACCAGATACTAAAACATTTCAAGAGTCAATTGATTTAGTTAAAGAATATTACAACCCAAAGCCTCGGATAATTCTAACAATCCATATTGGGATTTTTGACGAAGTTAAGATGACTAGCAGAGACATGTATCTTTAAATTAACCCTAAGTGAGATGCTGAGAGACCATCTGGTATGTGGCATTAATGGCTGCCTGAGTGAAATCCTAATTAAATATCCAAAAATTTTCAGGAAGATCTAAGGACTATCAAAGGATCCAAGGCCACCTTGCATGTTGACCAGGAAGCAATCCCACGATTCTGCAAGGCCTGCCCAATGCCATTTGCCTTACATGCAAAAGTGTTGGCAGAAATCAGGACGCTGGAAAGCGAAGGAATCATCAAAACAATCAGTTTGCGAAATGTCAGTACCGGTCGTACTGATTGTGAAGGCAAGTCGGTTCACCTTTGTGGGAATTTTAAACAAACAGTAAACCGCTTTTCACAGCTGGATAAATACCCAATCCCTCATGTAGAGGATTTATATACAAAGCTGGCAGGGATGCTGTCCTTTACAAAGCTGGTGATGAGCCACCCATTCCAGCAGTTGCAACTGGATGAGGGTTCCCAGAGGTACGCTACAACTAATACCCATGAGAGTTTGTACCAGTATATGACACTAATTTTGGGGCATCATCAGCCTGTGCCACTTTTCAGCAGATGATGGAGAACACTTTACAAGGCCTACCTCTGGTCACCATTAATCTGGATGACATGCTAATAACTGGGAAGACCAATAAAGTGCACTTAGAGAGCTTGGACATAATGCTTAAACATTTCTCCAAGGCAGGAGGATGCCTAAGGAGGGAAAAACGCGTGTACCAGGCAGCCCAAGTGACATACTTGGGCCACAGAGTCTACAAGACTGGGTTACACCCATTGGAAGATAAAGCAGAGTAATGTAAATTGGTCTGGCTCTCATGTCTGTACCAGACCTTGGGTTGGTGAATTGTTACAGAAAGTTCAGGCGTAACTTGGCTTCCATCCTGGCACCCTTATACCTGCTATTGAAAAGGGGTCAATTTTGGAAATGGTCCCGTAGCCAAGGCGTAGCCATTAGGGAAGTGAAAATACAGTTATTATTGTCTAAGATGTTGGCACATTATGATCTCAAGTGCGATCTGATGTTTCCTTGTAGTGTTGGCTCACGGTAGCCCAGAGAAGAGGAACGCCCGATAGCTTATGCTTCCCAGGCTTTGGCTGAAGTTATGCCCAGGTAGAGAAGGAAGGCTTGGTGGTCATCTTGGGTGTAAAAAAGTTGCACCAATACCTTTTTGGACGTAAATTGGTAATAGTAACAGACCACAAACACCTGCTAGGACTACTCAAAGAGGACAATGTTGTGCTGCCCTTATCTTCAGGCCAAATTCAGCAGTGGTTCTCATTCTAAGTGCAACTAATTACAAGTTGGAACACCGTCCAGGAGGCCAAGTGGCAAATGCAGGTGCCTTGAGCCGTCTCCTACTGGCAGATACATTACTGATGCTGCCACCACTGGAAGAGTCCGTTTTGGTCTTAAACTTCTTGTCAACACCAACAATACCAGATTGTGGACACAAAAAGATCCTGTCCCGGCAATGAGAGAAACAAAATATCAGTCACATCCAGAATTGAAACCTTTCTGGGCCCGGTAAGACCAGATCACAGTTAAGGATAGCATGTTATTGAGGGGAGCAAGAATGGTTGTCCTGAGCAATGGTCGCTGCCAGATACTGGCTGAACTCCACCACAGTCATCCAGCAGTTTCCAAAATGAAGATGTTGGCATGTGGTAATGTCTGCCGGTCAGGATTGGATACCGAAATAGCTTCATTAGTGGGGCAGTGCCCAGAGTTCCAACAAGGACAAAAATTACTGCCAGCAGCTACCCCAAATTCATGGGAATAGCTAGGTAACCTCTGGGCTCAGGTACATGTCAACTATGCAGTTCCTTTCATGGGCTCTATGTTCTTAGTCATTGTGGAGGCCCATTCAAAATGTTTGGATGTTCACAGAGATAAAAGGTACTGCAGATGCTGGAGAATCCGAGATAACAAGCATGGGGCTGGATGAACACAGCAGGTCAAGCAGCATCATAGGAGCAGGAAAACTTGACGTTTCGGGCCTAAAGGCCCGAAGGATGAAGGATGAAGGGTTTAGGCCCGAAACGTCAAGTTTTCCTGCTC
>JAHRHZ010000271.1:105202-139479 GCA_024137785.1 Ginglymostoma cirratum
ACACAGCAGGCCAAGCAGCATCATAGGAGCAGGAAAGCTTGACATTTTGGGCCTAGACCCTTCATCAGAAACGTCAAGCTTTCCTGCTCCTATGATGCTGCTTGGCCAGCTCTACACATTGTTATCTTGGTCTTAGTTTGGTTTGTTGTCTCTGAAGTAAGACTCAAACTAATGCAGTGATAAGGAGCTGCCATTAGTTCTGGTCTCTGTGCCATTCCCATCAAAAATTAATGTAAAGGATACAAGAGATATGTAATTGTGTTTGTTCCCATCAGTGGTCCACTATGTGTGTGGTTAACAATGTGGAAGCATCCATCATGATCGTTCAATAAAGGTCACCAGCGATGGAAAGTGATCCTATTCAATATATGCATTGGTTTTGATCTTTAGTGGCCTAGGTTCTGGGAAAATCCCAATGCGTTGGTAAGTAGCAAACATAATCCCAATTTCAAGGATGAGGAAAGAGAAAATGGGAAACTACAGGTTAGTTGACCAACTTCAGGGGTAGAATCTATTTTTAAGAAGCAGAAAACAGGTACATAGAGCTGCGCAGCATGGAAGCGGACCCTTTGGTCCAACTTGTCCACACCGACCAGGTATCCTAAATTAATCTTGTCCCATTTGCCAACATTTGGCCCATATTCCTCTGAACTCTTCCGTGTACCCATCCAGATGTCTTTTAAGTGTTGTAACTGGCATTTATAAATACATAATATTCTCAGGCAGAAAGGGAAATTGTGTTTGACAAATCCGCTACAATTTTTGATGCTGTAATCTGTAGGGCAGATAAGGGGGAAGCAGGAAATGAAAGGATTTTCACGAAGTGTTCAAATAAGTGCCACGGAAGAGTTTTTGACACATAATTATAGGTGGGGGCTCTGAGGGCTAATGGACCCCAGCTCAATACGTTGTTTGAATTGCTGTTTGTGATGGAAGCTATTGCCATCTTCCTCTTTAAGTGTAGGAAGCCACAGGGTCTGCTTGGTCTGGTGCGGGACAGGAAAGCCGCTTCCTGGACTAACTAGAAGAGCTTCTTGTAATTGCCAAGATGTAGTTTACTGCAAGTTGGTAACTGTTTATGTGAATCAGCCATAAAGAGTCATACAGTCCTACAGCACAGAGACAGACCCTTTAGCACAAACTGGCCCATGCCGACTGAGAAATTAGGCAGGGTGGTCAGGGCCCATGAAATGTCCCTGGCAAACACAATTAAGGGCAACCCAAGGTATGTTATCAAATCCCCACAGTGTAGAAATAGGCCATTTGGCCCAACAAGTCCGCACCAACCCTCCAAAGATCATCCCGCCCAGACCCATTCCTGTACCTATCCATGTAACCCTGCTTTTCCCTTGGCTGATGCATCTAACCTTCACATCCCTGAACACAATAGGTAATTTTGCAGGGTCAATTCACCTAACTTGCACGTCTTTAGACTGTGGGAGGAAACGTGTGCACCTGGCGGAAACCCATGCAGACATGTGGAAAATGTGCAAACTCCACACATAATCACCCAACACTGGAATAAAACCCGGGTCCCTGGCGCTGTATTGCAGCAGTGCTAACCACATTGCCACCCAAAATATAACAGGCTTTGTTAGAGAGACTTTGAGGAGCATTAGATGTTGGGTCTCTCTCCTTCAAGATTCTAAGCTGCTCTGCCCACAAGTCCATTTGACCTCAACATAATAGGTTGTGTTTTGCTTTGTGGTACTCCTCAACATTAACCCTTCCAAACACTTGCAGATCTATTTATAACCTTTCCCACAAACTCCCAAGAGTTTTTATTTTACATTATTAATAATAATTACATTTACCACTCTCACATCTTCCACCAAGTCGCTGCACTGACAAATTCAGTCAATGTAGAGGTTACATTATTCTATCAGAATGTGTTCACTTCAAACATGGAAGACTTGTAGTTTGATGGGTGGAAGGCAGCTGTCTTCCTGATAGTCTGAGGTCTGTCAATGCCACTAAACTGGGAAACCTTTCATCTCTTAGCTTTCCTTTGCAGAGGAACACTTTCCCTGATGAAACAGGCTACTGATTCTTTGCTGTTTCCTGAATCTCCAAAACTGGCAATTTCTTCCTTTCAGTATCTGGAATTGTTGGACATAGGATTGTCCCTTCTCAGTGTTGGTTTCCACGAAGTTCCAAGTGCCACATCTGCAACCTGCATCAGCAGGGTTTTTATCCTCAATCCACCCACAGCTTTGTGTTGAAGCAGTTAAATGTTTGATTTTAAGATGTTGATGGCTTGGATTCTTCACAGAAAGAATCCATTCTGGATGCATCACAGCTTGGAATGGCAACTGCTCTGCCCAAAACCGCAAGAAACTACAGAGAGTTGTGAACACAGCCCAGTCCATCATGAAAACCAGCCTTCATTCCAATGACACGGTTTACACTTCCCACAGCCTCAGGAAAGTAACAGACATAATCATAGACCACTCTCAACCCGGTTATAACCTCTTCCATCAGGCAGAAGATGCAAGTTTGAAAACATGTGCCACCAGATTCAAGAACAGCTTCTTCCCCTCTGTTATCAAACTTATGAACAGATCTCTCATATATTAGAGTTAATATTTCTCTGCACCTTCTCTGTAGCTGTAACACTGTATTCTGCATTGTGTCCTATTACCCTGATGTACTATATAAGGTATGATTGCCTGGATAGGATGCAAAACAATACTTTTCACTATGTCTCACTACATGTGGCAATAACAAATCAGACAAAACTGGTTACATTATTGGTGAAAACACCATATTCACTTTCTCAGTTCTGCAATTTGAAGATTGCTTCTGATTTGGCTAGATCTCTATCTAAGAAGTTAAACATTCTGCTTGAACTTTTCTCCTCCCTGTCACCTCTGCATCTATCATCCGACTTGAATCTGTCATAACTATTTGTTAAACACTCTGAGTTGCATCAGTTATAATGTCATTGCTTGGCTCCAGTATGTAATGGTATTCACTTGCTATCCCACTGCTGTAGGACCAGTCAAGTCACAGATCTGCAGTACACGTATAGACATCGGAAGCCCTGTGAGTAAAGATTAAAATTCTTGGTGAGCCAGAGGAAGCTTTAAATTGGCGCAGTAACCACAATCAATCAGCAGCTGCAAACTCTTCAAAATAAAGCATTCATAAAGTAATTCATAATTAATCAGGCATTCAGCACAACCCTTGGAAAGAGCAACAGAGCAGCAAGAGCACTTGGGCTAAAACCTCCACTTCAGACATAGTAAGCAATGCAGGAAGAACAGTGTGAGCTAGTGAGAGCTTAAAGCAACTAGTCAGACTTGGCACTTACAGTATCCTTAGAGAATAAAACTCTATAGGGATAGCCCCGATTTGAGGTTTGGCTGGGAAGCAACTGTTTCATAGCTCCATGAATAAAATAAAAAAAAATCCTGTCAAGCAAGGAGAGAAATTATTAATCAATGGGACAAAGATCCAAGCTGAAGAAGTTAAGAAAAAAGTGAATACTACTTGGAATGAACATCACTACTGCCAAAGTATTGCCAAGAGGCGACTGGATATAGCACTTGGGGCAAATGGGGTCAACAGTAATGGGGAGACAAGGATTAGGCTATTGAGTAGGATGTGTGAAGAATGACAGAGTAGGCTCAAAGGGCCGAATAGCCTCCTCCTGCTCCTATGTGCTATGTTTCTATGTTTCTATAAACAACATGATGCACAGTTATGGGAACAAAGTCAACGGCCATTGAGTTAATTTATTTTGAGGTTGCAGTTTTGGAAATGTTGTAGGCCGATATAATGTGACAAGAGGGCAGTCTGGAACAACAGAAGAGAGAGCCTAATGAAAGACAACGTCTAAGATTATGATGAGAACGATACATTAGTAACTTAAACCACAATTCTGGTGGGAAGATTTATAAAGGCTGAACGTCAGAAGGTTGTATTGGATTATCATGGAAAGTGATGTTTATTATGTTTTAGACCGTGAAAGGTGAGAAAGTGTCTATTTTGCTTTTGGAAAGTGGAAACCCTCATTTTGTCTGCTGAAGGCAAGTAAACCTCCATTTTGACCACAATGGATGGATGGCTTCCGGTAATCAATGCAGAGATACAACAATATTATCATTTAACGGCATTAAAAGGTTAAATTGAAGAAAATAATGCAGTGATACTATAATGCAAAATTTAAGGCTTAGAAAGGATGAAAAGTAACAGCATTGCTGTACCGCAGTGTTGCACAATGAAGGAAATGAAGACAGCCTTGCAATAGACGATAATAAAGTCTTCCAAAGAATGACCTGCAGCTGAAATCTTTAAAATTAGAACTGCAGCAATATTTAGATCATCAGCAATGCTTTGCTAAGGAGTTTGATTGTCCACCTCAGAAAGTCCATGGATTCTGTGGGTCTTTGTGCAGCTGATCAGTGTAAAGTTGGAGCTACCCAGTTCCAACCACATACTTGGCAGGTGTTTCTGGGCGATCAAATTGATCTTCGGTTTGAAATCACTAGCATTTCTTTCCCCAATTCCTTTTCCTCCTGGCAATGGATGTTCTCAAAGAATTGTGTCCCTTCACACAGGAACTTCTTCCAAGTCAGTTTGTTCTGAATGAGGGTCTCCCACACATTGGCATCTATGTTGTATTGCTTGAGGGAAGAGCCTCAATGTGATAGCCAGGATCTCAAAATACATTATGGAGTGTGTAGCTAACGTGAATCGTGCATTATTCACAGGCCCGAGCAGAGACAGGCAGCCACAAGAAGTTGGGAACAAGTGGGGACTGACTCATTTATGTTTGATGTACACAGGGACCTTCGTACACCCCTATCCCCACAAATCCTAACACATGAAGGCCCTCTTGTCATCGCTTTGATTTGATTTGATTTATTATTGTCAAATGTACCAAGATACAGTGAAAAGTATTGTTGTGCATGCTATGCAGACAAATCATACCTTACATAAGTTCATCAGGTGATAGAACAGAATGCAAAATATAGTTTTGCCGTTACAGAGAAGATGCAGAGAAAGATCAACTCTAATATATACGTGGTCTGTTCATAAATCTGATAGCAGTGGGGAAGAAGCTGTTGTTAAATCTGTTGGTGCGTGCTTTCAAATTTTTCTATCTTCTGCCCAATGGAAGAGGGTGGAAGAGAGTGAGAGGGGTCTTTGATTATGTTGGCTGCTCTCTCGAGGCAGCGGGAAGTGTCCTCTATCCCTTTATCCACCAATCCCAGGGGAAATGCATCTCTGAAAGGCCATGGATGGCTTACTAGTTGCCCAATTGTCTCATATTTTCAGAGTTCTTCAGCAAAGGCAAGACTGGCGTCTCAAACAAAAACAGAAAATGCTGGGCAAAACTCAACAGATCTGGGCTGCATCGGTCGAGATATAACAGGGTTAATGTTTCGGGTCCAGTGACTCTTCTTCAAAACAAAGGCTGCTCTCTTGCTATCTCTCTAGTCCTTCACTTCCATTGAACCCTCGATTATTGGGAACACATAGTTGTCCCTTCACATCTGAAGTGTATTTGTAAACATTTCACATTATGTTAGCTTCACTTTATTCACCTGTGGCATCAGTATTTGCAGAGACTAATTTGGTCAGAGAGTTAAATGCATTGGCATGTCTCACGATTAACACACATTGCTGGTTCCTGGTGAATTAGGGACATTTCTTTGTTTCTTCCACAACCATGTTGCTTTGTTGTTCACTCTTCCTTGAATGTTTATGCCAGTGCCCAGTGTTTTAGTTGCCACTCTGGGACATGGTGACTGATACACTTGCCCTCACTTCTCTGTATTTTAAAGGGTTTTGTCCAAGATCACTTGCAATGGGAATGGTTGAAATGTTCTTGCTGAAACCTGATGGAACTGAGATGGACAAACATTGGATAGAACTGTCCTCATCCTCCCTCCTTCAACATCGAGGGCACAAGGTCATTCTCACATCACTTCTCCATGAATTCAATAGCCACTTAATGGCCATACAGCAAACACCATGAATCATACTGCAGCATCTGGAAGCAAGAGAAACTAGGGATATACAACACTTGCTGACGCCATTGCCTATACCCCGACAACATTCCTATTTTTCCCTGGCTTGTATCTAAAGATATTGGTGTTATTTTTCATTCAGGCTGGTGGTGTCGTTGGCTAGGCCAGGATTTGTTCCCCATCACTAACTGCCCAGAGGGCAGTTAAGAGTCAATGACGTTGCTGTAGGTCTGGAGTTATATGTAGGCCAGACTGGGCCAGTTTTCTACCCTAACGGACATTTGTGAACCAGTTACGTTTTCCAACAATCAGCAATGGTTTCATGGTCATCATAAGGCTTTAATTCCAGTTTTTTTCTAATTCAAATTCCACCACTTGCCAATGCAGGATTTGAATCCAGCTCCTCGGAGCATTACAAAGATCTCTGGATTTGTAATCTAGCAATAATACCACTGCATATATCTGTCAGCTAGAGCTCCCTGATCAGACCAGATTAACAGCCCCGATCAGGGAACTCATATTCTATGAGGTGCAGCTCTCTCACCTCGTTATAATCACTACACCGTCAGCCTTTTCTGAAAACCTTGATAACGGTTCACACCTCCCCATGTCCCCACCCAACCCAGCCCCTGCAGCAACACTCGACAACGGTAAAATTGACATGGCGCAACACATTTCCAGATGAATGAGCAATGTGCAGGCACAGTGGGGGTTTACTTACAATCCATGTCAGTCTCAGAGGGTCCCTGCCCCCAAGGTGGGAGACTTTGCTGATTTCCAGATCCAGGCCTCACTGATATATGGCACACCTGCCCACCCCTCCCCCCAGTATATGAGGTGATCATACCAGGGGCTGTTATATACTTCCCACACCCCTTTGATGCCTGGGTGCTCCTGACTGTGGCTGATGTTCCTTCCTGCATGAGCCCTTTCCTATCCGGGCTTTACCATATTTCCCCTCATGGATACTGTTGTCCCTCTTCACAATTATCACTCTCCTTCTTCAATCTGCAGCCTCCTGGACCAAGAAGTAAGGGAGGCGATAGCCTAGTGGTATAAGGGGTGGCGATAGTCTAGTGGTATTATTCCCGGACTGTAAATCCAGCGATGCAGATAATGTTCTGGGGACTCTGGTTCGGATCCCTCCACAGCAGGTGGTGGAATTTGCATTCAATAAATACCTGGAGTTAACAATCTAATGATGACTGTGAATCCATCGCCAATTGTCAGGAAAAACCCATCTGGTTCACTAATGCCCTTTAGGGAAGGAAACTGCCATCCTTACCTGGTCTGGCCTACATGTGACTCCAGACCCACAGCAATGAGGTTGACTCTTAACTGCCCTCTGGGCAATTAGGGATGGCCAATAAATGCTACCTGGCCAGCGATGCTCTCATCCTGTGGACAAATAAAGGAAGAAGAGTTTGTCAAGTCTCCTTGCTGGGCCAGTGGCCCCCTTGTCCCCACGTCCCTTCCAGGCTGGGCTTACCCTTGAACTCTTGCCAGAATATAGAACCATATTAGTAATGTCTGCTTAGTTTTATATACAGTAAACTTTAATTTTGTTTAACAAATGTTAAACCCTGTGACGTAGTTACTTTCAGTTAAGCATTGGATGTTTAAATTCCACTTTAAACATTAATGGTGTGTACAGAGATACAGTAAATACTCTGCAGGGCTTTATACGGACAGTCTCAGCTACCATCACATTAGGGTTCCCTGGAAAAGTGTAGATTCTTCCCCAGAATCTAACCATTTCCGAGCCCAGCGAATAGCATAGGCCGCCCCAGTTCCTAGATAGCCAGAGCCCACAGGCTTCTCTGAGGCCCCCACTTACCTGTTGAGACCTACTAGCCATATGTTAATGAGGCCTGCGGCACCTCAGGGCAGAGCCTCTGAGACTGCCATGGGCACCAAGTGAAGCCTTGCTGTCTCTGCACATTGTTCATTCATCTCAAAATGTGCGGCACCATATCAATTTTACAGCTGTTGAGTTTTCTGCGGTTGTATGCATCCACATTCTATCCTGTGCATAGGAACATAGAAAATAGGTGCAGGAGGAGGCCATTCAGCCCCTCGAGCCTGCACTGCCATTCAATACAATCGTGGCTGATCATGCAAATACAGTATGCTATTTCTGCTTTCTCTCCATATCCCTTGATCCCTTTAGCCGCAAGCGTCACATCCAGCTTCCTCTTGAAAAAGTCTAATGACCTGGCCCCCTCATTCTTCTAAATTCCAGTGATTCAGTCTTTCTTCGTATATCAGTCCTGAACCTTCGCTGGACTCCCTTGACAACAAAAATGTTCTTCCTCAGACTAGGAGACCAAAACTGCACACAGTACTCAAGGTGTGCCCTCACCAAGGCCCTATATAACTGCAGCAAGACATCCTTACTCCCATTTTCAAAGCCTCTCGTTATGGAGGCAAGCATGCCATTATGTTTCCTCCCCTGCTGCACCTGCATGCCAACCTTCAGTGACTGTTGCAGCATTACCCCCAAGTCTCCTGGCACCTCGCCTTTTCCTAAACTGCCAACATCCAAATTTTATTTTCTTTATTCATTCACAGGATGAGGGTGCCACTGGTTAGGTCAGCATTTATTGTCCATCTCTAATTGCCCAGGGGGCAGTTAAGAGCCAACCACGTTGTTGTGGGTCTACAGTCACATATAGGCCAGGCCAGGTAAGGATAACAGTTTCCTTCCCTAAAGGACATTAGTGAACCATATGGGTTTTCCCTGACAATTGGCAATGGATTTATGGTCATTGTTAGACTTTTAAGTCTAAATGTTTATTGCTAATCATCTGCCTTCCTGCTTTTGTGACCAAAATGGATGACCTCATATTTATCCACAAGATATTACATTTGCCAAGTATGTGCCTACTCAGCCAGTCTGTCTAAGTCACCCTGCAGCCTTTTAGCATCCTCCTCACAGCCACCCAGCTTAGTCTGATCTGTAAATTTGGAGAGATTGCATTCAATTGTTTTGTCCAAATTGTTAATGTATATTGTGAACCGTTGAGGTTGCCAGCACTGAACCCTATGGTGCCCCATTCATCTCTGCCTGCCACTCTGAAAAGGACCTGTGTATTCTAACTCTGTGTTTCCCGTCTGCCAACCCGTTCTCTAGCCATATCAATACGTTACCTCCAATACCATGAGCTTTAATTTTGCTGACTAATCTTTCATGTAGAATCTTGACAAAAGCCTTTTGAAAGTCCAGATGCATAACATCTACTGTTTCACCCTTGTCCACTCTACTGGTCACATCCTCAAAAAATTCCAGGAGATTTGTCAAGCATGACTTCCCTTTAGTGAATCCATGCTGACTAGACTGACTCTGTCACCACTTTCCAAATGGTCAGTTGTTACATTCTTAATAATTGATTCCAACATTTTCCCCACCATGAATGTTAGGCTAACCAGCCTATAATTCCCCATTTTCTCTCTTCCTCCTTTTTTAGCTATCCTCTAGTCCATTGGAACTCTTCCAAAGTCTATAAAATGCCAGAAAACGATTACCAATGTGTCCACTATTTCTTGGATCACTTCCTTAAGTACTCTGGGATGCAGAGCATCAGGCCCTGGTGATTTATCAGATTTTAATCCCAACAATTTCCCTAGTACCATTTCCTGACTAATAAGGATTCCTTCAGTTCATCCTTCATGCTTGACCCTCTGTCTCCTTTCCAGAAGGTTATTTGCATCCTCTCAGTGAAGACAGATCCAAAGCATTTATTCAACTGGTCTGCCATCCCTTTGTTATCCATTATGAATTCACCTGATTCTAACTGTAAAGGACTTACTTTTATCTTCACCAGAACTTTCTCTCCATTTGTATTATCATTTTCTCAGCAACCTATTCCTAATGATATAATGGTCAATGAGTAGGACAGAGGGGTAGCAGAATCTGACATGCTATCTTGAGTTCATATATGTTGGGTGTACAATGGTTGACTAGTTTGCGGAAAACCTCCACTCAGTATACCAGTGTGACCCAGGTCTTCCAGTTGGCACCTAATTCTCCACTTTGCACCTTCTCTGAACTCTCTGCCCTTGGTTTGCTTCAATATAGCAATCCAAAAATACAACAAGGAACAGGAGTAGGCAACTTCTGCCATTCAGCAAGATCAAGATTTTAGCCTCGACTGTACATTCTTCCATATCCCTGACAACCTTTCATCTACTTGATAATCAAGAATCTATCTACATCTGCCTTAAAAATATTTAAGGTTTCTGCCTGTTGATGAAGGGAATTCCAAAGACTCACAACTCTCTGAGAGAAAAACCATTTCCTCATCTCCGTCTAAAATGAGCAACCCCTAGTTCTAGATTGTCTTCAACATGTTCTGACGGAAGGACATCAATCCAAACGATAACACTGTTCCTCTCACCAGTACTGCTGAACTCTGTTATCTTCAGGTTTTAAATGTTACTTCCCTCTAAATGGAACTTTACTCAGAAACTGCTGATGTCTGACAACTTTATGATAGAAGATTTGGTAGTCTGAGTCAGAGGCTCCAGATGACACCTAATTCTCTGCCTTGCACCTTATCTGATCTCTCTGCCCAAGGCTTGCTGTAATAAAATACACTAAGGAACAATAGTGGGCCACTCAGCGCTTTGAGCCTGATTTGCCATTCAATAAGATCATGGCTGACCTAATTTTAACCTCAACTCTATATTCCTGCATATCCCAATCAACTTTCACTCCCTTGATAATCAAGAATCGATCTTCTCTGCTTTAAAAATATTTAAAACATCCACTACCAACAGGAATAAGCAAAAAATACAGGAGGAATAAAAGGGGCAATTGTTTCCCCTCCTAATACCCCCTGCTCCACGGCCTCCGCCACCCCCCGCAACCCTCCCACTGCCTACAGTGAACACTTGGGTTAGACACATTTGGTTGTATGTTTGGTCTGCAGCATTGTTAGCTCCCAATGGAGGGCACATAGCCAAGAAGCAAGCTGGAGAATGGCAATTACCTAAATACCCATCATGTCGAACCACACATGGAGTGTATCCACAACCTAGGCTTGGGAATGGGCGTGAGCCTGACTGTCAGAACATTATTGGTTTGAGAAGGTGAGGTCCACAGAATGAACATGTGAAGACAGTTATCATGGTTGATCTGGTAACTGAGCCACTCGCAATGAATGAGATACAAAGTGCAATCTGGAGAAGGAGATGACTTCAAAAACAGATGGTGAGGAAAACCAAAAATAGATCAGAAAGCAAAAGCCGCTTGCATCATCAGAGGAACAACAGTTTAAATAAATCCAGAACACCCTCCCTCTGCCTCTAATTGACCCCAACACCATCTGGATCTAGCTTGGACAATCTTTAGTTAGCATTCAAAAATACTTATGAAAGAAAATGGTTTTGTGGGTTTGGGACCCAGTTAAAGTTGTTTGCACAAAGCTGAATCTCATTAAAGCTGGAGCTCCAAACAGGACCACTCAAGAAATCACCATTTTCACAGCGTCAGGAGGTTTGTAGAAAACACATGGAAGTTGGGCACTGCTTACAATAAGTGTAGCCATCCACAGGACCTTGTTCTGTGTCTCATTTATTTTCATCTGACTTTTGCATCCATCTGCCAATCTAATTCATCCCAGTGTAACTGACTGAATTAAAACTCCTGTTATAATAAAGATCTACCAATTCAGAATTTTAGAATGGCTACAGCAAGGCAAAGAGTCTGGATGACACAAAGAGCGTGCAGGGGGATATAGACAGGTTAAGCAAGTGGGGAAAAACCTGGCAGACAGGGTATAATATGGCAAAATGTGGGATTATTCATTTTGGCAGGAAGAATAGAGAAACTGAATATTCCTAGAATGGAAAAAGACTGAAAAAAAAGCTGCAGAGCAGAGAGAATTGGGATCCCTCAAGCATAAATCACAAAAAGTCTTTTGGAAAGTCGTGGCAAATAAAAGGTAGGCATTTATTTCAAAGGGATAGGAGATAAAAACAGGGCGCAAGTGCTAAAAATACATAAAACACTATTCAGACCACAGCTGCAATACTGTGAACAGTTTTGGTCCATTTATTTAAGAAAAGGTAGTCTTGCATTGGAGATAGTCCAGAGAGGGCTCACCACAAGCTGAGAATGTTCCAGGGATGGAGGGATTGTCTTATCGGGAGAGGTTAAGTAGCTTGTGCCTGTGTTCATTGGAGTTTCGAATACTGAATGACAACTTTATTGGAGTATATCAGATTCTTATGGAACTTGACATGGGTTGATGTGGAAATTTTATTTCCTGTTGTGGGATAGTTAGGACCAGAGAGCAAATTTTCAGAATAAAGAGTCGCCCATTTAAGAAAGAGATGCGGGTGACTTTCTTCTCTCTCAGGGTGGTGCATCTGTGGAACACTTTACCGTAGAGGGCTGCTAAGGCTGGGTCACTAAGTATATTTAAGGTCGAGACAGACAGATCTTTAAATAGGGAATCGAGGATTATGGGGATAAGGCAGGGAGTTTGCACATTCTCCCCATGTCTGCATGACTTTCTGTTGGGTGCTCCGGTTTCCTCCCACAGTCCACAAAGATGTGCAGGTTAGGTGGATTGGCCGTGCTAAAATACCCATAGTGTTCAGAGATGTGTCGGTTAGGTGGGGTAGCTATGGGAAATGCATGGTTACAGGGATAGTGTTGGGGGCTGGATCTGGGTGGGATGCTCTTCGGAGGGTTGATGTGGACTCATTGGGTCGAATGGCCTGTTTCCATACTGTAGGGTTTCTATTTAAAAAAAGGCTGAAAAGTGGAATTGAGGATTATCTCATGGAATTGCTCAGCAGACTTAGTGGGCAGAAAGACTTAATTCTACTCTTTACATTCTTATTCTCACCTATTTTCTAAATTTCAGAAGATACCTTACCTCTCCCAAAGATATATATTTTACCCAAAGGTATCCTGGGACCATATCCTAAAGGATAGTTTAACTCTTAATGGAGTGGACTGGATTTCCAAAGAAATGCCCCGAGTTCAAATCTGGCCTTATCATTTCTACTCAGCACACCTCCGGCTTCATGCTCCTGGGTGTCAGAATTCCCACTTGCCAGTTAATGGTTTGAATGGCCATCTGCCCTCATGGACTGTACATACACAAAAAGTGGCCATTCCCAGCGCCACGAAATATGGGAAGTGCCTTATTCAGCATGAGGACAGCACAGTGGCTCAGTGGTTAGCACTGCTGCCTCACAGCTCCAGGAACCTGGGTTCGATTCCACCCTCAGGGGACTGTCTGTGTGGAGATGTGCACACACCATGTCTGCATGGGTTTCTTCTGGGTACTCCGGCTTCCTCCCACAGCTCAGAGACATTCAGGTTGGGTGGATTGGCCATGCCAAATAGCCCATAGTGTCCAGGGATGTGCAAGCTTGGTGGATGAGCCATGGGAAATGCAGGGTTACAGGAATAGGATAAGGAATGGGTCTGGGAGGGATGCTCTTTGGAGTGTCGGTGTGGGCTCAATGGGTTGAATGATCCACTTCCACATTGTAGGGAATCTAGGATTCTATGACTTACAAACCACCTGAATCGGTGGCAGAAATAGACCATTTAGCTCTTCGAGTCTATTCTGCGATTCAGTAAGAGTCATGGCTGATCTATTGGGGTTCCATGTGCCACATTCCTATCTGTCCTTGATGACCTTTGACCCCTAATAAGAATCTATTCATCTCTGCCTTAAGAATGTCCAATGATCTGCCTCCATCTCCTTCTGAGGCAGAGTGTTCCAAAGTCTTAACACTCTGACAGAAAGGTACTCTCCTCATATCTGTCCTACGATGGTGACTCCCTAACTTTCAAACAGCTACTCCCTAGCTCTGGACTCACCATAAGAAGAAACATCCTTTCCATATCCATTTTCTCAAGACTATACAGGATCCTTTAAACTTCAATCAAATCACTGAAACTCATCAGAATTCTATCGAAAACAAGTCCAGTCTGTCCAATCTTTCCTCAAAAGACAATCTGCTCAATGCAGATATCTGCCAGACCCTGCAGAGTTTCTCCAGAAATTTTTGTTTCTTGTTTGTGAGTAGAAAGCAGCTGTTCCCCTTAGTTGAAGGGTCGGTTATAAGGGGACATAATTTTAAAGAGAAAGGCAGGAAGTTTAGAGGGGGTTTGAGGGAAATTTGATTTCACCCAGAGGGTGATGCAGTCTGGATTGCTCTGCCTGGGAGAGTAGTTGAGGTTGGAAACCTCACAACCTTTAAAAAAGTACATAGATGAACACCTGAAATGTCATAAGATTTCAAGCTATGGGCCACATGTGGGAAATTGGGACTAATGCAGATTGTAGTGTATTTTTGGTAGTGCAGACTCAATAGGCCAAAAAGTCTCTTTTTACTGTATGATTCAATACTGACTCTCCAACAGTATGGCATTCCCTCGGCACTGAACCAGCAGCTCTGGAGTGCTCCCTCAGTACTGACCCTCTGACAGTGCAGCATACTCTTGGTACTGACCCTGCAACAGTGCAGCACTTCTTCAGCACTGACCCACCGACAGTGCGGCGCTCCCTCAGCACTGACCCTCCGACAGTGCGGTGCTCCCTCAGCACTGACCCTCCGACAGTGCGGTGCTCCCTCAGTACTGACCGTCCGACAGTGCGGCGGTCCCTCAGCACTGACCCTCCGACAGTGCAGCGCTCCCTCAGCACTGACACTCCAACAGTGCGGCGCTCCCTCAGTACTGACCCTCTGACAGTGCAGCGCTCCCTCAGTATTGATCCTTCGACAGTGCGGCACTCCCTCAGCACTGTCCCTCCGACAGTGCCCACTCCCTCAGCACTGACCCTCTGACAGTGCGGCACTCCCTCAGCACTGACCCTCTGACAGTGCCCACTCCCTCAGCAATGATCCTCCGACAGTGCCCATTCCCTCAGCACTGACCATCCGACAGTGCGGTGCTCCCTCAGCACTGACCCTCCGACAGTGCGGCACTCCCTCAGTACTGACCCTCCAACAGTGCGGCGCTCCCTCAGTATTGATTCTTCGACATTGCGGTGCTCCCTCAGCACTGCACTGGCGTGTCAGCTTTGATTTTATGCACTCACCCTCTGGAGTCACTTGAAACTCAAATCTTCAGACTCCATACATGAGAAAGCTACAGAATGAGCAATAGTGACAATATATGTCCAGTATATTTATGTGGTTACTGTATCCTACACTTCCTGTAGCTACTCTATCACTTGTTGTAGTTATAGAGTGTCAGAGATATACAGCACAGAAACAGACTATACAGTATGGAAACAGACCCCTTCAATCCAACCAGTCCGCGCCAAACATAACCTCAAACTAATCTTGTCCCACCTGCCTGCTCCTGGTCCATATCCCTCCAAACCTTTGCTATTCATATATCCATCCAAATGTCTTTCAAACATTGCAATTGTACCCACATCCACAACTTCCTCAGGAAGTTCATTCCACACGTGACCCACCCTCTGTGTAAAAGATTTGTTTCTTAGCTCTTTTTTAAATCTCTCTCCTCTCACCTTAAAAATGTGCCCCCTAGTCTTGAACTTCCCCATCTTAGGGAAAAGACAGCTACCATCAACGCTATGTGTCCCTCTCATTATTTTATAAAATTCTATCAGGTCACCTTTCAACCTCCTATGCTCCAGTGAAAAAAGGTCCCAGCCTATCCAGCCTTTCTTTATAACTCAAGCCTTCTCTACCCAGCAACATCCTATTCTGTGCCAATTGTTTCACATTCTAAATATTCTAGTCCACTATCCTACATAATACTTACATACATTCCAAGTTAAAAATTTCCCATCCTACACACACTCAGTGTAACATGTTACTGCATCCTGCACCTACTGGGAGAGCATTATTACAATATCCCACACATGGTGGCAGTTTATGAGACCACCCCATCCAAACTGGGTGAACTGTGACATCTCACTGCAGACAGGTACAGTTCTCTATCCCTTCTGCTGCAGGCGCTGGGAGAGGAGCTGCTCCTGCTCCATCAACTTCCAATCTTTGAGCTGAAGTTTGTCAGCCATTGTACATCGCAGAGTGTTGTGACAGTGGAAATGGACAGTGCCCCTGAGCTGCATACTCTCTGTTCTGACACTGCGACCTTCCAGTCAGCTGCCTCTCATTACACTCACATTCTTTGTGGCAATCAGAGATCGAGCAGTGTTGGGCAATTTAAGACGTAAACCAGTGCATTACCTACACAGCTGCATTATTCAAACCAGTTCTTTAATTTCGATACAGTATGTATTAAATGTTTGCCACTCGAACATCTGGACTCATTTACACTGCAATGGGAATTACTGGGCATTAGATACGCCATGTTCAGCTTGTGTTGCTTCACTTTATTATTTGCTAAGTGCACAATTGTCACGGTTTTATTTTGTGAATTGTTAATATAGCCTGCCTCATTTTCACAAAGTGAAGCTTTTGTGAGTCAGCCTCTGAGTTATTACTTTGTTCTAACTGTGTTATCTCGGCAGGTGCCTCTCTCAACACATGCTTCAGAAGAGCTGAGAGCTGATAGGTTTTGCTCTGACAATTTCCCATCCTTTGGAATCCTGACCTTGCAGGTACAACTGGGCAAGATGTTTGCTGTTGAAGCTGGACACTTGCAGACTGAGGAAAGTACTCAAGGTGAATATAACTGATGTTAATACCCAGGCACTCCTGCAACTCAGCTAGCAACTATTGACAGAGTTATCCACATTGCTGTGAGACTGAAGTCACATGTAGATCAGATCAGGTAACGATGTCAGATTTCCTTCCCTAAAGGACATTAGTAAATGGGTTTTCACTGCAGTCAAAAATGGTTAGGTGTTCACAATTGGACCAGTTCTTAGAATCCCTGCAGTGTGAAAGCAGGGTTATCAAGTCCACACTGAACTCCAAAGAGCAGCTCACCCAATCCCTGTAACCCTGAATTTCCCATGACTAATCCACCCAGTCAGTGCATCCCTGAACACTATGGACAATTTTAGCATGGCCAATCCACCTAAACTGCATATCTTTGGACTATGGGACGAAACCGGAGCACCCAGAGGAAACCCACACGGACAGGGGGAGAAAATGCAAACTCCACACAGGTTTTACTGCATTCAAATTTCATCATCTGACACAATGGGACTCAAACCACAGAGCGTTAACCTGGTGCTCTAGAACCCAGTGACATTACCACTATGCAACCGCATCCTGTAGGGTCCTGGTTTGTGATCAGTAATCTGCTGATTTTTAGGTGGTTTGAATCCCTGGTTCTGTCACTGGACTTATTTAGGGAATTTGAAATGAAGAAGGCAATAGACAGGTGTTTCAGGGCAAAAGAATCTCTGCATTTATTTAATACAAAAGGTAAGTATATTACAAGAAATAAAGGTAAATACAAAACAGTGAATTTGACACAATCAATTGTACCGAGGACAGTCATTAAATACACTATTAAAGTAAACACAGGATAAACACTATTAGAAGCTAAACAGTAGTTTTAATCACAGAAGCTTTAATCAGGTTTCTTACCCTTGGGGTTCCCTGCACTGTCACCACCCACCTTCCCATCCCCGCTAGCTAGGTTGGGTAATTTGGGGTCTCAGGAGTTTAAGCTCACCACTGGAGACAAATGCAATTTTGAAGTACATCTGGCTGTTCCTGCTTGCTGTACGCAGCACCTCAATGAAGACTTTGGACAGTGTAGGCCTTCAGCCTGGGTTGAGTCTGCTGATGTGGTAGGACGCATTTTAGATTTATCAGGCGAGTACTTGGTTTTCCTTACTTTGTGGTGGATATTGCGAGCTGGCTTTCACCTCAGGATGTGTCTGAGGCCTTGTGGTGTCAGTCGGGCTGGTGGTCTTGGAGGTTGTCAGTTGTTCGGTTTGTAGGTTGTGGTTGGTTGCCGCTGGCTCCCCTGGTACGGGACAGGCCAGTGTCGGGAGTTTTCAGAATAGCTGTTGGGTTCCCTCTTCTGGAGATAGTGATGCAGATAGCTCTCAGGAAAGTAGCTCTTTGGGAGCCCAATCCTGAGGTTAGCTGCTGAAAGATAGCTCTCTCTGGTGAGATCAGGGCCTGCATTTATACTAATTGCTGAACTCTTACCTTCATGCTAAATCTGTGCTGTGTTATTGGAACACCCTTTGAAGTCAATTGGCTTCCTGACAGTTATGAACATGCGTAAACGTATTTTGACTGAGGTTGAATGTCTTGGTATCTGTATAGGCTCTATAACGTCTAGGCTGGGATAGCCCAAGGGGTAAAAGCTAGTTTTCAATCTAGAGTTAGAAGGAACTGCAGATGCTGGAGAATCTGAGATAACAAGGTGTAGAGCTGGATGAACACAGCAGGCCAAGCAGCATCAGAGGAGCAGGAAGGCTGATGTTTCGGGCCTAGACCCTTCTTCCTGGTATTTCAATCTAGACTGTTAAGTCTGGTTGATTGTTCTTAGAGTCAAGGTGTGAATTGGATTTTCAGGCTGAACAGAAGTCCCAAGTAGCCACCTTTGTTACTGTGTATTTTCCCCAGAGCATAGCCCAGCTGTCCTTTATTTTACTTTTAAAAGTTTTTGAAAAGTCCAGTGTTTTGGTCCTGTATTTTAGATGATCGGGATTTTGGCTTGATCCTACACTCCCCTCAAATCCCTTGAATAACTGGGGAGACAATTTTTCAGACAGTGAGATACCGTTCGAAGAGCGAATGAGGGGTAGCACCATGATTCAGTGGTTGGCATTGCTGCCTCACAGCGCCAGGGACCCAAGTTCGATTCCACCCTCAGGTGACTGTCTGTGTGGAGTTTGTACATTGTCTGTCTAGGTTTCCTCCGAGTGCTCCAGATTCCTCCCACAGTCGAAAGATATGCAGTTTAAATGCTTTGGCTGGTGGATTGTTGAGTTTCTAAGCCAAGGTGCCATTGAAAAGGAAAAGGTGTTGTGCGTCTTCAAAAGTATTAAGGTAGATAATTCCCCAGGTCCTGATGAGATCTATCCCAGAATATTGAGGGAGGCAAGAGAACAAATTGCTGGAGCATTGACTAATATCTTTGTTTCCTCTTTGGTCACAGTTGAGGTCCCAGAGGAATTGGGGAATAGCCAATGTTGTCCCATTGTTTAAGAAGAGTAGCAATGATAATCCAGGAAATTACAAGCCCTTGAGTCTCATATCAGTGGGAAGGAAATTATTGGAAAAGATTCTCAGGGACAAGATGCATAAACATTTAGAAGCAAGTGGATTTATTAGCAATATACAGCATGGTTTTGTGCGGGGGAGGTCATGCCTCATTTCAGTTGATTGGGTTTTTTGAGGAAGTGATGAAGATGATTATGAGGGAAAAGCGGTTGATGTTATCCGTATGGAGTTCAGTACAGCCTTTGACAAGGTCCCTCATGGCAGACTGGTACAAAAGGTGAAGTCGTACAGTATCAGGGGTAAGCTGGCAAGATGGATACAGAACTGGCTTAGTCGACAGAGCAGTGGTAGCATGGATGAATGGTTTTCGGAATGGAGGGCTGTGACTAGTGTGTTCCACAGGGATCAGGTCAAGTACAGGTGGAAATTACCTGGTGAAAGGCAGAACCCTTAGGAATATTGGTATGCAGGGGGATCTGGGTGTGTAGGCCCACAAATCACTGAAGGTGGCAGCACAGGTAGATAAAGTAGTAAAAAAGGCCTGTGGCACACTTGCCTTCATTAATTATAAGGATAGACAAGTTATGCTGCAGCTTTACAGAACTTAAGTTAGGCCACTCTTGGAATATTGAGTGCAGTTCTAGTCACCATACCACCAGAAGGATGTGGATGTGTTGGAGAGGGTACAGAAGAGGTTTACCAGGTATAGGGGGATTTTAACTATGAAGAAAGGTTGGATAGACTGGGTTTGTTTTCACTGCACTGCAGGAGGTTGAGGAGCGACCTGATTGAAGTTTATAAGATTGTGAATGTCATGGCTAGAGTGAAAAGTATGAGGCATTTTCCCAGGGTGGAGAAAACAATTACTAGGGGATGCATGTTCAAGGTGCAAGGGGAAGAAGTTTAAAAAGAGATGTGTGAGGTAAGTGTTTCACACAGAGGGTGGTGAGTGCCTGGAATGTGCTGCCAGCAGAGGTGGTGGAATCAGACATATAGCAGCATTCATGCAGCACCTGGATGAATACATGAATAGGAAGGGAATAGAGGAATACAGATCCTGTAAGTGAAGACAGTTTTAGTATGGAAGGACAAAATGTGGCAGTGCAGGCTTCGAGGGCCAAAGGCCCTGTTACTGTGGTGTATTGTTCTTTCTTCTAAATTGCCCATTGTGTGCAGGGATGTGCAGGCTAGTAGGGTTAGCCATGGGAAATATTGGGTTATAGGGATGGGGACGATTTGGATGGAAAGCTCTTCAAAGAGTCAGTATTGGCCCCCTTCTGCAGCATGAGTTCACTGAGTCTATGACTGTGTCCCAAAAAAACCACCACAGCCCCAGAATCATTTAACACTCCAGCGGGTTGTCAGCCAGTCTATCTCAGCAGCTCTGTCAACACCGTGGCAGTGGCCAGGACTCGGCTTACACGGAGTGCCCTTTTCCTCAGCCTGGATTCCAGGTTACAGGAGGGGAGGTCCAAAGGGTGTGAGCTGGGATTTGGAGGTGTTGCTGGACAGGCCTGGAGTCGGCTGGCAAGGGGTCGATGAGTGACGGAGAGAGAACCCACAGACAGACAGACCTGTGGGGCAAAAGGGGTTGGAGAACTGAGGAAGACAGCCACTTTCCAGTGGACCCCCTCGAAAGGCACACTTTCCTGTTCACACCAGCAGAGTGAGCAGAGAACTGAGGCCCAGCTGAGAGGCTACACCAAGACAGGAAACAAATAGCCACTTAACTAGGGCCTGCCTTTGTAGACAGATTAGAGTAGGCAGAGAGTGTGGCCAGGAAAACCACCCAGGAGATTTAACAGAGTCCCATATTCCCCTCAAAATCCCCACAGTATCAGCAGCTTCTTAAAGGTGCAGTAATTCTGGGGCTCTGAGAAATCCAGTGGAGGCCATGCTGCATAAACATTTGATCTTTGGGAGCCTATGGGCTGCAAGAACAGGAAAGGAGTTGACATATAAGAGGGAACTTCATGAAGCAGGCCATGAACAGGAATGCCCATCAGTCTCTGAACAAATCCCCCTTGCTGTGACACATTCATTTATTGCCTTTGAGAATCAGGCTAAACATTGACTCTGTAGGGGGATGAACTGTTAGTAATTGGCCAAGTCAAGACAAGAGCTTGAAACTGAGAATACCATTTGGCCCATTGACCCTGCTGTGCCATTCAATATGGTCAGAGCTGACCATCAGCCTTACGTCCTCTTTCCTTCCTGGTCCCCATATTGTTCTTTCCCTAAGGGACAATCAGACCTTAATCCAATCAATCTAAGCCTTAAATGTGTTCACTGATGGAGCATCAACAGCTCTCTGAGGGAGAGAATCGCAAAGATTCACAATCCTTTGCATGAAGAAATTTCTCCTCAGTTCAGAACGAAACAAACAGCTCCTTGTATCGAGACTAGTGGCAATAAACTTGTAGACTCTGCCTGAGTCTGTCAGATTCTGATCAATCTCAGTGAGACCACCTCTCATTCTTCTGATCTCCAGAGAATATAGCCCCAATTTATTTACCTTCTTACCATACCTTCATCCAAGGGACCAATCTGGTGAACCCACACTGTACTGCCTCCAAGACAAATGCATCCTTTCACTAATGCTTTTACTCAGTTCAATCTTGGAGTGCTTGTGCACAGGCCCCTGAAAGCAGCAGGACAGGTTAATAGGATAGTTCAGAAGGCGCATAACACCCTTGCCATTATCAGTCAAAGCATGGATTATAAGAGCAATGAGGTTATGTTGGAGCTGTACAGGACTCTGGTTAGGCCACAACTGGAGTACTATGGGCAGGTCTAGTCACTATAGAAAGGATATATTACACCAGAGGGGATGCAGAGGAGATTCCCCAGGGATATTGTGTGGAATGATGACATGAGGTTGGATAAGCTCAGATTGTTATTTTTGGAACAGAGAAGGTTGAGGGGGGGACCTGACAGAGATGTATCAGGTTATTAGGGGCATGGACAGGGTGAATAAAGAGCTGCTATGCCCCCTAGCCAAACGGTCAAAAAACAAGGGGGCATAATTTTAAAGTGAGAGGCAGGAGGTTTAGAGGGGATTTGAGAAATAATTTTTACATCCAGAGGGTGGTGAGGATCTGAAATATACTGTCTGGGAGGGTAGTTGAGCCGGAAACCTCAGAACCTTTAAAAAGTATTTGAATGGCCAAGTTGAATAGTCATAACATTCAAGGCTCTGGGGCCTAGTGCAGGAAAGTAGGACTAGGGTATGAAGGGTTTAGGCCCGAAACGTCAAGTTTTCCTGCTCCTATGATGCTGCTTGACCTGCTGTGTTCATCCAGCCCCACACCTTGTTATCTCGGATTCTCCAGCATCTGCAGTACCTTTTATCTCACCAAAACCCCGTATGGTTTTACAAAACTTCTTTATTACTCCAATCCCTTTGCAATAAGCATCAATGTGCCATCTCCCTTTCTAATTTCTTTCTGCAACTGTATGTTGATTTTCTGTGTTCCTTGCATAAGCACTCCCAAGACTCTTTGAACATCAATACTTTATAAGTTTCACACCTTTTAAAATATACTCTGCTCTTCTATCCTTATCAGTGAATAAATTCACACCTCTCCCTTTGATACATTGCATCTACCACCTGCCCACTCACTTAACCTGTCCATTCATCTCTGCAGCGTCTCTGTCCTTCACAAGGCTTACATTTCTACTCAGCTTTGTGCCATTATAGCAAACTTTGATATATTACTTTCCATCTCTTCATCTAAGTCATTAAGATACATTGTCAATAGCTGAGGCTATTGATCCTTATGACATTCTACCAATCACAGCCTGCCAACATAAAAATGCCTTATCTTTGCCTACTCTTTGTCTCTTGTCCTTTAAGCCATGATAATATATTACCCCAGCGCCACTAGTTCTTATCTTTTAACCTTCTGTGTGGCACCTTGTCGAATAACTTTTGGAAATCCAGATATATATTTCATCTACTGATTCCCCATTACCCAACATACTAATTAGATCTTCAACATACATAGTTTACACTAAGGTGCTTAGGAAGATTGATATTTGAGTGTGTGTTGTATTAAGTATGTACCATAAGTACAGTCATCATTCTTTAATGGCTATACCTGTCCTACCAAGTCACTGAAGTTGTGTCAATGGTACCTTAGTGAGGACAGGTACCAATGAACTGAAAACTGTTGAGGTTGTGATGGTCCTAGAGTGGTGGGAGTGACCTCCAGAATATACGCAGCCAGCCCCTTTCTCCATTCAGGCATTTCATCAATTCTTCAAGGAGCCTGGATGGAATTGGAATAAATATGGATAGCCGAAGGGAAGTCTCGTCCAAGCTATCTCTTGCCAGGACCCAGGTCACAGGGACTGAGTTCTGAATGAGCTCAGTCTTACAGTGTCTCACATGTAGATGATGCTGTCTGTCATTGTAAATTCCGAACAATCTCAGGCAGCAGCAGATGTCTGTATGTGGTGTCAATAATCATATTTATGAAGGATGCTTTGTTCTGCAAATACTGGAAATCTCTGAATAGTTGAATTTCCAGAAAATTCCTCCCGTGGGACTCAGTCATGACATCTACCAGAAGCTGCTCGTGGTGAGTTCAAAAAATTAGTACAAACTCTTGGAACAACTGTGGGCTGATGTCAGGCCTGGGGGAGCAGTCAGAATTCCTTGCCCCTATGGCAAAGAAACACATTGGACTATCCAGCTCCCTCTGCCTCTAGAAATGGATATGTCAACTGGAAATAAGATTCCTCAGCAGTAAGTAGGCTCTGTGTGCCTGTAAATGGGCTGGCAGAGGGCTGGGATCAAACAATTGTTGAGTGGCAGGGTCAATGATGCCAAGTGCTCTTTTCTCACCATCCTCGGTAGACCCAAAGGACGAACTTCCTTGAGATAACCCTTCAACATGAAGCTAGAGTCCGACACATCATTGGATCTGACATTGGATATGAACAATTTTTTGAAGTTTTATTGTGATTTCACTGATAGGATGTGGGAGTTGCTGACTGGGCTGGCATTTACTACACATCCCTAATTGCCCTTGAGAATGTGATGGTCAGCCGCTTTCTTGAACCGCTGCAGTATATTTGA
The DNA here is from genome assembly GCA_024137785.1 of Ginglymostoma cirratum. Taxonomy (NCBI): domain Eukaryota; kingdom Metazoa; phylum Chordata; class Chondrichthyes; order Orectolobiformes; family Ginglymostomatidae; genus Ginglymostoma; species Ginglymostoma cirratum. The sequence continues at coordinate 129,371 of JAHRHZ010000271.1, forward strand.
TGCAGGGACACATATAACACTGTTAGGGAAGGAGATTCAATGTTTTAACCTAGGACACTGAAGGAACAGCAATTGATTCCTTAGTCAGGGTGGTGTGCAGTTTAGAGGGGAACTTGCCAGTGGTGGTGTCCCTATGTATCAGCTGCCCTTGTCCCTCTAGATGATAGGTGTTGTTGGTTTGGAAACTGCTGTATGAGGAGCCATTGAGTCATACAGCATGGAGACAGACACTTCCAACAAGTCCATGCCAACCATAATCCCAACTGCCAGGTATGGAAGGTATAAGTTATAAAGAAAGGCTGGATAGGCTGGGACTTTTCTCACTGGACCGTAGGTGTTTGAGAGGTGTCCCGATAGAAGTTTATAAAATAATAAGAGGTACAGATAGAGTTATTGGTCGTTGTCTATTCCCTAGGATGGGGGATTTCAAGGTCCAGGGGGCACATATTTAAGGTGAGAGGAGAGAGATTTTACAAAAGACATAAGAAGCAATTTTTTTACACAAAGGGTGGTTTGCATGTGGAATGAACATCCTGAGGAAGTGATGGATGTGGGTACAATTACAGCCTTTATTTGGATAGATACATGACTAAGAAAGGTTTGGACAGATATGGGCCAGCGTCAGGCAAGAAGGACTGGTTTAGTTTGGGATTATGTTCAGCATGGACTGGTTGGACAGAAGGGTCTGTTTCCATGCTGTGTGACTCTATGACCTATAAAACAGTCCCACCTGTCTATGCCTGGCCCATATCACTTCAAACGTTTCTTAATCATGTACTTATCCAGATGTCTTTTAAACATTGCAACTGTCCTGCATTCATCACTTCCTCTGGCAGTTCATTCCACACATGATCCACTCTCTGTGTTAAAAAGTTGCCCTTCATATCTTTTTTAAATCTTTCTTCTCTCACCTTAAAAATATGTCCCCTAGCTTTGAAATTCCCCACCCTGAGGAAAAGACACCTATCATTCACCTTATCTATGCCCCTCATAATTTTATAAACTGCTATAACGTCACCCCTCAACCTCGAATGCTCCAATGAAAAAAGTCCCAGACGATCCAGCCTTTCCTTATCACTCAAGCCCTCCGTTCCCGGCAACATCCTGGTAAATCTTTTCTGAACCCTCTCCAGCTTAACAATATCCTTCCTATAACAGGGTGACCAGAACAGGATACAGTACACAAGAAGAGACCTCACCAATATCCTGTACACATGGGTGAGTTGCTGCAGTACATCTTGTCGATGGCACACACCACTGTTGCTGAAAGTCATTAGTCGGGGAATTTGAACATGGACTGCTTCAAACTCTGAGGAGTTGCAAATTGTAATGAACATTGTGCAATCATCGGTGAACATCCCCATTTCTGACCTTATGATGGAGGGAAGGTCATTGATGAAGCAGCTGAAGATGGTTGGACCTTGGACCTAGGACACTACCCAGAGGAACTCCTGCGGAGATGTCTTGGAGCTGAGATGACCGACGTCCAACAACCACAACCATCTTCCTATATGCCAGGTATGACATTAACCAGCAGAGAGTTTGTTCCAGTTTTGTTAGGGCTCCTCCATGCCACAAATGCAGCTTTAATGTCAAGGGCTGTCACTCTTACCTCACCTCTGGAACTCAGTTCTTTTGTCCATGTTTAAACCAAGGCTGTAATGAGGTCAGGAGCTGAGTGGTCCTGGCGGAACCCAAACTGGGTGTCATTGAGCAGGTTATTGCTGAGCAGGTGCTGCTTGATAGCCCTGTTACTGACACCGTCCATCACTTTACTGATGATCGAGATTAGATTGATGGGGCTGTAATTGGCCGGGTTGGATTTGTCCAGCTTTTTATGCACAGGACATACCTGGCCAATTTTTCACATTGTTAGGTAGATACCAGTGTTGTAACTGTACTGGAACAGTTTGGTTGGGGGAGTAGCAAGTTCAGCAGCGCAAGTCTAAAGGAATGTTGTGAGAGCCCATTGCCTTTATAGCATACATGGATCCTGTGCTGTTGGGGAGCACTACAGGAAGCCAACTTGGATCATCCACTTGGCAGTTCTGGCTGAATATTGTTGCAAATACTTCAGACTTGGCTTTTGCACTGATGTGAAGATAAAGGCTGAGAATATTTGTGGGATGGTGGCTCAGTGGTTAGCACTGCTGCCTCACAGTGCCAGGGACCTTGGTTCAGTTCTGGCCTCGGGTGACTGTCTGTGTGGAGTTTGTACATTCTCCCCATGTCTGCGTGGGTTTCCTCTGGGTCCTCTGATTTCCTTCCACAGTCCAAAGCTGTGCAGGTTAGGTGGATTGTCCATGGATGTGCAGGCTAGGGTCAGCCATGGGAAATGCAGGGTTACAGAAATAGGTTGGGTCTGGGTGAGATGATCTTCGGAGGGTTGATATGGACTCAAAGGGCTAAATGGCCTGCTTCCAGGGATTCTATGAATGTCCTCCTTCTGTTAAACTGTTTGATTATTTGCCATAATTCAATGCATCAGGACCACAAACTTTAGATCTGATCTATTGATTGTGGGATTGTTTAGCCCTATATATTACATGCTGGAAGTGTCAAATGGGCAAAATTAGCCTAGATGAGGAGTTTATAGAATATTTCAGGATGATTTCTTAGAACAGCATGTTCTGGAACAAATCAAAGAGCAGGTCATGCGCAATACCATATTGGACAATATTGGACATATTGGTAGGATGGCTTCATAGCGATGGTAGCTGTGACCATAATGTGATTGAGTTTTAGATTCAGTTTGTGGTAGAGCAGAATGGGTCTGAGACTATTTGGTTAAATTGAAATGAAGGCAATGTAAGGGTATGGATGCAGAGCTGGATAAAGTGAATTGTCAAAATAGGTTAAAGGATATTTCAACAGAAATGAAGTGGCAGATATTTAAGTGGATATTTCAGAATATTCGAAATAAACACCCAACATTAAATAAGAAAAATACCAAGGAATGCAACTTGGTAAATGGACAATAACCAACCGTACTTAAGAAAAAATGTTAAAGATGGTATTAAACTTAAATAAAAAACACAACACTGTGCATAACAAACAAGAGTGACCAGACAAATTAATTAAGGAGGTAAAATCAGAGTTTGAGAGAAATATGGCCAGAAATATAAAAGCAGATAATAAGTTTCTATAAATAGTTAAAGAAGAAAGAAAGTTAACAACGTGAGTATTGGCATTACAGAAAGTGAGATCGAAGAATTAATAATGGAAATAAAGAAATGGCAGATGAGTTGTACAAGTATTTTACATCAGTCTTCATTTTAATGGATACAAATTAACATTGCAGAAGCAGCAGTAAATCAGAAAACTATAGGCCAGTTAGCTTAATATCTGACAAAGTGAAAATTTTAGAAGGCATTATGAAAGAAGCTTAAAATAACCAGGCACAGTCAATGTGAATCAACAGAGTGATAAACTTTATCACCCAGAGGGAAGATAACACTTTTAACTTAGAGTCGGGGGGTGCAGTGGAATCTGGAAATCGCTGCATGTAAAGGTGGTAGACAGAAACCCTAATAACATTTAAGAAGCATTTAGTTATGTGTACTTGTGATTCCAAGACATAGAAAACTATGGGCCAATTGCAGGAGAATGGGATTAAAATAGTTATGTGGTTGTTTTTGACTGGTGCGGGCATGATTGGCCAAAGGGCTGTTTCTGGCCTGCACATCTCTATGACTCTCTGATTTTGTGAAAGTGAAATCATTTTTGACTAATCTATGGGAGTTCTTTGAGGAGGAGACACATCCAATGGATAAAGGGGTAACCAATATTTCCAGAAGACAATTGATAAGGTGCAACATCAAAGTTTCTGGAGGAAAGTAAAATCCCATGATGTAGGGGTAACATATTGGCATAAATAGAAGATTGGCTGATTAACAGGAAGCATAGAGTAGCTATAAATTAGTCTTTTTGTATTTGGTAAAATTCATGAGCGGTGTGTGACAGGGGCCATTGCTGGGACCTCAAATGTTTACAATTTATATAAATAACTTAGATGAAAGGATGGAAGATACGGTTAGTAAATTTGCTGATGACACAAAGGTGGTTAGGAAAGTAAGTTGTGAAGGTGACATAAGGACAATGTGTGAAAATGTGGAATTGTCCATTTTGGCAGGAAGAACAAAAAAAACTTACTGAAATAGTGAGAGATTACAGAGCTCTAAGATGTAGAGGGATCTGGGAGTCCTACTGCGTGATTAGCAAACGGTGTTCAGGGACTGCAATAAATTAGTAACTCTAATCGACTATTATCATTTATCACAAGGGGAATATTAATATAGAAGTAGGGAGATTATGGTTCATTATACAGGCACTAGTGGGAGAGACCGCATCTGGAATACATTGCAAAGTATAGTTCACCTTATTTAAGGAAGTATGTAAATGCATTGGAAAGAGCTCAGAGAAGTGAAATAATTCCACAGAGGCCAATATCTCATGACCTAGTCACCCTTTATTTACATACAGGGTGTTTTGGAATCTGGCACAGTCTCGTCAGGGTCAGTTCCCACAGTCTCAAAACCTCTTACCTCCTCCTTTTATCTGTCAGCTGGGGCTCTCTGATTGGGGCTGTTAGCCTGGTCCAATCAGGGAACTCATAATCTATGTGGTCCACCTGGCTGATCTAATTACAGTCACTACATCTGTCACTCTCTGAGTCCAAGGACATGGCTTAGTCCTTTTACTTGAAGAGTCTCCTGGAGTGTTTTATCACCAGGTCAGGCTCCTCCGAGTGGTGTTCAATACAGGCAGCACAAAACACACAGTAGCTCACCTCTTGTGCCAGGAACGCTTCAGTAGAAATTCATTCTTCTCCTGCTGGCAGAGGCATCAATGCAGCTATATCTGTCGTGTCCCTTTCTGATACTGAGGTCTCATCATCCCTTGAAGGAGAGGGTGAACCCATGGGTTCCAGCAGCCTTTTCAAATGTTCTGGGGGGCAGGGCTATTTTACTTCCATACCATTTGTGAGTTTGTGGCTTTTATATAGTCCATGTGCTTGTTCAGGACTGTGGCAATGATTTTATTTGATTTGGTTTATTTATCGTCACATGTATTGAGGTACAGTGAAAAGCTTTGTTTGCGAGCAGTTCAGGGGGATCATAATGAGCAAAGACATACAGATCAAAGGGTGAGAAAAAGCTCGGACAGAGTGAGGCATACAGGTTACCCCACAGAGGACGTGCGCTGGGCAAAAACAACATTAACAAGATTGACATTATTTGAAATTAGAGTCCATTCATCAGTCTAATAACAACACGGAAGAAGCTGGTCTTCAGCCTGCTGGTGCATGTGTTCAAACTTCTGTGTCTTCTGCCTTCTCAAACTTTAGACATCACTCGTCCTGACCTCATGTTGATCATGCCTCTTACCCATGCAGGGCCGTTCCTGTGTCCCCTACCCAAAACTTCGTCCCCTGAATTAAACTGTATTTCTCCCTTAGTGAAGTCTTGTGTCCAGCATTGGCATTCCTGATGCCGTTTCACCTTCCCCTCTAGGTCTGGGAAGATCAAATTTAACCTGGTGTGGAGTCTTCTCCCCATGAGCAACTCTGCCTGTGCTATCCTGTAGTTGCGTGTGGGATGGTCCTGTAATCAAAGAAGAACCATGACAGCTTGATATCTAGTGAGGCTATAGGTTGTTTCTTCAATCCAGCCTTTAAAGTTTGGACTGCTCTTTCTACCAGGCCATTGGATGATGGATGGGTTGAAGCAGTTATTATATGTAGTATCCCATTTGACTTTAGTAAGTGCCCAAATTCCTTGATGGTAAATGTAGGCCCGCTACCTGTGACCAACACTTCTGGGAGTTTGTCTAAAAGATACACACAGTTTTATTGTCATCTCCATTATTGACGAAGGGATTTGATGTAGTTCCAACCACTTTGAATGGGCCTCCACAATGACTAAGAACATTGAGCCCATGAAAGGATCCGCAGAGTCGATCTGTAACCGAGTCCAGGGTTTACTTGGTCATTCCCATGAATGGGGAGGAGCTGCTGGCAGTAATGTTTGTCCTTGTTGGCATCTTGGGCACTGCCCCACCAACATGGGTTTGTCTGCATCCAAGCCTGGCTGCCAGACATAACTTCTCAACAGCATCTTCGTTTTGGACACCCCTAGATGATCATGGTCAAGTTCAGCCGGTATTGGCCAGCAACCTTTGCTCAAGACAATCGCCCTTGCTCCCCATAATAATACGCCATCCTCCACTATGATCTGGTCTCTCCAGGTCAAAAAAGGTTTCAGTTCTGGTTCTGGTGGCCCTTTGGTTTCCCCATCACCACCAATTGTTTCAGTTTTGCCAGGACAGGATCTTTCTGTGTCCAAAATCTGATAGTGTCAGCTGTAACTGGAAGTGCGTCCAGAAAATTTAAAACTGTTATGGATTCTTCCAGTGGTGGTACCACCTAGCAGGAGTTTGTCGTCAGTTATAGTCACAAATTTTCATCTGTAAAGGTATTGGTGAAACTTCCTGACTACAAATATGACCGCCAATCCTTCTTACTCTATCTGGGTGTATTTATAATCTGCATTAGACAAAGTCCTGGGTTCATACCCATTTGGGCATTCCTGTCCATTGAGCCACCTATTAGCCAATACCACTCTGATGCCATTTGGGGAGGCATCACGTGCCAACACTAGATTTCGCTTTGGACATAATGTGCCAACACCTTACAGGATGATAGTTGTTTCTTCACTTCCCTGAAAGCTATGGCTTAGCTATGTGACCATTTCCAATGCTGACCCTTTTTTAAGAGTTGATACAAAGGTGCCAGCTTGGAGACCAGTTTATGTATGAACTTTCCGTAATAATTCACCATCCCTAGGGAAGACCTAAGCTCCAGTACAGACATGGGAGCCAGAGCCCTTTGATCACTCTCACTTTATCTTCCAACAGGTGTAGCCTGGTCTTGTTGACTCTGTAGCCCAAGTAGGTCATTTGGGATGCTCTGACAACACATATTTCCCTTCTTGGGCAGAAGCCTGCTTTGGAAAAATGCCTAAGGCCGATGTCCAAATTCTCTAAGTGTTCTTAATTGGTCTTCCCTATTATTAACACACCCTTTAGATTAATGGTGACCTGGGTAGACCTTGCAAAATAGTCTCCATTGTCCATTGAAAAATAGAACAGCCTGATGAAACCCCAAATGGCAGTTTCATGTATTGGTACAAACCCTCATGAGTATTAATTGTAGCAAACTTCGGGGAATCTTCACCAACTGCAAGTACACGTGGCCCATGTCCAGCTTTGTGAAGGACAGCCCCCCACCAGCTTTGTGTATAAATACTCTATCCAAGGGATTGGCTACTTATTCAACTGCAAAATGCGGTTTACTATTTGTTTCAAATCCCCTCAAAGGCAAACTGACCCATCAGGCTTCAAAATCGTTAATACTGACACTGCCCATTCCACAAATTGGACTGGTTTGATGAATCCTTTGCTTTCCAGCCTCCTGATTTCTGTCTCTACCTTTGCCTGTAAGCAAATGGCACTGGACAGGTCTTGCAGAATCATGGGATTGCTTCCTGGTCAACATGTAAGGTGGCCTTGGATCCTTTGATAGTCCCTAGACCGTCCTGAAAACTGTCCTGGTGTTTAATTAGGACTTCACTCAGGCAGACATTTTCTAATTGAAAAATGTTGAGCCAATCTAGGTTACTCTTTCTCAACCAATTCTGCTCCAATAAAACTTGGATCTGAGCCTTTTACTACAATCACTGGTAACTGAACCAATTGCTTTTCATAAGAGACCAGAACCAAAGTTGTACCTTTGACGTGTAAAGGTTCTCCGATGTAAGTTCTCAGTCTAGCCGAGGTCTTGCCCAAACTTAAGGATTGGAGTCCAGAGCGAATTTCATTAAAGACTGCTTCTGCGATCACTGAAACGGCCACGATGGCATTGAGCTCCATTAGAACCGGATGACCATTCACCCAAACATTTATTTTGATTGGTTCTGATTTGGATGCTTCTAAGCAATTTAACTGTACCAAACCAGACATTGGCGGACTTTCCAGGGTGTGCACTCTCCTGGATCCCGGCATATGAGTTCTTTTACTCAATTAAGATCTAGTGGGACTCTCGCTGTCTCGAGTCCACATACTGGCAGCAAATACAATAGATTGCCGGCCTGGATCCAGAAGAAAATTTTAACTATTAGGCCAGGGTTTGGCTTTGTTTTGGGGTTTCGCTGTGGGCTGGCCTTGTCTCCCTCTGTTCAGGTTATGTTTAAGTGAGGCTATGCAATTACCTTCACTCAAGTGGTGTTCCCCAGGCTCATTTGGACTGGCGAGTGGGGTCCACTTCCATCAAAATACCCTGCAACTCATCTGCTCCACTTGCCGCATTTGCTAACAATGAAGCCAGTTCTAGTGGCTGTTTGAAATCCAGTTAGGCCTCAACTAGTAGGTGCATGGTCACATCATTCATCCCACATATCAAACAGTTTCTCACTTAGGGTTAAACCAAAATCACATGGCTCAGCCAGTCATCTTAAACTTGTCAAAAATACCAGCATGGATTCCCCTAGTTCTCAAACGGTCGAGTAAAACTGATAGCGTCTCAGAATTAGGGGAGGCTTGAGGTCTTAATATTCCTTAGTTAAACCCATCAACGCTTGAAAGGTTTTAGTATCTGGTGCCTCCGGGAAAGTACTGAAAAAAACTGAAAAAGCTACAGATCCACAAGCTGTCAGGAGAGTTACTTTTTGCTTTTTGTGTGCCTCAACATCATTTTCCCAGAAAAAAATAACACATTCCCACCACACTCTGGGCCCAGTCTTCAACAGCAGCATCGAATAAGTCAAGCTTCCCAAATACTGGCATAATGCTAAAAATGCTGACCCCAATTCAAAGTTGACTGTTGCGAGTGAATCTCTTCAGGAGCATGTTTTTTCTCTCATCACCACTGAAATTGTCTCCACGAAGGTCAGTATCCCGTCACCAAGTTATCTTTTATTTACACATGCATACTGCATTGACAATCACCCGGCTAACATAGAGCCGGCTCCTGGAGTGAGCAGAACCGTTGACGCTCCTGTTTATATCTGTCAGTCAGGGCTCCCTTATTGGACCAGGCTAACAGCCCCAGTCAGGGAACTCCTATTCTATGGATCCATCTGGCTGACCTCATTTCAATCACCACACAAGTGGGACAAGTTTAGTTTGGGAACGTAGGTGGTTTGGACTGATTGGAATGATGGTTGTATGACTCTATGATTTAGATTCCACGTGGAAAGACTTTGACACTGATCCAGCTCCCTCACAGCCAGCTCTGAGCGTGAACAGAACTTCTGACACGCTGGAGTAACAGCCCCAATCAGGGAACTCATATTCGATGAAGTCCATGTGCTGACCTCATTACAATCCACCAGAAGAAGGTTTACCAGAATAAAACCTGGGATAGACAATTTGTTTTATGAGGAAATGTTGAACAGCAGAGGCTTGAATCTACTGGAGCTTAGAAAAGTAAGAGGATATTGATTGAAGTGTCTGGATAGGGTGGATATGGAGAGTATGCTTTCTCTTATGGGAAAATATAGGACTCGGGGTCACTTTTTCAAAAAATGGGGGTCTCCCTTTCAGAACAGGTAAGTATTTTTTTCTTAGGTGGTCATGAGTCTTTGGAAATCTCTTAGAAAAAGGTGATGGAAGAAGAGACCTTGAATTTTTTTTAAGATGGAAGTAGATAGATTCTTGTCAAGTCAGGGGGTGAAATGTTATCAGGGGAAGCAGAAATGAGGCTATGAAGTTACAGTTAGATCAGCTGTATTCTTATTGAATAATAGAGCAGGGTCGGGGCAGAGTGGCGTATTCCTGCTCCTGGTTCAATGTGCATATGTACGTCTATCTGTTCGTTAACGTCATGGTCTGCAGCTTCTCCAGTCTGACCCCTCATTTCCAGGATTGCTCAGTACAGCTCCTGGCATGTCCTCTTGCAGTCTTTATTGAACAAGAGACAAGTTGATTCAGGAACTGAGATAAAAGGTACTGCAGATGCTGGAGAATCCGAGATAACAAGCATGGGGCTGGATGGACACAGCAGGTCAAGCAGCATCATAGGAGCAGGAAAACTTGACGTTTCGGGCCTAGAC
>JAHRHZ010000271.1:169483-214418 GCA_024137785.1 Ginglymostoma cirratum
GTAAGGGTCACCCAATGGGTCATTGTACTGTGCATTCAGCAGGGTAAAGATTGTTCCCTGGGTATGTGTAGAGATTCACTGGCCTCAATTTTTAATTTGCAATTGTCTGAGATCAGGGGTTTCTGTTGAAATTTACCATAAGTAAATGTAACGTCTGTTTGTTGGCTTTAGCTCAGTCACCTTTTTGTAATTTTACTTCTGGGGTTCAAGCCAACCAGAGGTAACATACAAATCTGTGGTAAAAGTAGGCTATTCAGTCCCTCCATCTGCCCATTGATAAGATCATGGCTGACCTGATTTTGACCTCAACTCCACCTTCCTCCTACCCCTGGCAGCCACTGTTGCCTTGTGAATTAGGAATCAATCTTCCTCTATCTTCAAAAATTAAATGACCCCTATCCAACCCGATCTGGGGAAGAACATTCCATACGTTCATGATCCACTGAGAGAAAGGACTTCTCATCTGAGTAAAAACATACATTCTCTACGTTGTATATGAGGCAGACAGTACCTCAAAAGGTTAATTGGCATCACGAGAGTATCCTCACAATTCGGAATATAAAGAACTGAACCTGGGAAGACCTGACCAGAGTTGTGGTGTGTGTCTGAAGAGTTTTCTTTATGTTTATTGAGTTGCGTAGAGATCCCAATTGGTTGTTCTTTGGCCTATCAGCATGTCACTAAAGAAGTGATGTTTATTTACTGTTTTAAGTTGAGCCTGATGTCTCACAAGAGATGATCATGTATCATCGATATAACATAACTAGCTACAAATTAACATGTAATAAACCTCCGCTATTTATCAATGCAGGGCCTACCTTTTACCAGAGGTGGATAAGTAGGTTTTTTTTCCACATTATATCAATAGCTCAGCTAGTACCAGTAAGAAGGATCAGTGTCAGTAAATCAATCCAAGATATCCTTAATGATTCCAGCAGAAACCAATATGCACATAACTTTTGCCAGTGTTGTCATTTGACATTACAAAATGGTAGCAGTGGTGGGATTCGAAGATTTTATTTAACTGCAGCTTTATAATATGGTGAACAGTGGAGGGGATTTCGAGTCTATTCTATTCTGACCGAACAGTGATAAGCTGAAAAATATTCAGCTCTACAGGAAACAGTTGTCTGATGAGAATAAACCCTGGATTATCACTGGACTGTTAATCCAAGACCCAAGTAATATTCTGGGGACCTTAGTTCAAATCCTTGCATGGCACATTGTGGATTTGAATTCAATAAAAATGCAGAATTAAGAGTCCAGTGATGACCACGAATCTGTTGTTGATGGTTAGGAAAAACTCATCTGGTTCAGTAATGCCCTTTAGGGAAGGAAACTGCCATCCTTACCTGGTCTGGCCTACATGTAACTCCAGATCGCAACAACATGCCTCTGGGCAGTAAATGCTGGCCCAGTCAGTGATGCCCTCACCCAGTGAATGAATGAAAATAACAGCGGGGGGTAGGGAGGGGGGTGGGGGTTGCGTGGGCAGGGGATAACTCTAGTCAGATAACTGTAGCATCTTAAATATTCAATGACATAAACAAAGAGCAGCGACTGGTAAAAGGAGTGCAGGAGGTATGGCAGCTTCACATTTACCTGTAAAAGCTGAAGTCAGCTACAAAGTTTTGTTTTAAATGGGTGAAGACCAAAAGTAAAAATTGCTGGATTCAGCAGGTCTGGCAGCATCTGTAGAGAGAAAGTAGAGTTAACATTTCAAGTCCCATAACCCTTCTTCAGAATTGACGGTAGGTAAAGAAGGTGATATTTATGAGAGAAACAGTAGGAGTGTGTGTGTATCTGTGTGTGTGTATGTATGTGTGTGTGTGTGTATCTGTGTGTGTGTATGTATATGTGTGTGTGTATCTGTGTGTGTGTATCTGTGTGTGTGTATGTGTGTGTTTGTGTGTATATGTGTGTGTATCTGTGCGTGTGTGTGTGTCTGTGCGTGTGTGTGCGCGTGTGTGTGCGTGTGTGTGCATCTGTGTATCTGTGTGTGTGTATCTGTGTGTGTATGTGTGTGTGTATGTGTGTGTATCTGTGTGTGTGTGTGTATCTGTGTGTGTGTGTATCTGTGTGTGTATCTATGTGTGTGTATTTGTGTGTATCTGTGTGTGTGTGTGTATCTGTGTGTGTGTCTGTATCTGTGTGTGTGTGTATCTGACTCTGTGTGTGTGTGTATGTGTATCTGTGAGTGTATGTGTGTGTGTATCTGTGAGTGTGTGTATCTGTGAGAGTGTGTGTGTGTGTGTGTGTATCTGTGTGTGTGTGTGTCTGTCTGTCTGTCTGTGAGCAGATAGGTGGAGAGAAGCCCAGACAGAGGAAAAGACAGTCAAGCAGAGAAAAGGCTGATTGATAGTAAACTAAGGAGGAAACAGAGATGATAATGGGGACCGTACGATAATAGTTTTGAAAGCAGCCCAAGCATGACAGGGCCAGGGATGTGGAGGTGGGTATAGGGCATGAAATGAGGTGCTCAGGCTCTAAAATTATTGAACTCGAAATTGAGTCCTGAAGGCTGCAGGGTCCCCAAGCGGAAAATGAGATGCTGTTTTTCCAGCTTGCTTAGCTGGAGCATTGCAGCAAGCCTGAGACAGAGATGTTGGTCAGGTAACAGGGTGGTATGTTAAAGTGGCAGACAACTGCAAGCTCAGGGTCTTTTTTGGCACGCAGAACGTAGATATTCTGTGAATCAGCCACTGGGCCTACGCTTCATTTACCCAATGCAGAGGAGACCACATTATGAGCAGCGAATGCAGTAGATTCGATTCTGGGAACCGTAGGTAAAGTGTTGCCTTACCTGCACTTTACCTGCACTTCATTCAATCTAGTCTACTGGGAATACAGTACACCGGATTGAGTGAAGTACAGGTAAATTGCTGCTTCACATGGAAGGTAAGTCTGCCTTTCAGACTGTTCTGGAACCCATGGTGTCTCCCTCTCTGTCAAGCATTGAAGATACCTCCTGACACGATGGATGTCACCCCCTCGACACCTTTGCCACCTGAAGAGAATGAATTTCTTCTGAGATACTCTGGGCTCAAGAGGCAAGCTACTGTGTGTTACATGCCGCCCATGTGAGGGGCAGAGTTGGAGGAACCTAGCCCGGTGCTAAAAGACCCCAGGAGGAGCTACAAACAAAAGAAGTGGCCTCTGTCCTCACACTCTGAGGTGGAGGGGGAGGGATGTAGTGAGTGTTACAAGGTCAGCCAGGTAGACCTCTTAGAATATACGTTCCCTGATTGGGGCTGTTACTCTGGTTCAATCAGGGATCCCTGGCTGAAAAATATGAACACGAGTGTCAGACATCCTGCTCACACTGAGAGCTCGCTCTGAGGGAGTTCGATCAGTGTCAAGGCCTCTCCATATGTAAATTAAGGGTGACCTGGTGACTGGACACCTTCCTGTGTGGAGTTATTTCAGTATGGTGCATAAGGACAAGGGAGATCCTATTGGTATGCTAGGAGTGGAAGGAAGGGTGAGGGCAAATTGCAGGAAATGAGTCAGACACAACTGAGGTCCCTGTCAACCACAGTCGTGGAGAATCCTTGGTTAAGGAAATAGGTGGACATTTCTAGGGCTCCCCTACAGAGGATGACATCATCAGAAGCAATGCATTGGAGACAGAAAAACTGGGAGAATGGGATGGAGTCCTTACAGGAAGCAAGAAATGATAATATATAGCCAAAGTAACTGTGCGGGTTAGTGGGATTGTAATGGATATCAGTGGCCAGCCTATCCCTATAAATGGAAACAGAGATGCCAAAGAAGAGAAGGGAGCAGTCAGAGATGGACCTGGTGAAGGAGAGGGCCGAATGGAAATTAGAAGTAGAACTGATGAATTTTTCTAATTCAGGATGAGAGAGGGGAGCAGTACCAATAATGTCATCAATGTACCAAAGAAAGAGTTGTGGGTTGGGGCCAGAATAGGACAAGGAGTGTTCTATGTACCCTAAATACGGAGGCAAAGGCCTAGTGGTGTTATCGCAGGACTGTTAATCCAGACAATGTTCTGGGGACCTGGGTTCGAATCCCGCCATGGCAGATGGTGGAATTTGAATTAAATAAATATTTGGGGATTAAGAATCTAATAGTGACCATGAATCCATTGTTGATTGTCAGGAAAAACCTATCTGGTTCACTAATGTCCTTTAGGGAAGGAAACTGCCATCCTTACCTGGTCTGGCCTACATGTGACTCCAGACCCACAGCAATGTGGTTGACTCTTAGCTGCCCTCTGGGCAATTAGGGATGGGCAATAAATGCTGCCTAGTCAGCAACACCCTCATGCTGTGAATGAATAAAGGAAAAAAAATAGAGACAGGCATAACTGGAGCCCATACCCCTCTGACCTGGAGGAAATGAAGGAGTTGGAAGAGAAGTTGTTCAAAGTGAGGATGAGCTCGGCCAGGCAGAGGAGGGTGGTGTTAGATTGAGCCAGTTCAGGCCTTTCTTCCAGGAAGAAATGGAAGGCTCTGAGATCATTCTGATGGGGGATGGATGTGTAAAGGGATTACACATTGGTGGTGAAGAGGGGAAGGCTGCTGTCTGTGAACTAGAAATTCTGTAACTGATATAAAGCATCGAAGAATAATGGATGTTGGTGGGGAGGAACTGGACGAGGCGAGAAAAATAGAGTCAATGTGGGAAGAAATAAGCTCTGTGGGGTAGGAACAGGCAGAAACAAATGGTTTGCCCCGGCAACCCTGTTTGCGGATTTCGGAGAAAAGATAGAAGCAAGCTGTATGGGGTTGCGGGACTATGAGCTGGGAGGCTGTCGTGGGGAGATCCCCAGATAAGATGAGGTTGGTGACAGTCATGGACCCAATGGTCTGATGCTCAATCGTGGGGTCATGGTACAGGGTGAGATAGGAGGAGGTGTGCTAGAACTGGCTCTCAACCTCCGCGATGTAGATGTCAGTACACCAGACAACAAACGATAGCATCGCCCTTGTCGCAGGCTTAATGACAACGTCAGGATTGCATCTGGGGGCACGGAGTGCAGTCAGTTCAGAAGGAAGTAATTTCTCTGTCGCCCTCACCTATTTGAATCTAAGGCAACTCATGTCATGTCAATAGTTCTCAATAAACAGATCGAGTGCAGATAAAAGGCCAGAGTGGGGCATCCAGGTAGAGTGAAAGTGTTGGAGGCAGATTAAGAAGTCTGTGTGATGGGCAGAGGACTCTTGTCCAAAGAAATGAGCACAGAGGTGAAGTTGGCAGAAGAAGAGTTCAACATTGTGTTGTGCCAAAAATTCATTAAGGTGGGGACACAGATGGATAAAACTAAAACGTTGCTGAGTATGGAATGTTCAGCATCAGAGAGTGGAAGGTCAGAAGAGATAGCAAATACCTGATAAGTGGTGGGATCAGGAGAAAGGATGGAGACAGAGGGAAGGGGAGGGGATGAAGTTTCCAGAGATGTGTAGGTATCTTTGAGTTGTTGCAGCTTGTGTTCCTTAACACCTGAAAGGAAGAGAAAAAGTTTCATGTTAGAACATCTAACATCGAGAATGAAATGAAACTGAGGACGCAGGGCAGCTCTGATCCAGGGTAAGGTGGTACTGAAGGAGAGAGAGTGCGCATATGGCAGCAAATAGCACAGAGTGTGGATCTCAGGATGTGGTGACTAAAGCCAAGGAGCATTGTACATCATGGAAATACCTGTGATCCTGGTCTGATTCAGTAAACCAAGGGTAAAACTTCAGTTAGAATCCACATGGGGTGAGTTTGAGCCAGAGGCAGTGACTGAGAAAGCGAGTTTTGGAAAATACCTCTAGTGGTAATGAAAATAATGATTGTGAACAAGAACAAAGATTAGAACTGAAACCCTGTCAGAGGGAGGTGCAGATCTTGTTCAGGGAGGGCATACCTAGAACAGATGTCACTGTATATTAAGCACTACACTGAAACAAAGAACTGCTGATGATCAAAAACTGAAACAGATATTAGAGCAGTACAGTGACTCAGTGGTTAGCACTGTTCCCTCACAGGGCCAGAGACCCAGGTTCGATTCTAGCTTTGGGTGACTGTCTGTGTGGAGTTTGTACATTCTCCCTGTGTCTGCATGGGGTTCCTCAGGGTGCTCCAGTTTCCTCTCACAGTCCAAAGATGTGCAGTTTAGGTGGATTGGCCATGCTAAATTACCCATAGCATCCAGGGATGTGCAGGCTAGATGGATTAGCCATGGGAAATGCAGAGTTACAGGGACGGTGTGGGTCTGGGTGGAATCCTCTTCAGAGGGTCAGTCTGACTCGATGGGCCAAATGGACTGATTCCATTCTGTGGGGATTCAATGATATCACTGGGGAAACACAGCAGGTCTGGCAGCAGCTGTGAAGAGAGAAATTGAGCCAACGTTTTGAGGCCAATGACCAAGCAAAGTGTCACCAAAGCTGTAAGGGGTCGAAATGAAATTGCGAACACATTATACAGTGGTTGATATTGAACACACAATTTGAATTGAATATATTATTGGAAGGATGAAACTGTTGGTACTTGAAACCAAATTTCTAGACTGAGAAGCTAAATGAAAGTTTAAAATTCAAGTGTTAATAAAATTAGGAAATCAATAGTGTAAATTGACTGGTGAGGATGGAAATTGAAGCCTTTATTAAAAAGTGTTTTGAATGGAAAAACCTTTTTTTTATTGTTCAAATGAAATATTTGCTTTAAGATGTGAAGTCAGCAATGACAACTTTTTTTCAATGTAAAACAGAGTGAAAATCTTGGAGAAATAGCATAAAGTGTTTGAATCTGGCTAAAAACAACACGAAAATCATGTGGGAAGTGGCAAAAACTCTGGTTTTCTTCCATTCTCTACAAGAACTTTAAATGTAGTTTTTCTCCAACTTAAAAACATTTCATTGATTTTTAAGCATTTGAAAAAGATGTTTACAGAAAAATTCCGAAGCGTTTAGGAATGTTTCAACTTTAATGAATGAAAATTAAGAAACTTACTTCCTGAAGAGCAAAATGAGGAGAGAAAACTCCACAAGGACAACAACACTCTTAAAAATAAAGCTTTGTCAGCAATTCATCTTCATTGTGCAGAAATTAAGGGAATTATTGCAATATTTGAAAGAATTTATATGATATGCTGAGGAAATTTAATATATCTGAACTGATTGAAAGCAATTAAAATGTTGAAAAATAAAAAAAACTTGAAGCTTGCAATAACTTTCAGTAATTTATTTAAGAGAATGAAAGAACAGCTGTTAAATATAATGGTGATGGAGAAAAATATTACATCTCCAAGGAGATTTAAGATCACAAATCCTTCAGTCAGGGAATTGAAAAGGACTATATGAAAAAGACAATTCATGTGATATAGAATTGTTTGAAGATGAAACTCAGAGAAGAACAAGCAAAGACATTTCCTTACAGTGTATAAAAACCGAAAGAACTGCAAATGCTGTAAATCAGGAACAAAAACAAAGTTGCTGGAAAAGCTCAGCAGGTTTGGCAGCATCTGTGAAGGAAAAAACAAAGTTAACGTTTCGCATCCGGTTCTGAGGAAGGGTCACCGGACCCAAAACATTAACTCTGTTTTTTCCTTCACAGATGCTGCCAGACCTGCTGAGCTTTTCCAGCAACTTTGTTTTTATTTCTTTACAGGGTATGTCCAATTGCAAATTTTCTTTTAAAACATCAAAATATAAGAGAAGGGGCAGATATAGAACATAGAACAGTACAACACAGGAACGGGCCCTTCGGCCGACGATGCTGAGCTGAACAGGACACCAAATTAATCCCTCCATTCCTTGCATATTCATGTGTTAGTTAAAAGTGCTTTAAAAGCGGCTATAGCACCTGCCACCACCACCAACCCTGGCAACACATTCCAGACTCTTACCACTCTCTGTGTAAAAAACTTTACCTCACATCTCCTTTGAACTTTCCCCCTCTTGCCTTAAATGCGTGCCCCTTAGTATTATTCATTTCAAGTCTGGGAAAAAGATTCTGACTGTCAACACTATTTATGCAGCTCATAATTTTATAGATTTCTATCAAGTCTCCCCTCAGCCTCTGCTGCTCCAGAGAAATCAATCTGAGTTTTTCCAGCCTCCCCTTATAGCTCATACTCTCTAATCCAGGCAGATATCCTGGCAAACTTCTTCTGCACCCTCTCCAAAGCCTCCACATCCTTCCTGTAATGCGGCGACCAGAATTGAATGCAATACTGTAAGTGTGGCCTAACTAAAGTCTTATAAAGTTGCAATATGACATCCTGACTCTTGTATTCTATTCCCCAACCAAAATAAAGGCAACCGCGCCATATGCCTTCTTTACCACCCTGTCTACTTACATGGCAGCTTTCAGAGAGCTACGGACTTGAATGCCAAGATCCTTCTATACATCAATGATGTTCAGGGTCCTGTCATTAACTGCATACTTTTCCTTAAAATTTGATCTCCCTAAGCGCAGCACCTCACACTCACACGGATTAAACTCCATCTGCCATTTTTCTGCCCATATCTGTGACTGATCTATATCCTGTTGTATCCTCTGATAACTTTCTACATTATCCACAACTCCACCAATCTTTGTATCGTCGGAAACCTACTAACGCACCCATCCACATTTTCGTCCAAGTGTTTGATAATATTGTGAGAGCATTTGACATTTACTTTTAAACAAGTATCAATATTATAATGGGGAGAAAAAGATTGAACAGAAGGATACAACTTCCCAGAGAACCTGACTACTTTATAAATAATGTTTGCACATTTTCAGAATTTTGTCATTCTGGTGATTTATAGCCGGAGCTTACTTGAGACAGAATTGCCATCAGAATTTCTGATCCATCTTTTTCAGATATCTTACAATTGAAAAAGGATCCCACATTAAAAAGAGGTATCCAGATATTGGTAGAAGCTGAAATCCAAAAGCAGCACAAGATAATGGCGGGAACCAAAAGCCAACCTAGATCCTCAAACTCATCGGACTTTGTCAACTCTCTAAGGCACAAAACCAGCAATACATCATGTGATATTCCAACAGAAAATACCTTTAAATCCTTTGATGTTAGAAGTTACTGTTCCAGATGTGGAGATTAAAAAAAACACAAACAGAAGCGATGTCCAGCTTTACCACACCGATCCACTTCTTGTAAGAAAATGGGACATTTCCAGAGTATGTAGAAAGTAAAACTCAACCATTTAACCACAGAATTAATAATGCTAGCATGTACACAGAGATTCACACTTTATTGTATCTTTTGAAGAATACAAAAACATATCTCCATTAGAAGACAGTCATTACATGATGATACGCCACCTTTAGAAGAGACAAAGCAACCTTTCCGAAGGGTGATAGTTGACTTATTGGAACTAGATCTACACAGATCATGCAAGCTAATGGTCATCCAACTAAGTTCAAAATTGACACTAGAATGTGTGTTAAGTATTAAATAAAAACCGAAAGAATTGCGGATGCTGTAAATCAGGAACCAAAACAGAAGTTGCTGGAAACGCTCAACAGGTCTGGCAGCATCAGTTCTGAGGAAGGGTCACCAGACCTGAAACGTTAACTCTGATTTTTTCTTCACAGATGCGGCCAGACCTGCTGAGCTTTTCCAGCAACTTCTGTTTTGGTTCCAGAATGTGTGTTGCTGTGTTGTTTGAATGAAGGTAATAAAAATTGAAACATCTGGATTAACACCTCACCCTCCAAATTGCAGGGATGTTCACAGTGCCTTGCTGCATAAAGATTATTGCGACACAGAAAAACATCCCAAATCAGCAAATCTTGTAGATGAGCAGGTGAATAGGTTTCGCGATAAACATACTATGTTTAGATCAAAAATTGACTGGGAGAAAGGTAGCTTCAAAAAAAAAGTACTCTGGACCATTCAAAGGATAACCCAAAATGTAGCAACATCAAAGAAAGACAATAAATCATTAAGTAGGTATACATCCGGGAGATTCCTCATCTTTTAATGGAGAAAGTTTAAACAAAAGAATCACAGCAGATGACCAGCGTAGGTGTCATCTCGCAAGGCCAACAGAATGGGCTTTAGGAATGGTCACTGTACAAAGACCTAGCAGTTCAATCAAGATATATTCATCTGAAAAAACTCAATAAGGCAGACGCTGGAGAAATCTACCCCGCGTCTACAGTGGACGACAGCTTATCCAAATTCTCTAAAAGCAACATCCTCCCTAATCATGATGCCCATGGGCATTTTGGCATGTTCCTTTGGTTGAGAAGTCAAGATTCACATCACATTCATCACCCCAAAGGGGAGATATTATTACGACAGATTGCCTTTTGGAAACACCTTGGCATGGACAATTTGGACTGAAGAGTTTGTGATGTATGACACTATTATTCTATAAAAGATCTTCCAGCTCTGTGTCTAACATCCTGGAAAGCTTGGATGGACTTCTGTCATACTCATGATATCCTGGTCCATTCAGAAACAACAGAAATTCATGACGAAACTCAAATACTCCATAAACTCTCAAAATAACTGCAGGCAGTACAGCTTATATAAAACAGAAATGAGAGTTCTCCCAAGATTCTGTCCACTTCCTGGGACATTTCACTGAACTTTCATTTACTCATAAAGTCTCAAGAATGACACACATCAGAAGAGGCCTCTCAGAGGTTCAAAGACATGCTGATTTCCGCAGATTTTTCAGCCAATTACAATCCATTCTTTCAGACTATTATTGCTACAGATGTCTCCGTCTTAACTATTGGAGCAGTTCTTTTCCAAGACCAGCCAGAGGGATACAGAGGACCAGTATATTATACTTCCCAGACATTATAAGACTCAGACATAAAAGAAGAAGTAAGCCATTTGGCCCATCAAATTTGTTCCATCATTCAATGTAATTGTGACTGATCTATTCATCCTTAGGCCGACTTCCCTTTCTTGCACCTACAACCTGACTTGCTAAAAATCCATCTATATCAGCCTTCAATTTATTTAGCAACCCATCCTCTGCAGCCCTTTCTGGTAAAGAATTCCATAGATTCATCACCCTTTGAGAGTAAAAATTCCTCCTCATCTCTGTCCCTTACTCAGAGAATTATGTCCTCTGGTCCTAGACTCTCCCACAATGCCAATACCCTTACAGATGTAAATTTGTCATAGTAACAGATCACAAACCCCTGCTTGGGCTACTCAAAGAGGACAAAGCTGTGCCACCCATAGCTTCAGGTCAAATTCTGAGTGCAATTATAGAGTCATAGAGTCATAGAGATGTACAGCATGGACTAGCACGTGGCCCATATCCCTCTAAACTCCCTCCTATTCATATACCCAGCTATATGCCTTTTAAATGTTGTAAATGTACCAGCCTCCAACACTTTCTCTGGCAGGTCATTTTACACATGTACCACCTTCTGTATGAAAAGGTTGCCCCTTAGGTCCTTTTAAATCATTCCACTCTCACCTTAAACTTATGCCCCTAGTTTTAGACTGCCCCACCCCAGGGAAAAGATCTTTTCTATTTACCCTCTCCATGCCCCTCATAATTTTAGAAACCTCCATTATATCACACCTCAGCCTTTGATGCTCCAGGGAAAATAGCCCCAGCCTATTCAGCCTCTCCCTGTAGCTCAAACCCTCCAACCCTGGCAACATCCTTGTAAATCTTTTTTGAACCCTTTCAAGTTTCACAACATCCTTCCTAAAGCAGGGAGGCCAGAACTGAATGCTGTATTCCAGAAGTGGCCTAATCAATGTCCTGCACAGCCACAACATGACATCCCAACTCCTATATTCAATGCAGTGTAAAATTACAAATTGGAGCACCATCTGGGAGGCCAAGTGGCAAATACGGATGCCTTATACTGCCTCCCAACGATGGTGGTGACACCACTAGAAGACTCTCTAATGGTTTTAACTGTCTGGACATCCTTCTAATCACTGCTGACAATGTCAGACTGTGGATTCAAAAAGATTCCGTCCAGGCAAAACTAAAACAGTCCAAGTATTGGAAAAAACAAGGTGTAGAGCTGGATGAACCCAGCAGGCCAAGCAGCATTAGAGGAGCAGGAAGGCTGATGTTTTGGGCCTAGACCCTTCTTCTTCTGAAGAAGAAGGGTCTAGGCCTGAAAAGTCAGCCTTCCTGCTCCTCTAATGCTGCTTCGCCTGCTGTGTTCATCCAGCTCTACACCTTGTTATCTCAGATTCTCCAGCATCTGAAGTTCCTACTGTCTCTCAAGTCGTGGAAAAGATGATTGAAGCTTGGTGGTAATGGAGGAAACAAAAGGGCCGTCATAACCAGAACTGAAACATTTTTGGACTTGGCAAGATCAGATCACCGTAGAGGATGGCATATTATTCTGGAACGCAAGAGTGATTGTCCCTAGAAAGGTCACTGCAGATACTGGCTGAACTCCACCAGGATCATCCAGGGTTTCCAAAATGAAGATGTCCTTGAGAAGTTATGGCTGGTGGCCAGGTTTGGACGCAGACATATCCATATTGGTGGGGCAGTGCTGAGTGCCAACAAGGACAAAAATTACCAGCAGCACCCCCCCCAAATTCGTGGGAATGGCTGTGTAAACCCTGGACTCGGTTACATGTTGTCCTTTCATGGGCTCAATGTTCTTAGTCATCTTGGAGACCCATTCAAAGTTGTTGGATGTGCATAGAGCTCATTTGTCAAACACAGGGACAATAATTTAAAAGCTACAACCACTTTTCCAATACCCGGACTGCCAGAGGTATTGGCCATATACAATGGGCAATCTTTTGCTTCAGGGAATTTGAATGTCGAATGGCATTGGGCATATGTCGGCAGCTCCATATCATCCATCATTCAATGGTCTGGCAGACAAAGCAGTCCAAACTTTGAAGAGAGTCTTAAAGAAACAGCCTACAGTGTTGCAAATGGGGAGAAGACACCACACCGGCTTGGGGGTGTGGGTGAAACAGCATCAGGAACACCATTGCAAGGCACAAGACCCCTCCAAGCGAGAGACGCATTTACTTCAGGGGACGAAGTTTGAGGTCAAAACCACGAGTATGACCCTGCATTGTTAGAGACATGGTTGATGAGTGGTCAGTCCGGTGATGTACAAAGTTCAGGTAAAAGAGGTGGTCATGAACAAGCACGTGGGCCACATGAAAGTAACAAATTGGCAAACGGGGCAGGAACAAAACATACCCAGACCCTCAGAACATTGGGAAAGCCTGTCAGAAACTATGGGTTCTCCCCATCTACCTAACTTTGAAGAAACCTCTGAGGACAAGGTGGACACGGGGCAGATATTGCAGCCTCGATGCCGTTACCGCCTGAAGAAGGAGATGAGTTTCCACCGAGTCACTCCGGCTGCAAGAAGAAGCTACGATCCAATACAAGCGCCCGTATCCGAGGTAGAGTCACGGGAGCCGGACCTGGTACAAAAATGCTCCAGGACAGGCTACAGGGAAAATGAACAGGCCTACATCCCAGAACTTAGAGGAGGAGGGATATGGTGATTGTAACACGGTCAGCCAGGTGGACCTCATGGAACATGAGTTCTCTGATTGGGGCTGTTAACCTGATCCATTCAAATTACTGGCTGACAGATATAAACAGGAGAGTCAGAGGTTCTGGTCACTCTAGGAGCCGCTCTGAGCTAGCTGGGTCAGTGTCATGTAGTATGCACTTGTAAATAAAGGGTGACTTGGTGACGGGATGCCAGACTTCGTGGAGTTATTTCAGGAAGGCACTTTCAAATTTCCTTTGTGAGTTACTGCAGTACATGGGCCACACTGCTGCCACTGTGTGAGAGTGGTGAATGGAGTAAAATTTTAGAAGGTAGACAGGGTTCCAACAAGCAGGCTGCTTTTTTTCCCTTCTGGATTGGTGTCCAGCTTCTTGAGTGTTGTTGGAGCTGCCCTCAGCTGGGCAAGTAAAGATTATTCCAACACATTTCTGATTTCTGCCTTGCTGACGATGGGCAGGATTTGAGGAGTCATGAGGTGAGTTACGGCTAAATTCCCAGCCCCAGAATAAACCTTGTAGCCCACAGTATTTATATGGCTGGTCCATTTAAGTTTCTCATTGGTGGTAACCTCCAGGATGTTGGTGATGTGAAATTCAGTGATGGTAATGTCATTAAACATAAAGATATTCTTTAAACATAAAGAATATGAAAACATAAATTCAAATATTGTTGAGGATATTGAAGTCTACAGCGCAGATCTGGTCATGGTTTCACTTCCTCTCTTCCGCCTATCATAGCCATAGAGCTGTGCAGCACGGAAACAGACCCGTTGGTCCAACTTGTCCATGTTGACCAGATATCCTAAATTAACCTAGTCCCATTTGCCAGCATTTGGCCCATATCCCTCCAATCCCTTCCTATTCATATACCTATCCAAATGCCTTTTAAATGTTGTAATTGTACCAGCCTCCACCACTTCGTCTGGCAGTTCATTCCATACATGCACCACCCTCTGCGTGAAAAAGTTGCCCTTATTAAATCTTTCCCTTCTCACCTTAAACCTATGTCCTCTAGTTTTCAACTCCCCTACCCTGGGAGAAAAATCTTGGCTAATCCATGCTCCTCATGATTTTATAAACCTCTACAAAGGCTACCCTTAGTCTCTGACATTCTAGGGAAAACAGCCCCAGCCTATTCACCCTCTCCCTATAGTTCAAACTCTCCAACCCCGGCAATACCCTTGTAAATCTTTTCTGAATCCTTCCCCCACACCCCCATCCTCCCATAACCCTTAACTTCTTCACAGAACAAAAATCTGTCTAGATCAGCCTTGACCCAGCCTCCACAGCCTAAATTAACAACTGTTGGGAATTGCTAATATATTAGTATGGATAGAGATAGATTGGCTAATTGACAGGAAAAAAGTGTCGAGATAAATAGGTCATCTTCCTCTTCCTCTCCATCTTATATAGAAAATCTCTTACTCTGAAACTTTGCTTTATACTTCTAGATTTTCCCATGAGGGGTGCTTGCTCTCACTGTCATGCCTTTCAAGCTCCCTCTTATATCTTTCAATAAGCTCACCCTCGTTCTTCTAAGCTTCAATGATCATATATCCAACCTGCTCAATCTTTCTTCGGTAAGGCAATCTCTTCATGCCAAAACTCAACCCAGTGACGCTCCTCTGAACAGCTATCAGTGAAAGTATTTCCCATCTTAAGTAAAGTCACCAAAATTGTACACGGTACTCCAGGTGTGGTCTTACAGATGTCTGCACAGATGTTACAACATTCCCGTACTTTTAAGCTCCATCCCCTGGCAATAAATGCCAAGATTCCATTTAACTTCTTTATCACTTGCTGCATCTGTTGCTAACATTTTGTGATTCACCTTCAAATACAGAGATCCCTCTGTGCAACAGCAGTCTGCAGCCACTGTCGATGTGAATTTATTCTACTGTTTGTTTCTTCCCACCAATGAGACTAACCACATACTTTCACACATTATACTATATCTGCCACAATCTTTTGCTCAAACACTTTACCAAAGTATATCCCTTTTTGGGCTCTTCTTTAGCAACCTCCTCACAACTTGTTTTCTATTGAATTTTGTTTAGATAATAAATTTGTCTCCAACACAGTTAGTCTCTTCATCCAAGTTATTGGTCAGGATTCTAGATAGCTCAAGTCTTCTTGGGGCCTGGGATTGGGGTGAGGGATCTCAGATGTCCTCATTCTTCAAGGACCGTAACTCCACACCCGCAGTGGTCGAGAACTCCCTCGACCATGTCTCCCGCATTTCCCGCAAATCATCACTCACACCCAGTCCCCGCAATAACAACCAAAAAAGAATCCCCCTCGTCCTCACGTACCCCCCCACCAACCTCCGGATCCAACGCATCATCCTCCGACACTTCCGCCATCTGCAATCCAACCCCACCACCAAAGACATTTTTCCCTCCCCACCCTTGTCTGCTTTCCAGAGGGACCACTCTATCCGGGACTCCATTGTCCGCTCCACACTCCCCTCCAGCTCCACCACACCCGGCACTTTTCCCTGCAAACACAGGAAGTGCTACACCTGCCCCCACACCTCCTCCCTCACCCCAATCCCAGGCCCCAAGAAGACTTTCCACATCAAGCAGATGTTCACCTGCACATCTGCCAATGTGGTATACTCCATCCGCTGTACCCGTTGTGGCCTCCTCTACATCGGGGAAACCAAACGGAGGCTTGGGGACCGCTTTGCAGAACACCTGTGCTCAGTTCGCAACACACAACTGCACCTCCCAGTCGCGAACCATTTCAACACCCCCTCCCATTCCTCAGACGACATGTCCATGCTGGGACTCCTGCAATGCCACAATGATGCCACCCGAAGGCTGCAGGAACAGCAAATCATATTCAGCTTGGGAACCCTGCAGCCCAATGGTATCAATGTGGATTTCACAAGCTTCAAAATCTCCCCTCCCCCAACCGCATCCCAAAACCAGCCCAGCTCGTCCCCGCCTCCCTAACCTGTTCTTCCTCTCACCTATCCCCTCCTCCCACCTCAAGCCGCACCTCCATCTCCTACCTACTAACCTCATCCCGCCCCCTTGACCTGTCCGTCCTCCCTGTACTGACCTATCTCCTCCCTACCTCCCCACCCACACTCACCTTTACTGGCTCCATCCCCGCCTCTTTGACTTGTCTGTCTCCTCTGCACCTATCCTGTCCTCTATCCATCTTCTATCCACCTCCCCCTCACTCCTTATTTATTTCAGAACCCTCTTCTCCTCCCCCATTTCTGATGAAGGGTCTCGGCCCGAAACATCAAGCTTTCCTGCTCCTATGATGCTGCTTGGCCTGCTGCGTTCATCCAGCTCCACACCTTGTTACCTAAAAAAAAACTAGTTGTATGTAAAAGTTTCATAACCTTTATAGGAAGTCAGTTAGCTTGATGTTTTGTGTATACTTCAGAACAATCCCAATAGAAAGATTCAATTCCTATTCTGAATGAAGTGAAGTTAGGGCATGTCTCCTTACCCTGTCCCTGAAAGATGAGAAACTAGGGTCTTAAACTGGTGTCTTAAATAAAGCTCATGTAAAGTCATTTACCCAGGAATGAAGAAGAAATCAGTTAAAGTAGATGAGAAAAATTGTTAAAAGTTAAGATGATAAATAAGCAGCAACTGTCAGCTGTGGCAACATTTAACAACAATAAACAATGATATACTCTACTGAGAAAAAACCATGAATCATGCATGGCTAATTAAGGAATTTAAGAGTGGTAACAAATTGCAAGAAAAATTGTACAGTGCTGCAAAATTTGTTCATCAATTCAATTCCAATCAGCTCAAAATTGATATGAGTAGATCTCAGTTAGGTGAAGGGATGAACAGTTATGGCACTGAAGTGGAGTGAAAACAAAGATTTGATTAAATGGAAGAAAAGTTGGGAGACTTTTACAAATTCTTAAATAGGTTTGTCCTATTTGTTGCCCATCCCCAACTGCACCTGAACTGATAGGCTGTCTGGTTCATTTCAAAGGACAGTTAAGAACCAACCACATTGCCGTAGGTCTGGAGTCACATGTGAACCAGATGATCTTTTACAACAGTCCACCTTCTTTGCAGACGTAATACTGAATTCTGCACTCTGTTCCATTACTCTGATGCATTTTGTATGTATGATCTGCCTGTACAGCACATAAAGCAATACTTTTCACTGTACCTTGGGACATGTGAGAATAATAAATCCAATCAAAGGTTACTTTAAGGCAGGCGTTTTTTTTTTTATTGAATTCAAATTTCACTGTCAGCCAAAGTGGGATTCAAATCCAAATCTCCACAGCATTATCCTGGGGTTCCATGATTGGTAATGTAGTGACATTATAACTACCTCCCCATAGCAGACTGGCCCACTGCAGCCCAATGTTCCCAAAATCTTTTGTTTTCTAGAAAGATGACCTGCTCTTCTCTGGTCTATCTGTGTTACTAACATGCAGGTTGATCTATTTGACTCTCAGTGGCAGCAGCAAAGTACATAGAATCCTTAATAGATTGCAAACTACAGGCATGTAAAGCTGCTGAACTCAACAGCTCCAGCTGTTCCTGAGCAAAGAGTGCAGGCTTCCATAACCAGAAGCAGCTGGCATTCCTGGGAATGGGGCCATTGGTGCATAATAGCTGCTATAAATCTCCTGCTACACAATCAAACCTACAATTGCTAATTCAGCATTTTCGAGGAATTTCGCTCACTCCCACAACTGTTTATTCATCTCTCATCATTTTGCATGTTTCAGTTGGATTTTTAATTGATTCAAATTCCTGCAGATGTGGTTCCGATGGAACAAACATTCCTGGCAGGCTGTTTGCGCATTAATACAGCATGGGATAGCCCTGGTCGTCAATCAATTTAACATCAGTGGAACTGCAGTATGGTTGCACTGTGCTCATCTCCTCACATCTTGTTATGTTCTGTGAGATGCCAGTGTATCAGACATTTGCTTCTTTTTAAAGTTTGCATGCCATAAATTCACAAGCCAGCCCCCTTGTAGTAAGCTTTGTATCACTCCAGTCAATGTTGTTACCATGTAGGTTTTTCTCTTTAATGATGAAGAGGATTTTCCTGATGGGTCAAATTAGGAGATTGTTTCCAGGTTTATATCCATTGTTATTTGGTTTTACCAGTGTGCATCTACAACCACATTTGACTATTTTCATTTGCATACATGGCATAAACAATCATAACCTGAGAAAAGTGCCAAACACACATCATGCACTTCTCTCTAAGTACCTAAACTGGAATGTCAAGCCAACTATCACTCATGCACATTAAGCTCACTAATTGGGGTAGCCTTACAATTTGTACTGATATCAGAATATCAATTCAAAGGGGACAGTTTGGTGGCTCATTGGTTAGCACTGTTGCCTCACAGCACCAGGGACCCAGGTTCGATTCTTTGGGTGACTGTCTGAGTGGAATTTACACATTCTCCCCATGTCTACATGGATTTCCTCTGGGTGCTCCAGTTTCCTCTAACAGACCACAAAGATCAACAGGTTAGGTGGACTGGCCATGCTAAATTGCCTGTAGTGTTCAGGGATGTGCAGTATAGGTGGATTAGCCATGGGAATTACATGGTAGGGGTTGGGTCTGGGTAGGATGCTCTTTGGAGGGTCAGTATGAACTTGATGCACTGAATGGCCTGCCTCCACACATAGGGATTCTATGAAAAAATGCAACTCTCAGTGAGAAGAAAAAGCATAGTCAAAAAGAAAAATATTTGTTTCCTATTCCACTTATTAAAGGCTTAACTTTGTACACATATCATATCAATATAATTCCAGAAGGTTTGTTAATAATGGAAACAAAAGACTGTATATGCCAGGGAAACATGAAGCATGAGTAGGCCACTTGGCCCTTTGAGCCTGCTCCCCCCATTTAAGATTATCATGGCTGATCTCATTTCAACCTCAACTCTACATTCCTTTATATCCCTGATCATCTTTCAACACCTTCCGGCAATTAAGAGTCTGCCTTAAAAATATTTAAAGATGCTACATCCAGTGTCTTTTGAGGAAGGGAATTCAAAAGATTCTCAACCTTCAGAGGAAAAAATAAAGTGTTTTTCTTTCATCTCCTTCTTAAATGGCACCCCCCCCCCTTTATTTTTAGACTATGATTACATTGGGAAATCAATAAAGAAATCGCTGGAAATTTGACAGGCCATCAAAAATATTGATAACTATTTTTCTCTCCTTACTTGCTGCCTGACTTGCTGGGTACCACCTAATTTTTGTGTGAGGTTTGCATTTTCTAGGAAAACGCAGTTCTAAATCATTAACTAAAAAATGTGAAGATGTAGCCAGCATTGAGAGCAAGGAAATTCAGGTGTAACGTAATTACATGCATTGCAGACTAGCTACTGACATCTCCTCGATCTTTTGAACTGGATGTTTGCTTTAATGTTACATGACTATATGTGTCTCTGATTAGAAAGAAAACACACAGGAAATTCCACCCTGATTTGTTCACTCGCCAGATGTCAGGAAACAATATGTTCCAAGTTCCCAAAGGTTTCCTTTTCTTTGTATCAGGCTATGAACACCAATCTGCTCAAAATATTAACAGCAAAACCTCTGCCTGTCAGTGTATGGACAACTCCTGCTGAAGGTACAAGAACTCAACATAGTTCCACAGTCAGCTTCCTTCTTGGAATACTGAAAGTACCGTACTTACATTGTCATGAGGAATCAGGATTGTGGCACAGTTAATGGTCGGGCATAAAGAAATATCAAAAAGACCAGTAAAATGCTGGTTTTGATTACAAGAGGGCTAGAATCCAAAGGGGAGAATTTTATGTTTCAATTGAATCAAACACTGACTAGATTTGGAATGGGTTCTACACCTCAGGAAGAATGTTGGAGCAGGATCTTTCAGCATCCAAATCTGGACTCAGATCCCAGATCCACGTGATCTGATGTCACTATGTTACAGCTTCTTGTTTGTAGAATCCATACAAAGTTGAAGCAGGATATTCAGCCCATCAAGTCCACGCTGCCCCTGCAAAGTGCATCACAGCCAGACACACCCTATCCCTACATTTCCTATGGTCAATCCACCTAACCTGCATATAGTTGGACTGTGGGAGAAAACTGCAGCAGCCAGAGGCAACCCACGCACATGCAGGGAGAACATGCAAACTCCACACAGTCACACAAGGCTGGAATTGAACCCAGGTCTCTGGCACTGTGAGGCACCAGTGCTAATCGCTGGTCCACCGGGTCACCCCTTGTTAAAGGTGACGATGTGTATGTGAGCCCTTGAGCGGACGTACTGCACATGATACTAAAGTTTGCAGTCATTTACCTGCAGTGAGATATGAGGGCAGTGGCAGTGTTAGAGGGAACAATGGACCTGTGAGCATGAGGTAGCAAAGAGAAGATGGTGCCATTTACTTTCACAGCACACTGCAGGTCATTGGCCTTCTTGACTTTTCATTGCAACTGCAACACCGACCCTTGCTGTGATATCTGTCCAGGCTGGACTTCTCAGCTAGGCTGGTCTCTTGCTACAGGGAAGAAGAGGACAGGCCATCTCTCCTTGACCCCATCCAGCACCACTTGGATGGTAGTCTCCATAAACTTTGAGATAAAAGGTACTGCAGATGCTGGAGAATCCGAGATAACAAGGTGTGGAGCTGGATGAACACAGCAGGTCAAGCAGCATCATAGGAGCAGGAAAACTTGACGTTTCGGGCCTAAACCCTTCATCAGAAATGGGGGAGGGGAAGAGGGTTCTGAAATAAATGGGGAGAGAGGGGAGGCGGATAGAGGATGGATAGAGGAGAGGATAGGTGGAGAGGAGGCAGACAAGTCAAAGAGGCAGGGATGGAGCCAGTAAAGGTGCGTGTAGGTAGGGGGTTAGGGAGGAGATAGGTCAGTCCAGGGAGGACGGACAGGTCAAGGGGGCGGGATGATGTTTGGAGATAGGAGATGGGGGTGTGGCTTGAGGTGAGAGGAAAAACAGGTTAGGGAGGTGGAGATGAGCTGGGCTGGTTTTGGGATGCATATGGGGGAGGGCTTCCTCTACATCGGGGAAACCAAGCAGAGGCTCGGGGACCGCTTTGCAGAACACCTGCGCTGAGTTCACAACAAACAACTGCACCTCCCAGTCGCGAACCATTTCAACTCCCCCTTCCATTCCTCAGATGACATGTCCATCCTGGGCCTCCTGCAATGCCACAGTGATGCCACCCGAAGGCTGCAGGAACAGCAAATCATATTC
Organism: Ginglymostoma cirratum; assembly: GCA_024137785.1. NCBI lineage: Eukaryota > Metazoa > Chordata > Chondrichthyes > Orectolobiformes > Ginglymostomatidae > Ginglymostoma > Ginglymostoma cirratum. The sequence goes on from JAHRHZ010000271.1 coordinate 191,152, forward strand.
AGCCCAGGAACCCTGCAGCCCAATGGCATCAATGTGGATTTCACAAGCTTCAAAATCTCCCCTCCCCCAACCGCATCCCAAAACCAGCCCAGCTCATCTCCACCTCCCTAACCTGTTTTTCCTCTCACCTCAAGCCACACCCCCATCTCCTATCTACTAACATCATCCCGCCCCCTTGACCTGTCCGTCCTCCCTGGACTGACCTATCTCCTCCCTACCCCCCTACCTACACTCACCTTTACTGGCTCCATCCCCGCCTCTTCGACTTGTCTGCCTCCTCTCCACCTATCCTCTCCTCTATCCATCCTCTATCTGCCTCTCCTCTATCCATCCTCTATCTGCCTCCCCTCTCTCCCTATTTATTTCAGAACCCTCTTCCCCTCCCCCATTTCTGATGAAGGGTTTAGGCCCGAAACGTCAAGTTTTCCTGCTCCTATGATGTTGCTTGACCTGCTGTGTTCATCCAGCCCCATGCTTGTTATCTCCATAAACTTTGAGTCAGGTTCACCTGCTTTGAATCCATTTCCATTTCACTGCCGATGATCACCACAAGCTGATGGGCACTTGCTGACTTGCAGTACCTGAAGTGGTGTCCTTTAAGTATGGTGCCAGAGCATTTATTCCTGGAAAGTAAGATATTACCCCATCTATCATGCTCACTGTCACTCTGTAACCTCAAAACAGGAAAACTGCTCAGAATCTTACAGGTAGAGCCAGATCATTCATGAAGGAGATTCAGAAGCATTTCTCAGAGAATAATGGAATTATGATCGCTCTGCTCTGTAAACTGTAAATGCCAGGAAATTAATATCAAGGAGTCTGGACAAAATGTGGATGACTAGCTTTAAGACACAAATCTGCTGTGTTTTAACTGAATGCATATTCAAAAAGGGAACGAAAGAAAGAAAGAATGAAATAAGACAGTGAAAGAAGAGCTGAAATAAAAACAGAACATGCCAGAATTACTCCACAAGTCTGGGAGCAATGAAGCCAGCAGACATGATCTGATTGCACTTATAGTTTTGGATGAAAACTTTTCAATTTTGCAACACCCCTTAGATTCAATGCTCTCTGGGGATAAATAACATCATCAAATTCCAATATAATGCCATTGTGTAATTTTAGTTAGTCATGAACTTACAGTCACAGATCTGTACAGCATGCAAACAGACCCTTTGGTCGAACACATCCACGCAGACCAGATCTCCTAAATTAATCTAGTCCCATTTTCCAGCATTTAGTCTCCAAATCCTTCCTGTTCATATACCCATCCAGATGTCTTTTAAATGTTTTCATTGTACCAGCCTCCACCACTTCCTCTGGCAGCTCATTCTACCCACACACCACACTCTGCACAAAAAATTTGCCCCTTAGATCCCTTTTAAATCTTTCCCCTCTCACCTTAAAACTATGCTCTCTCGTTTTGGACTGCCCTGTCCTGGGAAAAAGGCTGTGGCTATTCACCCTATCCATGCCCCTCATGATTTTATAAACCTCTATAAGGTCACCCTTCAGCCTCTGACGCTCCAGGGAAAATAGCCCCAGCCTATTCAGCCTCTGCCTATAGCTCAAACCCTCCAACCCTGTAAATCTTTTTTGAACCCTTTCAGGCTTCACAACATCCTTCCTATAGAAGGGAGACCAGAATTGAACACAATATTCTAAAAGTGGCCGAACCAATGTCCAGTACAGCTGCAATGTGACTTTCCAACTCCCATACTCAATGCACTGACCAATAAAGGCAATTGCTCCAAACACATTCTTCACTACTCTCTCTACCTGTGACTCCACCTTCAAGGAAATGTGAACCTACACCCCAAGGTCTCTTTGTTTGGCAATACTCCCCAGGACCCTATCATTAAGTGTATTCTGGTTTGCCTTACCAAGATGCGGCACCTCACAGTTTGCTTGCTGATAGCCTCTTCTTGTGGAAACATAGTAGGGATTAAATTTTGCAGTAGGCAATGTAATTTTTAATGTGCTGATTGTATTCAATGGTTCTGTCTTCGGATTAATGAGAAGGAACAATGGTGACCAAAAAATATTCTGAGCTACCTCATTGCTAGTCTCAACTTCTTGGTTGTTTATTGATAACTATTTCCTGGTTCACCATTGATGACTTTTCGTCTGTAAATCAGAACTAATCAGCAGCAGTTAAACTTTTTCTAATAAAAATGAATGGTTATTGAAGCCAGTCATGTACATAGAACGTAGAACATAGAACAGTGCTTCAAGTGTAGTATGAATTTTCAAACGATATATTTATTAAAGATTACAAAGAGATCTTGATCAATCAGGCCAATGGACCGAGGAGTGGCAGATGGAGTTTAATTTAGATGAATGTGAGGTGTTGCATTTTGATAAGACAAACAAGGTCAGGACTTACACGATTAATGATAGGGCCATGGGGAGTGTTGTTGAACAGAGAGACCCAGGGGTTCAGATACATAGTTAATTGAGAGTCGTATCACAGGTAGACAGAGTAGTAAAGGCGGCTTTTGGAACACTTGCCTTCATTGCTCAGACCATTGAGTTTAGGAGCTGTGACTCATGTTGAGGTTGTACAGGACACTAGTGAGGCCCCCTTTGGAGTACTGTATACGGATCTGGTCACCTCGCTATAGGTAGGATATTGTTAAATTGGAGAGAGTTCAGAAAAGATTTACCAAGATGTTACTGGGATTGGAGGATTTGAGTTCTAAGGAGAGGCTGGATGAGCTGGGACATTTTCACTGGAGTGTAGGAGGTTGACGGGTGACCTTATAGAGGTTTATACAATTGTGAGGAGCATACATAAGGTAAGAAGCAAAGCCTTTTTCCCTAGGATAAGAGAGTTCAAAACTAGGGGTCATATGTTTAAGATGAGAGGAGAAAGACTTAAAAGGGACCTGAGGGGCAACTTTTACACAGAAGGTTGTTCATTTGTGGAATTAACTGCCAAAATAAATGGTAAATGCAGGTACAGTTGCAACATCCAATAAACATTTGGATAGGTACATGAACAGGAAGGGTTTAGAGTGATATGGGCCGAATGCAGGCAAATGGGACTCGTTTAGTTGGGGAAACTTGGTCAGCATAGACCAGTTGGACCGAAGGGTCTGTTTCCATGCTGTATGACTCTATGACTGTATGAGATAAAGATAAAGAAGAGGAAGGTTCAAGAACCATCCCATTTTCAAAACATTGTGAATGACAGCAATTCCATTTCCACTAAAGAACACAGAAGGCCCCAATACATAACGTATAACTGAGTCATGTTTTATGTCACCCTGACTTGATTTGCAGTTCTCACACAGTTCCTGTGGGATTCTAACTGAAGAGGCTTGTACACATAAACATTCCAGCAGAGCACTGAGTCATTATGTGAAGAGCAAAAGAAAAAAATTCTCCCTGGGTGTCCGGTTCTGTCCTATCCCTGAACCAACAACCTCCTGCAAATCAATTTATCTCCTTGAGTTCCTGAGTGTGCAGCTGAGTTGTTTTATGTCATACTGTGACTACCTTCTGAAAAGTTACTTCTTTGGCAGCACAGATCTTTGAAATGGCTCAAGGACAGAAAAAAAAGAGGTACGTGGAGACAAGTTTAATCTTACTGACAGATTGCCTGTCAGTGACAGGCAATCAGTATATAAGCTCAGCTTTACTCATATAGGGAGAGGGAAATTTAGCCTTGGGAAAGAGACTTCTCCCAGTGTTCCTACTGACCTTCTGGAGAGCCCTATTTACCCGACTCCATTCTCCCACTTGGAAATGTGGCATTGCCAAAGACAAGAAATAATACCGGTTCCTCGTACAATAAAACATTACATGAAGAAATAAATTGTTGCCCAGGACACTGAATAGTTTATATTGTTAAATATCTTGCTTATTTTGCAACATTTGATAAGGCAAATCAGGGCAGGACTTATACACTTAATGGTAGGGTGCTGGGGAGTGTTGCCAAACAGAGAGACCTTGGGGTGTAGGTTCACATTTCCTTGAAGGTGGAGTCGCAGGTAGGCAGGGTAGTGAAGAAGGCATTTGGTACGCTTGCCTTTATTGGTCAGTGCATTTAGTATAGGATTTGGGATGTCATATTGTGATTGTACAGGACATTGGTTAGGCCACTTTTGGAACACTGCATTCAATTCTGGTCTCCCTGCTATAGGAAAGATGTTAAACTTGAAAGGGTTCAGAAAAAATTCACAAGGACGTTGCCAAAGTTGGAGGGTTTGAGCTATAGGGAGAGGCTGAACAGGCTGGAGCTATTTTCCCCTGGAGCTTCGGAGACGGAGAGGTAAACTTACAGAGGTTTATAAAACCATGATGGGCATCGATAGGGTGAAAAACCAAGGTATTTTTCCCAGGGTAGGGGAGTCCAAAACAAGAGGGCATAGTTTTATGGTGAGAGGGGAAAGATTTTAAAAAGGTCCTAAAGGATAATGTTTTCACACAGAGGGTGGTGCATGCATGGAATGAGCTGCCAGAGGAAGTGGTGGAGGCTGGTACAATTACAACATTTAAAAGACATCTGGTATATGAATGGGGTGGGGGTGGGGAAGGGTTTACAGAGATATAGACCAAATGCTGGCAAATGGGGCTAGATTAGTTTAGGAGATCTGGTCGGTATGGATTAGTTGGACCAAAGGATGTGCTGTACAGGTCTATGAATTCATGCATAGTGATTCATTCAAAAGGCTGAGATTAAAAACGTTCTTAACTTCCCTGAAAGAAACCTCAGCGTGACTTTCTGGGTCATCTTTCCAATCATTGAGACATGTTATTTAGAAACTCACCTTAGACCATTAGAAGATTAAAAACATTTGGAAAGGTGAAGATACAAAACAAAGTGGAACATCCTCGTTGATAGAAGTACTGTAACAGAAGCTGGTTAACCAACATCAGGGCAAGGCAAGAGAAATCAATCAGGGTAGTCCATTCTGGATATTGTCCAAAAAAACTCAGCATTGGCAAGATGGGCTGAATGCTTCCGGCCGTGAAGTACGATTCTATGAATTACACTTTCTAGACCATGGACAAATACAGAAATCTGAAGTCTTGTGTCACAACAGATTAGTGCTAAGATGCATTCTGGACAACATCTACCAGCACTCACTATCTGGCCTGAAAGAGAAAAGGCCACCTCAAGGCTGATGGATTCATTCCTTTAACTCCCACAAAGAGGAAAGAAACAAAGCAGATGTTTTCTAACCAACCTGTCCAGAGATATTACTACAAGCTACTAGAGTAGATGGGGCTTGAACCCAGGCCTTCTAGTTCAGAGGTAGGGATACTACCACTGTGCCATAAGAGGCTCAAAAAGGAAGCAAAAAACAAGCTTTCAATTTCTAAAGCAAACCCAAGAACTGCAGATGCTGGAAATCTGAAACAAAAACCGGTGGAGAAACTCAGGAGGTCTGGCAGCATCTGTAGGGAGAAAGCAGAGCTAACACTTAAAGTCCAATGACCCTTCTTCAGGCCAGAACAAGCTTTCAGCCTCAACAGTTTGCATCTAAGTGAGCCATTTGGTATTAAAGCCAATCTTCTATTAATGTACTTCTAACGTAGTTGTGGTTTGAAACCAAATGTATCTAACCTAGAGGCAGCGACACTATAACTGCACCACAAGAAACGGCCAGGTTCGTTGCTTTTCTGGAAAGCATTAATGGCCCATAAGTAATCAACATATCAAACATGTTCTAGAAAGCCATTCATTGATTAAATGCATCCTGATAGCCAATTAATAACTGATCAGCCAGTTGCTTTTTCCCTCTTAATAGGTTGCAGCTGCTCCAATTACTAGCAGGTGAGAATGTCTGTAAAGAGGCTTTATATTGGGCCTATTAAGATAGTTGTGTTTCCTGTCTGTGGGAAAAAAAAAATTAGAATTGGTAATTAAGTAGCGTCTGTGGAACACAGCATACCAGTGAGACTATTCTTGGTGGAGCTGCAGTTGTGCATCTTCTAGTTCGATATTTTTGATGCTTGAGACTTGTAGGTTACTGAAGTAATGAGGTGCAATCTTTCTACTATTTAACAAGCTCTGAACTTCTAATGTTAGTGGCATTAATTTCATGAGTGATTTTTAACAAAAAAACCTATGTTAAAAATGGTGATTTGCATCCAATGATTGTGCTGTGTTAGAGATGTGGTACAAGAATACTCTTGAAGTCAGACTTTGTGTATTTGGTTGAACAAATTTTAAAGTTCAATCGTGATGTACCAGTTTTAATGCCCTTCATAATTTTGGGGACATGTTTCTCCTTTTGTTAAATTGCTTGTATTTTGTCTGAGTGGTGATGCCAAGATTGGGTTTAGTTTCTGCCCTTTAACGTCTTGCTTGCTTAGTTGAGGTCCTAACTATCTCTTTACAGGGCCTGCAACTGCATGGTTTCCTCAATGTGTACCTTTCCAACTGTCCTACTGTGTATCTTTTTATGGTAGTGTCTACTTTTTGTTGGTTCAAAGTGAATGTAGTTTAATGTTCCCCACCCCACACCCCTCGTCATTTGAAAGCAGCATAGCTTTGCTGCTATGACTGGGTATTCCTACTGCTGCTGTAATGTCAAAATTTTGATAAGCTAGATGGCCCTCATGCTGGTAGGTTATAAGCAGTCTTGAAGAAACCCACTTGATCATCAGCATTCTTATCCTATTTGGTGCCTTTTGTAATTTAAGAGTGAAATGTCAGCAGTCACAAATCTACGTTCAACTGTGATAGACAATGTTTTTTAGCTTGGTCAGTGGTGTTGTCAGACAAATAATCATTCAGCTTATGATAAGTGTTGTCCTTTTTAAATGTTGGCCCTCTACCTTCCTATATAGGTAACTTTTTTGCTTTTTTACGTTTGTTAGTGTAATACACTTGCTCACTTTAATAGGACCCCAAAGACCCTATTGGTGAGTTTTAAATGTGTGGTGGGAAATCTGCTTATCCAAGGAAGTTGCTGGTAGTTTTGGATTGGCAGTGTTTGTAGATTATTGAACCCTGTGTATGTTGTACCCTTTTTCAATGATGCCGAATGACCTGAAGTTCTTCACAAAGTGGTGGAACTGCCAAAAATTGGCACTGAGCCAAAGCTGTTGCGGGGTAACTATAAAGTAGTTTTAAGAATGGATGAGTGTGTGTACGAAGAAGCAAGGATGTAGTTTCTGGAAAAGTCTGGATTGCATCAGTGTCTTTGGAATAAGTCAAATATTGGAGACAGGAATGATAGAATAAAGCACTTGGGTTGTTTGTTTTTCTAAAATCAATTGTTAATGGCAACAGAAGTTTTATTCCAAGACTGACTGCTCTGGAAATCTGCTAGTTGCCCCTTCATGAAATCAATCCTTATATTGATCACTGTCTTGGAATGTTGGGAATTTGCCCATGGCACTGCAGGCCTTAAATGATGTGAAAGCTGCTCTGCGCCATGGAATGCACAGTCCAGTGCAGGAAATCCATTGTTACACTTGTGGTATTTGTCATTCACAATGGCCAAGACATTTCCCAAAAGCTCAGTTGTGTGGTGTGGCAACATGCCAGTTGGCCAAGATAGCTTTGATTGGCCAACTGATCTGAGCCCAAATGAAATTGTAATTGACTCCATTTAGCCCTGTTAAGGATTTTAAAAAGGAAACATTGCCTGGAATCCCTCAGTTGTTGCAATAACTAGAGCTACGTGGAAATGGGTTAGAGCCAATGAGACTGTAGAGGGTGTATCCATCCTGTCAGAAGGAATCAGTTGGCGTAGGGGAATGAAACAAGAGATGCTGTTATCAAATCTCTTCCTGGCATTCGAAAGGTTGATCTGCAGTCCTAGAAATCCAGTGATCTGTTGCATTTACAGAATCAGCCATACAGTATGGGAACAGACCCTTTGGTCCAACTAGGTCACACTGTCCATGTTCCCACACTAAGCAAGTCCCACTTGCATGCATTTGGCCCTGACCCCCCTCAACATCTCCTATTCATGTACCAACTGTACCTGCATCCACCACTTCCTCTAGCAGTTCACTCCACATGTGAACCACATTTTTAAAAAAAAGCTCCTTATGCCCATTTTAAAACTTTCTCTTCTCACTTTAAAATATGCCCCTTGGCTTTGAAGTTCCTGCCCCTTGGAACAGACTTTTGCTGTTTACCTCGTTTATGCACCTCATGGTTTCATGACCCTCAAGTTCCCCCCTTCAACATCCTCTGTTCCAGTGGAAAAAGGTCCGAGCCTAGTTTTGTAACTCAAACCCTCCATTCCCTGGTATTGTTTCTCTAAGAACAGTTTAGTTCCTTAGACTTTATCTTGAATACAATCTTTATAAAATATTAAATGCATACTTACGCAACAATATTGAGTTTGTGGCACAGCCATTTTCTGATTCTTAAAGTGTAATGAGTTGTGTTCCTTAAATCACTGGTTTTTTGCCTATCCTTACCCCTGCCCAAGCCCATCTGATGTTGGAGCCTGATGTCTTCCTTACATCCAGACTATTCCAATCCTCTCCTGTCTGGATTCACTTTGCCCATCCTCCACAAACATCAAACCCAACCAACCTAAAATTCTGCCACCCATTTATCAACAAGATCCAATGTGACACTGTCATGCACTGGCTCCTAATCTTAAATTCTCATGTGTATTCAAACTTCTCTTTGATCATGTACTTCCTCATCTCTGTCTACCTCCAAGGCTACTGTCAACCAATTTTGCAATTCTTTCAGCTGCCTGAATCTAAATTCTGAAGCTCCAAGTTCTGGTTCTTAAACTTGCCCTCTCCAGCTTGCCTGCTTTTTCTCTAGATGCCCCTGTTTTAAAATTCACCAACATTTTGTGATTTGTCCTAATATCCTGCTGTTTTTTCTGATGCTCCTGTGAAGTTTCTAAAGACACTTAAAATAGTGCACAAATGTCGTATGACCAAGAGCTGTTTGCTAATTGTTCTCCTGGTTTTTTAAAATCCCTGCATGACCTCAGGAGATTGTTAATAGACACCATATACTAGCTAAGATGGATTGTGGTTTTGGAACCAAACTTCTGCAGGACTCTTCTGTACTGACCCCACCATTGACCTGTATTGGTTGAAGGTGACTTTCCTCCAATTTTTTCAAGTCTTGAAAAAATTTTAACAAATGTCACCGACAAGACAAAAGATTTGAAGTGAGGGCAAAGCATCTGCAGAAGTTCATACTTGTTAAAATTGGGAGGTGAGTTGTAAAAGCAGGAGAACTAGGCTTTCAACCTTCTCAGGAAAGAGAACATTATTTAAAAGGGAGGAGGAGGCACAATATTTCAGTACAGAGGGATTTGACTGTTTTGTATTTAAATCACAAGGTTAGTATGCAGATAATTAGGAAGAGAAATGGAATAGAATTCAAAGTAGGAAAGCTGTGTGGGGCCTTTGGTATTACTGGTCTTGAATACTGTGAGCAGTTTTCCTCCTTGAGGGATAGAGTTGCATTGGAAGCAGCTCTGAAAAGGTTGACTTAACTGATTCCAGGTGTGATGGCCTCGTACTGAGTAGATTGAGCTTGTGCTAATTATGGTTTAAATGAATGAGTGGTAATCTTCACTGAAATCTGTTGGGTTGTAGGGGTGTGACAGGGTAAATGGGAGGATGTTTCCTCAATTTGAAACTAGGGAACACAGTTTAGAAAAGGTCCTAATAAAATGACCTTGGAATGGCTTCTGAGGTTTATTAACCTCTCTAATTCTCGCTCAGTGAGCAGTGAAGGCTGAGTCAATTGCATATTTTAAGGATTTTTGACATGGGAGGGGATGCAGATGAGAATGAGATTAAAGTCAGCTGTGATACTATCAAATAGTGGGACAGGTTGGGAGCCCAATGGCCTATTCCCATATCTTGTGAAGAAAGTACATAAATCAAATTGCTACAAAGTCAATAGATTCTGACACAGCAATGAGTTAAATTTCAAATCAGTTAAGGCCCTTCAAAATTAATGAATTTGTAGAATGGTGGCATGAGAGTACAGAGACTTGGATGGGGTGAGCAGGTGTAGTAATAAATGTGACCATGAAAAGTAGAACAGTATGTTCTTCCCTAATGTTGTGTTCAGGACTTTGACCCAGTGATAGTGAAGTAATGTGATCTCTTTCCAAGTCAGGATGGTCAGTGACTTTGTGCGCAACTTGCAAGTCATGATTTTCTTGTTTCTTCCCTTCTAGGTGGGAGTGGTTATGGTGCTGCCTCAGGAGCCTTGGTGATTTTCTGCATTGCATCTTGTATATGGTACAAGTTGCTACTGAGTCAGTGGTGGCCAGTGTAGATGTGCCAATCAACCTTTGTCCTGGATAATTGTAGCTGTATGATGTGGGAGCTAGCTGATCCCATTGAGAATGGCAGTGACCACATCTGCAGCAAGTGTTGGCTGCTTGAGGAGCTCTGGCTCAAAATTGAGCTGGAATCCAAACTCTAGCACATCCAGGAGGGGGAGAGATACCTGGCTGATGTGTTCCGGGAGGCAGTCACACCTAGTAGATTAACTAATGTTAATTTGGTGGGCAGGGACAGCAGTGTGACTGCAAGTGAGGCAGGTAGAGGGATCCTGCAGATAGGAATTCAGGAGCTGTGGCCCTTGACATTGTCCCACAGGTATGAGGCACTTGCTCCCTGCGTGGATGAGGAACAGGGCTGTAGGAAGGATGAGCCAACTGACCATGGCACCATGGTCCAGGAGGCTATTCAAGAGGGGGGAGCTAAAAGACAGACTGTAGTTCTAGGGGATTCCATCATCAGGGGGATAGACAGTATCCTTTGCAAGAGCATAGAATCCCACATGGACTGTTGCCTGCCCAGTGCCAGGGTGAGACATCTGACTGGCTTGAGAGAAGGAGGGGGAGGATCCAATTGTTGTGGTCCACGTAGGTACCAACAACATAGGCAGGACTAGGATAAAAAGACCTGTTTTGGGATTATGAAAAGCTAGGAACAAAACTTTTTTAAAAAAAGTCTTCAAGGTTTATAATCTCTGGATTGCTGCCCAAGCCACGTGCAAATTGACATAGGGAGGTGAGGATCAGGGAAGTAAACACATGGTAAAGTGGTGTGGGAAAGAGGATTTCACACTCATGGGGCACTGGCATCAGTTCTGGGACAGGAGGGATCTATACTGCTGGGATGGACTATCTGAACAGGGCTGAGTCCAGTGTTCTGGCGAAAAGGGTAAATAGGGTGGTCAATAGGACTTTAAACTAGTAAGTAGGGAGGGAGGGAGAAGTGAGTGTACAGGGAGTATAACAATTAATGGAAGGCAAAGCAGCAGGTTAGCAGGTGACAAAAGCTTCAACTCCATTGAAAATTAGGAGAGAAATTAAAGGGAAGGAGAACTCGAGCTGTTAGTAATGGTGATAGGACTCAAAAAGGAGCAAAAACTGGCATAAGTGTACTTTATCTGAATGCTTGGAGCATTTGTAACAAGGTGGATGAGTTGATGGTGCAAAGCATGGCAAATTGTATGATTTAGTGGCTATTAGAGACATGGTTGCAGGATGGTCATGACTGGGAGTTGAATATCCAGGGGTATCAAACTGTTCAGAAGGACAGACAGGAAGGTAAGGGAGGTGGTGTCACTGACTTTTAAGGTTGATATCAGGGTGGTAGTGAGAACAAAAGTTGACTCCACTTGAGTGGAAATTAGGGATAGCAGGGAGAAGTCATCACTGGGTGTGGTCTATCAGCCACCAAATAATGACATCATGGTGGGGTGGGCAGTAAACCGTAGAAATAGCTAATGTATGTAAAAATGGTACAGCAATTATCATAGGGGATTTTAATCTACATATCGATTGGTCAAACCAGATCAGTCATGGCAGCTTTGAGGAGGGGTTCATAGAGTGCATCTGTGATAACTTCCTTAAAATATGTAATGGAACCTACGAGGCAGCAAGCTTTCTGAGATCTAGTCCTGTGTAATGAGACAGGAATAATAAATGATCTGTTAGGGATCCTCTCAGGAGTGATCACAGCATGGTTGAACTTAAAATACAGATGGAGCGTGAGAAGGTTAAATCGAGTACCTATGTCCTGTGCTTAAACGAGATTATGAAGGAATGAGGGAGGAGTTAGCTAAGGTAGAATGGGAGCAAAAACTTTATGGTGGGTCAATTGAGGAACAGTGAAGGACTTTCAAAACAATTTTTCAGTGCTCAGCAGAGGTATATTCCAGTGATAAGGAAGAACTGTAGGAAGAGAAGTAGTCAGCCATGCATGTTTAAGAAAATAAAGTATCAGATTTTTATAAAAACACCTACAAAAAAGCAAAGTTTAGTGGGAAACTAGTAGGCTGGGAAAACGTTAAAGGCCAACACAAAGCCACAAAAAGTTGTAAAGAAAAGCAAGATAGATTGAGTAAGCTAGCTCAAAATATAAAAACAGGCAGCAAAAGTTTCTATAAACATGTAAATCAGAAGTGTGGCGAAGTGTGACATTGGTCCTTTAGAGGATGAGAAGGCCAAGTTAACAACTGGGAATGAGGAAATAGCCGAGACATTAAATAGTTAGTGTCGGTCTTCACAGTGGAAGACAAATAACATGCTGAAAACAAATGGCAAGAAGGTTATAGCAGGTGATGACCTAGAAACTATCATTATCACTAAGGAGGCAGTGCTGGGCAAGCTAACGGGGCTAAAAGTAGACCAGTCTCCTGGCCTTGATGAAATGCATCCCAGGGTACTAAGAGGTCATTTGGGGGGAAATAGCAAATGCACTGGTAATTATGTACCAAAATTCACTGGAGTCGGGTGGTTCCTGCAAATTGGAAAACAGCCAATGTGATGCCACTGTTCTTTAAAAAAGGAAGTAGACAAAAAGCAGGTAACTATAGGACAGTTAGCTTAACTTTGGTAGTGTAGAAAATGCTGGAATCATTAAAGAAGAAATAGCAAGACATCTGGATGGTAAATTGTCCCATTGGGAACACCCAGCATGGTTCACAAAGGGTAGGTCATGTTTAACTAATTTTGGTGGAATTCTTTGAGGACATTACTTGCATGGTGGACAATGGGGAACCTGTGGATGTAGTGTATCTGGATTTCCAGAAGGCATTTGACAAGGTGCCCCACCAAAGGCTGCTACATAAGATTAAGTTGCATGGTAATACAGGTAATGTATTGGCTTAGATAGAAGATTGGTTGACCAGTAGAAAGCAAAGAGTAGGGGTAAATGGGTGTTTTTCTGGTTGGCGATCAGTGGCTAGTGGTGTGCCTCAGGGATCAGTGTTGGGGCTGCAATTGTTTACAACTTAGATGATTTGGAGTTGGGGACTAAGTGTGGTGTCAAAATTTGCAGATGACACTAAGATGAGTGCTAGAGCAAAGTGTGCAGTAGATAGTCTAAGTGAGTGGGCAAAGGTCTGGCAGATGGAGTACAATGTTGACAAGTGTGAGGTCATCCATTTTGGTAGGAATAACAGCAAAATGGACTATATTTTAAATGGTAAAAAATTGCAGCATGCTGCTGTGCAGAGAGACTTGGGTGTCCTTGTGCATGAATTGCTAAAAGTAGAATTGCAGGTGCAGCAGGTAATTAAAAAGGCAAATGGAATTTTGTCTGTCGTTGCTAGAGGGATGGAGTTCAAAAAACAAGGCTATGCTGCAGCTGCATAGGCCACACCTGGAATACCATGTGCAGTTTTGGTCTCCTTAAGAGATATACTAGCACTGGAGGAGGTGCAGAGGAGATTCACTCGGTTGATTCCAGAGTTGAGAGGGTTGGATTGTGAGGAGACTGAGTAGGCTGGGATTATACTCATTGGAATTCGGAAGAATGAGGAGATCTTATAGAAACAAACAAGATTATGAAGGGAATAGATAAGGTGGAGGCAGGGAGGCTGTTTCCACTAGCAGGTGAAACTAGGACTAGGAGGCATAGCCTCAAAATAAAAGGAAGCAGATGTGGGACTGAGGTCAGGAGGAACTTCACGCAAAGGGTTGTGAATCTGTGGCATTCTCTGCCTAGTGAAGTGGCTGAAGTTACCTTGCTAAATGTGTTTAAGGCAAGATAAATTTTTGAACAGTAAAGGGATTAACAGTTGTGGTGTGTGGCTGGGCAAGTGGAGCTGAGTTTCAAAGATCTTATTGAATGGTGGGACAGGCTCAAGGGGCTAGATGGCCTATTCCTGCTCCTAGTTCTTGTGTTCTTGTAATGTAAGCTTCCAGTGTTGGAACTGTACCCATCCAGGCAAGTGGTGAGTATTCCATTACATGCCTGACTTCAAAGTTGTAGATGGTGTACAAACTGAGTCAGAAGGTGAGTTAATCACAGTAGGATTCCTAGCCTCTAACCTGCTCTTGAGTCCCTGTATTTATACAGCTAGTCCTAGTCATTTTGAAGTGACTGGAATCAAATTCTTGTTTTATCTTTAGATGCTGCCAGACCTGAGTTTCTCCACAATTTTTGTTTCTTGTCCTAGTCAGTTTCTGACCAGTGGTACCCCTGCAGTGCTATATCTACCCTCTGAAATCATACAATATTATGGCCTCAACTGCTGTGACAGATGCATACTATAAAATGTCATCTTTCAATCTCCTTTCAGTCATAGGATGTGGGCCTTGTTGGCTAGGCCAGCCTTTATTGCCCATCCTAAGTGCCCAGAGGATAGCGGCGTTAACCACATTACAGTTCTGGGGTCCCATGTAGGCCAGACCCAGGGTGTATGGGTGACAGATTTCCTTCTGTAAAGAACATCAATGATGGGTTTTATGACCATCAAAAGCAGTTACATATTACCACTTCAACTAAATTTTTAATCCCAGGTCTCTAATGAATTTGAATTTGACTGTTTTGGGAGCCAAGTTAAAACATTAGTCTGAGATAAAAGGTACTGCAGATGCTGGAGAATCCAAGATAACAAGGTGTGGGGCTGGATGAACACAGCAGGCCGAGCAGGAAAGCTTGACATTTCGGGCCTAGACCCTTCATCAGAAATGACATCAGAAAAAACGTTAGTCTGGTGTTCTGGATTAGTAGTCCAGTGAGGCCACTTTCTGCACTAACCCCTTCCCAACTCTCCAATGGATAACTTATAAATTGTTCAGTGAGCTGTAAATTTCTGACTTCAGATCAAGTGATCTTGGTTGTAATATTAAGGCTATTAAATATTGCATTAGGGGGCTTGTTGTGTGCTTAAACAAGGTCACTGCATGTTAAATATAAATCGTGCATAATTTCAGATGAACCAAAGTTAGAAGGTGGGTAGGTAACTAGGTAAGATAAGCAGCTATAAGTTTGTTTTTGAAGAAGCTTCAATTTTTATATACCGAACACAGTAAGGTGTGCCCTTTTTGAAACAATAGTCTGCATACAGGTTGAAAACCTGGGGATGGTAAGTGAAATGATAGAGCTCAAGAGGGTAACTATTGCCACCTCAATATAAACTATAATTTATATTTTTCAGGCTGCCAATGGTGCTCCACTGTAATTGAGGCCAGGAATAATAGCAGTCAGTCACTGATGCAATATGACTATCAGAAATAAAACTACTTTGGCATTATCCACAAGGTACAATTAGCACTGAGCAAAACTGAGGTACAGATGTTAATAAACAGTGGAAAGGGTGTCACTGGCAACTGAATTCCAACATGAGGTGGTGCATTTTGATCAGGAGAGTAAAGATAATGTTGACTGGAAAAAGAAAGCACGTTAAAGGAACAAAAGGAATGAGGTGGGTAGGTGCATAAATTACCAGAAATATCAGTGTACATTTAACAAAACCTCAAAGTAGCAAAACTGATTAATTTCCCCAATTCTAAACTATCTCCATTTAAACATCCCTAGATCCTGAGACTATAATTAGAAAAATATTTGTATTAAGTGTCGAGTGTGAAAGTCATGAATGAATATACATTTAAAGGAGAATCTGTCATTTTATTTCATCCACAGGATATGGGCATTTCTAGCTATAAACAGCTCTTATTGCCTGTTCCTAATCCTCCTGGAGGAGGTGGTGTGGGGCCACTGACTTGAACCAATAGTGGGTCCACTCACAAGGTTGTTGAGCAAGTTCCATGATCTTCATGTTCCACATCTTCAGTTCCACAGCAACAAATAGTCCAGTTCCAAGTCAATATTGAATGGTTTGGAAAAGAAATCTCAGCTAGTAGTTTTTCCTTCACATCTGCCCTTCCCCTGGGTGGGGGTTGTAGGCTTGGGGACTGTAGAAGAAGCCTTGCTGAGTTATTGCAGTGCAACTTGTAGACGGTACACATTGAGGGGAGTCAAAGTTGAAAGTGTTTGATGCACATCCAACAAGTGGATGTCTTAGATTGAGTCCACCTTGTGTTGTTGGAACTGCACTCATCCAGGAAAATGGGGAGTAGTCCATTGCACTCCTGATTTGTATCTGTTAGAGATTCATGCAGGTTACTTGCAATGGAATGCCTAACCTCTGACCTGCTCTTTTAGCCTCAGTATTGCTTTGCCTAATTTAGTTCAAGTTCTCATCAATGATCACACCCAGATGTTAATAACTTCAGTGATGGTAATGACATGAACATCAAGGGCAGATGGTTAGATTGTCTCTTGTGACAGATCATTGTCTGGCACTTGTGGCATAAATGTATTTACCACTGGCCAGGCCAAGACTTATTGCAGCATCTGAGCAGGCATGAATAGTGCTGAACATTATGCAGTTATTGGCAAACATCCCTGCTTCTGGGCTTGGAGGGGTGTGGGGAAGAGGGAAGAAGAGTCAAAGCAGTTGAGGATCTTTCAACATAAGAATACCCTGAAGAACTCTGCAGAAATGTCCTAGAATTGAAATGACTACTGCAACTATCTTTCTACACCAGATATGATTCCAACCAGTAGAATTTCCCAAATTACCTGTGACTAGAGTTTTTTAATTGGGTTCCTTGGTGATGCACTCAGTCAAATGTAGTCTGTCATGGCACTCTCTCCTCTTTTCATGTTCAGTTCCTTTTGTCCACCTCTAGGCCAAAGCTGTAGAGGTCAGTAGTCAATTGGGTTGGTGGAACCCAAACTGAGCATCAATGACTGGGACATTCCTTGTAAGTGACACCTGATAGCAATGTTGATGACAACTTTGTCACTTTAATAGTGTAAACTGGTGATATCTGGCTAGGTTTGATTTGTCAAACTTTTTTGTGGACCACATACCTGGGTAATTTTTCACATTTATGGGGTAGACACCAGTGTTGTAGCTGTACTGAAACAGCTTGGCTACAGGAGCAGCAAACCTGGGACAGAAGACTTGCTGGAATGTTGTTAGAGCTCATACCCTTTATCATATCCAGTGTCTCCAGTTGTTTCTTGATAAATGTAAAACAAAGATATTTTGAGTGAGCTCCTCTGCAGCATAAACTTGTTTAGGTCAAATGGCTTTTTTAATGCTGGAGTATTCAACACTTTCACAATAAATCTGCTCTTGTTATATGATTGGAGAAGGCTGGTGGTAATATGTATATAGAGGAGCTATATAAAGTATAAGTGACATTTTACAGTTCATGTAAATGTCAGTTTAGTCTCTCTCCACACTGTAATTTGTAGGTATCAGTTTAGATTTTTGATCCCTGAGCCATTGCTTTACAAAATTTCCTGGTCCCTTAAAACTAGCCAAAAAAAAGCAGTATGTACTGACTTCTTGGAATAGGTACATAGTGATAGTTGAGGTATGCCTCAGCATTAACAATTTGTCAACCACTCGGGTAATAAGTGGCATTGTCAGATATCATAACTGTAGAATATATTCTGGTAATATGTACTGAAACTTTCTCCCTGAGAGCTTGTTTTCATTCCTACATGGAACAAATGTCCTGTTGAGTCTGAACTAAGCTGTTCACACTGAGCCAGTGGCTACAGAAACGCCTGCAGAAACTGATTTGACATCTCTCTCCCAGTCAAGCTGTGCAGTGTCAATTTCCAAGTCGTCTCAGTTGCAGCAATGCACACCATTGAGCAACTGGTTTCAAACAAAAATTATACCCTTAACCAGAAATAAAGCAATTCTGGCTTTGCATGGATTTCCCTCAAACTTGATCATAATTGTAAGGAATTTGAGGGTGGTGTAGGGAAACAAGCTAAAGTTCAGAATTGCAATGGACTTGATACAATTGTTGCACGCTTCATTCATTTGAGGGGAAAATCAAAACTCCCTTCTTGAGACAAATAGATGGAGTGATGGCCAAATTTCTTCAAATGAACAGTTACCCAAATACAGGAAGTTCCAGTAATATTGACTTATCAAACTTGAGTCAAGACAATTTAACTAACAGCTGCTGCAGTGGTGAGAAACGCAAAATAAAAAGACTGACTTTTTTTGTTTTTGTCTGCTGAGTGACTTTGTTTTAAACAAAGATATTCAGTTTGTAGTGTCAGACAAGTCTTGGGTCTAATTTTATACAAAAAGGTGGGATGGAAAATCAAATGGGATTGAGAGAATGAGTCAGCCAAACGACCCAGCTGATGGCTTTCCCCAATACCAAATGTAATTCCCAGCAATGTCAATTGCTTCATTTAAATCAGGTAGCTGTCTAAGTTTTACAGAAATGGAGTCAGTACAGCCCAACCTACCTATGCTGGTGTTTATTCACTAGAACACTCCTTTTGTGGGATGTGTGCATTACTTATCACTCATGAATTGCTCTTGAAGGTGCTGTTTTGTTTCACTGCAATTGTTGGAGTGTAAGAGCTTCTATAGTGTTTGCAGGGAGAGTTCCAGAATTTTGATCCTCTACACTAAAGGAACTGATCTTTCCAAACCAAGATTTTGAATGGCTTGAAGGGAAACTTGCAGGTGATGTCCCTATTCTACTTCCCTTAAGGCAGTAGAAGTCAGTGATTGGAAAATGACATTGATCACTTTCCAAATGTATCCTTCTACATATTTGCTCTCTTTGTGGTTCACCTTTAGATGCATCTAATGCTGTCTTAACTGCTCCATGATAGCAAACTCTTTACAACTTATTAGTGACTACTTTGACTCCTGGTTTTGGGCAATTCCAAAAGTAGACATGCTCTACCCTGTCAAAACAGAAGTCACTGAAAACTCAATCCAATCTCTAAATATGTTTTTAAAAAAAGCACTTTGGAATCCAGTGACCAGAACTGCAATGACCCAAAATGTACTGTTTGAGGACTGTTGATTTTTAAAGTTGTCTTGCCCTTAGTTGTATCTGATCCATTTCCCACATTTCTGCCCTTGCCTCTTCTCTTCTCTTCCCTCCCACAACAATGACAAAGGGGCCCCTTTCCTTGCTTTTCATCTTACCAGCATCCCCTCAGGGATCATAAGCCACAATTTCTGCATCCTCCAATCTCTCTTGTTCACTATTCCACTTCCAGGTCCTTGTCACCATTCTGACCTAGGATACCCTGGCTCACTCCTCCACACCCAACAGCCTTATCCCCACACACCGTCATAGCAACTCCCTCTGCAGTTGCAGAAGGTGTAACACCTGCCCATTTACACCACCCTCCTCACTAGCCAAGGTCCCAGTCACACCTTCCAGGTGAAGCATTGATTTACCTGCATTTTACTCCTTCTACTGTATTTACTATCCACAGTGTGGTCCCCTCTACACTGGAAAGCAAAATGCTGACTGAGCAATGCTTTGCAGAATACATATGTATTAGCTGTTAAAAATGACCCTGAGCTTCCAATTGCTTGTCACTTCTACACACCACTGTTTCCATACCAGTGTTCCACTTCAGGCCTGCTGCAGTACTCCAGTACAAGTTGACGCAAACTTGAACAGCATCTCATCTAAGTACCAGAGAGCCTTCAGAACTCCACATAACTTCAGCATGAATGCCCTGTTCCATGTCTTTTACCTTCTGCCCAGGCCTGTTGTGACATGCTTTTGGCACAGTCAACTATTTTCACCCGATTGTAGCTCTAATGATCACTTACTGAGCTGCTTTTCTTCCATGGCTAACTATCTTGATCCCTTTTGTCTGCCTAACATTTTCCCTCTGGGCTCCTCTCCACTCATCCACTTCCCTCCAATCTTAATGTCTTTCGACTTAAATACTGTCTCTTCCTGGCTATCAGTTCAGGAGGAGGGTCATGGGACTTGAAACATAACTCTGCTTTCACTTCAGATGCTGCCAGGCCTGAGTTTTGCCAGCAATTTACTTTTACTACTTTGTTGTAAGTTGTCTACTTTGTGAAAATGTGTGCAGGTGTTCACCAATTGGGATTCCTCATACTGAAGCAGTCTGTGTCTGAATGCAGCAAGACCTGGATCATTTCCGGTGTTGGGCTGAAAAGTAGCAAGTAACATTCATGCTGCAATGACCATCTCCAAGAAGGAGTCTAACCATCAAATTTAGTGGAATTACCATTTCTGAATCCACCATTATCAACATCTTGGTTACCACTGGTCAGTAAATAATCTAGACTAGCCAGATAGATAGTGGCCACACAAGTCAGAGGACAGGAATTCTGCATGGTATAATTCACCTGACTGCCCACCATCTACAAGACGCAAGTCAGTAGTGTGATGGAATACTCCCCACTTGCCTGGATGGATGCAGCTCCAAAACACTTGAAAAGCTTGACACTGTCCAGGATAAAACAGCCAGCTTATTGGTGCCACATGCACAAACATCCACTGACAGTCAGCAATGTGCAGCATCAACTGCACTGCAAAAATTCCACAATCCTTAGATTGCACTTTCCAAACACTCAACATCTTCTGTCTAGAGATACAAGGACAACGGATACTTGGAAACACCACTGCCTGCAAGATCCTCTCCAAGCCACTCACCATCCTGACTTGAAAATATCACTGTTCCTTCATTGTCACTGGATCAAAATTCTGGAATTCCCTGCTAATGGCTTTGTGGGTACCCCTCAGTGTCCAGACTGCAGTGGTTCAAGAAGACAGCTCACTACTTTCTCAAGGGCAACCTGGAATGGGTAATAAATGCTGGTCCAGTCAGTAGAGTTCAGACATGGGATGTGGGCTTTTAAAAACCAGTTGGGGGCTGTGGTAAAACCTAATAAGTATCCTTGTCACTCCATTCTAATCTCTCTATGAAGCTTCACATCTGGATTTACAATGCAGTGTTGGGTTTAGTCTTGTTTAGATGTAAAACTTGGTCCAGTACCTAGCTTTCCTTTGATAGCAATATAGCAGGGCTTGAATGTTGTAAGACTGCACTCTGCAATATTGAGCCCTTAACTGGTTTAGGTTACTATTATCTCTGATGTGGTTGAGTCACAGTTCACTATCTTGTTCAACTGAAGTCTCACCCTTTTATCTACAGCATCAGACTTGCATCGTTTCTGGCCTTCAGTCTATTTGCTGCAGCAACACTTGTTCATGCTTCTGTTACCCCCAACTTGATTGTCCCTGTCTGCTTTGACCCTCCTTTATACAATATGAACCCACTGGCCTCCCATATGAAACTTTGCCTTAACCTGACCAACATCAGCTTCTGGTCCATACATGCCTTTGTTTTAAATTCTCATGTTGATCTCTCATATCTTCATCCTGCTTCCTAAATCCGAATGCCTTTTCATTCCTTTTACTTAGTTAGTCACACTCATTGGGGGCTGTGTCTATAAGCTGTCTTGTATTTATCCCTGAAATCTAATTGATCTCCCACTTTATTTTTAAAAATCTTCTTTAAAGCATGCATTTTATTCAAGCTTTTGGTCACAATGCTGATGGTATTCTTCCTTTGCCAATTTTCTTGACTTCCTTGATGTTTCCTGACATTGAATTCACATTGAAGGTACCATGCTGTTCGAGTGGGATGAATGATGCAAGTCTTGTCAGAGGCCACATCTTCTGGCTCCAGGAACTCAATTGTCAGGGTGCTCAGGATGAAACAGCAGGTTTGTAAACCTGTCCCAATACTCAATGACCTTTTCAGGCATGTCTGAGGGGTTCTGGGTACAAGTGAATTTTGGTGTGGCTTTTCTTTCTCATTTTCTTAATGACTTTATAAGAACATGTGGCTTTGAGCCAACTCTTGAATTCCCTAAGAATACAGTTGAACATCTGTCATTTTTCTGCCCTAGTTTCTTACACTTTGATTCCCTTTGTGTTGAAAAACCTACAAATTTCCTGTTTTGAAACTGTTCCATGGCAATGGATCCACTGCCCTCTTGAGGTCAAGACTTCCAAAGATATTGTTCTTCCACTCCTAATTCTGAAATTGTTTCCCCCAGCTGAAGACTTAAACACCTGTAGTATTTTGGGGTCTTAACACTAGTTTATCTAAAATCTCTGCCCTGTTTCCCTTTCTTAACCATTAAGCATTACCTAATTATGACTTCTCCACTTCCCCTGCCTGATTACCATCTCAATGGTGATAACATTTTACCTTGTATTGCTGTAGGGTTAATTTTCTTATTTGTTATTCTCCCCACACTCCCTGCTTGAGCAGTGGAATGGTCATCTACCTTATTATTCACTGCTGAGAAATTCTGGAAGATCATCTGAATTTGCCAGCAGCAGATAATGGCTCCAATCTTCCAACTCCTGTCCCTTCAGTTCCCTTCATCCAACTGTCTGGTCTGATCTTGAACGTTCAGCTGTTTTGCCCTAGCACTAATCCTGGAAGTGACTGCCTTGACATTTCTTCATCTTGTTTTTCTTTAAGACTGCTTGTTCCTGATCCCCCAACTTCTAGAATATATAATGTGACAGTGTAGATGAAGCTTTTATCACTTTAAACGTTAGTTCCCTGTAATCTGTTGCAGGTAGACAGGGTAGTGAAAAGGCATTTGGTATGTTGCCCCATTGGTCTGTGCATGGAGTACAGGAATTGCAACATAATGTTGCAGTTGGAGAGGACAATGCATGCAGTATTCCAGAAGTGACCTATCCAACCTGGTGCTTCATCTATAGGAAAGATGGTATGAAGCTTGAAAGGGTTCTGAAAAGATTAACAAGGGTGTTGCTGGAGTTGGAGGGTTTGTGCTATAAGAGGCTGACTAGGTGGGGGCTATTTTCCCTGGAGCGTTAGAGGCTTTATAAAATCATGGGGATAGACAGGGTGAATCGCCAAGGTCTTTCCCTGGGGCAGGGGAGTTCAAAACTAGAGGGAATAGGTTTAAGGTGAGAGGAAAGATTTTAAAAGGGACCTGAGGGACAATTTTATGCAAAAGATGGTGCCAGTATGGAATGAGCTGCCAGAGGAAGCATAGGCTGGTACAATTACAACATTTAAAAGGCACCTGGATGGGCATACGAAAAAGGAGGATTTAGAAGGGTATGAGTCAAATGCTGGCAAATGGGACTAGATTAATTCGGGATACATGTTATCTCTCATGCCAAACAAGGCGTGGGGCTGGATGAACACAGCAGGCCAAGCAGCAAGGG
>JAHRHZ010000271.1:214818-226264 GCA_024137785.1 Ginglymostoma cirratum
AACTTGACGTTTCGGGCCTAAACCCTTCATCAGAAATGATGAGGCCCGAAACGTCAAGTTTTCCTGCTCCTATGATGCTGCTTGACCTGCTGTGTTCATCCAGCCCCATGCTTGTTATCAATGGATGGGAATGTTGGCTTGCATAGACTGGGCTATGTTCACAACTCTCTGTAGTTTTACAGTCCTGGGCAAAGCAGTTGCCATTCCAAGCTGTGGTGCATCCAGACAGATACACCGTAGAAAGTATTCTACAAACAGTGGTAAGAGTCTTTGTGGATATGCTGAATTTACTCTGCCTCCTGAGGAAGTAAGAAATAGTGTGCTTTCTTGGTAATCTGTCCTTAGGATTTAGCCTTTAAACCAGGGTATTATTCTGTTAAACTTGTGCTAATATTCCTGAGTGGCAATCCCAAAATCAATGATTTTATTTGGTTTGCCTATCACTTTGGCTGATTTTAAGAACCTTTTTTTGGAGGCCCATGTGTTTGAGGAGACATTTAGCCAACATCTGTAACTTTGCACTTCTAGGCTTCTCACTTTTGAGTATTCAAATTTTAGCATTTCCTTTAGGCTTTTGTCCAAATCAATCGAGTCCCAGAATTGGTCACTAGCATACTACTGCTAAATTTGAACAGTTTTTATATAAAGTTTCTCTCCATCCTAATTGAAAGGGAGAAGACTTTAAATCCATTTCTGCTTCCAGCTCACTTTTTGATTTTTCAGTTCCCTTATTTGCCAATTATGTACATAGATGTTGAGTATCTCAAAATTTATGTACATTATATTCAATACATTATACATAAGGTAGGAGGCCATTTTGCCCTGTGAGCCTGCTCCACTATTCATGATCACACCTGCTATGCCTGTTACATCCTCAAAATCTGTTTTGTCAAGCTTGACTGTTTTGAAATTGGTGATAGCACCTTCTCAGTACTTTTTGTTTTGCAATCATGTCCTCTAACTCTTCCTTTCCTAACTTATTTTTGTGAACCTAGCCTGTAATTATCTCTTCCCCTCTAAGACTGTGTCCAATCCTGAAATGTATTTTCCAGAGCCTTTTGTAATTTCTTTCCTAAATTCCTTCAGAAATCTTGGATTTTTCTGATGCAATTGTCTTAAAATTTTCCTTGTGACCCCTATCCCAAGAATCACTTCCCAATTCCCCGTTATCCTGATTTAGAAGTGGTGCAATTACTTTGCAACACCGGCAGTTTTCATCAAACTTTTGCCTTGCCCCTCTTGGCAACCCTTTACCGGGAAAGAAGTTAATACTTTCTGGCTCCTTTTACTATCTCCCTTCTCCCTGTGACCTTTTGCTTTCCTGATTTTAATCTTTCTCATAGCTTTTTTAGCTGGTTTGCTATTCAATCTTGGCACATCCTCTTCTGATTCTGATCACTTTCTGAAGCCTTAAAGCTAGTTGTATTTCACTTAAATATACTTGTTCAGGGATTTTTTCACAACCTCTTTACAATAAGCCTGTCCTGTGAGTTTCACTTGTGTAGTCTGTTCCTTCTAACTCTAATCCTATAGAATGTATGTGGAATCCATAGATAATAAAGTTGAACCATTCAGAGTCATAGAGTTTTAAGAGCATATTAAACGTGAAATTTTCTTGTCAAATGGATCAAGAATTGCTCACCCTAACTATAGAAGTTGGATGTCATGTTGAGTTTGTACAGAATGTTAGGCCTCTTCTGGAGTACTGTGCAGTTCAGGTTGCCCTGTTATAGGAAGAATATTAAACTGGGGAAGGTTTGGAAGAGATTTACCAGGATGTTGTCAGGAATGGGAGATTTGAGTTAAGGATAGGCTGGGACATTTTTCACTAGAGCATAAAAGGTTGAGGGGTGACCTTGGAGGCTTAAAATCATACCTTATAAGGTGAATAGCAGATATCTTTTCCTGAGGGTGGGGGATTTCAAGACTAGAGGGCATATTTAAGGTGAGAAGAAAGATTTTGTGGCTTGTGTGGAATAAACTGCCAGAGGAAGTGGTGGAGGTGGGTGCAGTTAGAATGTTTAAAAGCCATTTAGATAACTACAGGAATAAATGTTGGAGGAATATGGGGCCAAGTGCAGGTAGGTGGGACTGTTTAGTTTGGGATTATGTCCACACGGACCTGTCAGACTGAAGGGTTTGAGCCCATGCTGTATGACACTAAGAACCCAGAGGTAAAAGATCAGGGGATAATGCAAGAATCTGTTGAAGAGGTCTGAAATAGTATCTAGAAGGGTGGTAGAAGCAGACTCTCAATTCCTTTCTGAACGGAATTAAGAGAATTTGCAGTGCTACTGTGAAAGAAAAGGGTGAACAAGATTCTTTGGGTAATATAAACAGCCAGCACTAAGATAATGGACTGACATTTTGAACAAATGATCCTGTGCAAAGTGATTGCAAAGCTGGCTCAATAGCATAGTTAGGATTCATTTGAGGATGAGGATTGAAGACTCAGGATCCTATCTCTAAATGATAGACTAAAATGTAAACTGCTTGAGTATGTTAAATTGGAGAACACAAGTTGAATCTTTGAACTGCATGGAATTGTTATCTTGAAACAGTCTCTATTTCCCCATGAGAAGGATGTTGAAGGTATTTGCTGCTACCTACTGGCCAGTGCATGACTGCAGCCTGCAGGAATCTTCCTCCAGTCACCAACCAAATGAAGCTTTAACAGATAGTAGTTACATAGACCCAGTAAGAAATTTCTTCCCTTGAATTCCAGGGAGATATGTAGGCTGTAAGGTAGCATTGAGATTTTGTTCAGATTTGTATAACATGCTAAAACATCCCTAAGGTACTTTTATAGGCACAAATTTGGATAAATCCTAGAGAGGAGGCATTCATAACTTGGTCAAAGATGTCAGTTATAAGGAAGGGAGGTAAGCTTTATGGAAAGAATTGCTTCACTGTTGTAAAGACACGCATGCAAGTTTCAAACAAATTTTGGGTGGTTTATAAAAAATTGGGAGTGAGATATAGTGAACAAATAGGAAATCCTTTTCCCCTTTGTGCCTTGCTGTCCTACAGTTGACTTTTTAGATGTCATTTGTGTTCTTGAGGGTTTTTGCCATAGATCCCAAGAATTCTTCCCTGACTTACCAAACTGACATTTATTACCCACTATAGCCCTATGGTATCTCCCATCTGATTTCTACCCCACATTTTGCCAACTCACCACTCACTTTTTTCTGAAACACCAGCATCCCTTGTGTTGCTCCT
This sequence comes from Ginglymostoma cirratum, assembly GCA_024137785.1. Taxonomy (NCBI): domain Eukaryota; kingdom Metazoa; phylum Chordata; class Chondrichthyes; order Orectolobiformes; family Ginglymostomatidae; genus Ginglymostoma; species Ginglymostoma cirratum. Next base: position 218,041 of record JAHRHZ010000271.1, read on the forward strand.
CAAAGCCACATTGCCCACCATCAGTGGTCCCTCGCAGACAAGGATGACTCTCTTCCACACTCAGGGTGTGTCCATAGGTAACTGTCTAGTCCAATGTGGCTTCTGCAGACTTGAGCCACCTCTTGCCCCACATGTGGCATGGGAAGGGTGTGTGGTGTTTGTGTGGCAGCATTCTCCTTGCACTATTTTCAGCTGGAATCTGCTTTTCCCCCTGGTGTTAAGTCTTGGTGCCCAATGCCTTCCAGGATGCTCTCTTCACTTTGGATGATCTTGAATTCCCAGGTGGTCTGTGGGAATGCTGCACTTCACCAGTGAGGTCTTGAGGGTATCTCTGAAGCATTTCTTCTACCCACCTGGGGCTGGCTTGCTGCTTCAGAGCTGGGAGTAGAGCACCTTGGGGACTCATGTCTGTCATGTGGTCATTGCCCACAATATAATAAATGGATGATGCTCCCTCTCTCCTACAGCTTCATTATCTCACCCTCATTTCTGTTTAATCACATCAATCTTAATGATCCTAGATATGTTCTGCCTTAACACCCTCTAGGTCAGCACTACCATGTGCCCATTGTCCATTGCAGACCAGCATCTTGCCATTGCCTAGTGAGGAGGGTCACATACAGACAGCAACTAAATACAAAGAAACAGGAGTTTCTTTTTCTAAAAGAACATAGGCCAGCAGGCAAAACTTCACACCCACAATCCCAAACAGATTGTCATCATATGATCTTTACCCTTAAGAATTGTACACTTAACCCAGCTTGCTTCTGGTGTAGCAGACCATAGTTCTGTTTGAGGTGAGTTACCCAATGTACTTCCTCTTATCAGAGGATTGCTCTTATTTCTGCCCCCCTCCTCCCCAGTTCCTCTGCCTCTATCATATTTCCTCCACTGTCTGTTCCAGTTCTGAGTAGAGCATGTTAGGAGAGTGGATATGCTGTCTGGGCTATACAGGAAAGAGTGGTCCCCAGACTGGTCTAAACAGCTGAGCTGCATCTTTAGTTGTGTGCTCTGCTCTGGCATGGCTTGGGATGAGGCATGGATGGCATGAAACTGTACTATGGATCAGTCAGGGCTTACTCTATAGTGTCACAAGCCAAGCTTGCAGTGGGCCCAGTAACCAGCTTCATGATGCCTCTGGACCCTTTATGCAGCAAGTACGCAAAAGGACTCCTACATCCTGGAGTGTTGGCAGCTGTCTGAATAGTAGGCTTGTCTCCTGGTAGTGGTGATCACTTGAACATCTCTGGAATGGAATCCCTTCCTGTTCTAAATTCCCCAGCTTTGTATTACTACCCTTTGTTACAACCCTCTGTTATACATTATAGTCAACGCACCTGCAGCCAGGGAAAGCCAGCATGTTCCTGGGTCCTATTGCCTGGGCTACAGAACTGACTTAGCCGTGGGGGAAAAGTGACCTGGTGTGATCTTGCACAGATGGCATTGGTTGCTGACTTGATACCTTTGTAGGTACAAAGCTGAGATCCCCAAACAGGTCAGCTGCCTTCCTTTGCAGCAGTCAGAGTTTCAGTGCCACAAAGGCTTTCAGTCACGGAGTGGATAGCTTCCAGCCCTACAGCTCAGGTCCCACTCCAGCATCTAGCACAATTCCATCAGTATGTCCTGAGATCTGCAATGTGTCAGCATTTTGCCTTGCTCATCTCCTGGAAATGGAGTCAGAGCTGGAAAACTGCTTCCTGTACACCCCATGCATCCTGGGGAGGAAGCCTACGGCTGCAACTTTACCCTGAGCCAGGTGCTCCTCTGGGAATGGGGGGACTGCTGTTCCTCCTAGGCTTGGCATCAAACTGTTCTGCCTGCTCCTGTCTCTCATTTTTAGATATATGGCCACAGTGATCAATAATGTTACCAGCAGTGGGGCTCACCTGAAACAGATATGAATTGGGCACATTAGGGATGAATTTCTTTCCTTCCAGTTTCTGCCATGTCCATTTTGAGGAATATTTGTGCAGACAGCTGGCAAGTTCTGTAGGTGTGATATTGTGTGGCATACAGCAAGGTGTCTACTGCACCAACCCCCTCCCAAATTTCTCAATATTTCAATTCTGAGCAGACTTCCCATGTCTCGGCACTAAAGAGCCTCAAAACATTTTAGCTCCCTCTGAAATGCCACAGACATGGCATAGCATGGCAAGGTATGGAAGGTGTGAGCATGTAGGTAGGTGTAAAATGAGCAAGTGAGCATCTGAGGTTTAGCCAGTTTAGCTCAACTGTTGAAATCTTCTCTCAGCCAGTTGCTGTTGCACCCGGTTGAGTGTTGGAGCCTTAATCTGCCTGCTGGTGTTTGACAGGTATCATGGTGGAGTGGCAGATGCCAGTGTCTGTTGATAGACTGTGTGCATGTGGCAGTGCCTGTGGATCAGCCCTTGCTGCCTGGTATCCAAAATAGAGGTTTATGACAAGCAGCAAGATGAATTTGTTACCTGCTGAGTTCCTGTTGTCTAGCTTATTTGTAGTTTCAGAAGATGGGAATGTTAATGAGGTAAGTTTTTGGCACCGACAAGCCACTTAACTGTTGACACTGATATCACTTACTATTTCTGCAAATTGAGGAAGTGAGAGGATGTCTTGATAGCCCTGCCTTGCTTGTTGCCTGATTCTGCCCAACATGTCACCATAGCCCATGTCGCTGTCACTCCTACAAGGTTCTACCCATAGTGCACACATTGAAGCAGGCAGACAATTTGGCTTTTTATTTCAAAAGTATACCTCATTCAACTTTATATGCATAGTCACCCGAGTAGTTCAATTCTATGCAGTCTTTACATACATAGAACAAACAAGCCAAGGCATTTATTTCTTGTAGAAGACCATATCTTCATGCATTACAGCACCAGGGGAGGGTCCAATAACAGAATAGACTCCCATTTAACTTTGGCAAGAAGAGATTTTACTACATGATCAGAATGAGCAAAAGGCCTCATACTTTAGCCCTTCTACTCAGCCCCCTAATGTTACTGTAAACACTGCTGGGTTTGGTTTCTTCTATTTCCCTTGTTCAGGAAATCTGGTACAGAATTAAGGAGGCTTGCCTTGAATGCCTGAGCACATGTATCTAACCAACAGTTCCTGGTACAAAGTTTTTAAAATGGGATATTTAATAGAATTTAGTGTGATCTGGTCATGAAATTGGTTACTTCAATGTGCTAAGTGGCCATTTGAGGGCTGACAGACTGTAATTGAGGTGGGTCCAGTGGAAGACTTTGGCTTTAAGTCCTCCGGTACCACTGCAGGAGGTTTGTGGTGGGGATGCTCATGGCTTTCCCCACTTGCGTTTGAGGAAAACAAAAAGGTTAAATTTTACATCAACTATAGCATTCAAGGGCTGTCTAAGAGCCTGTTGCTTTCTTGTAGTCATCTCCTTTTCCAAGCTGTTAGCATCATTTGCCATCAGACTGAAGCTATTGGGTCTGGTTGAAGCATTCAATTTAACAACATCCATTGTCGATGAAATTAGAATCATGCCCAAAATAAATTGGATTAAAATGATAGCTTCTACCTTTGTAGAAGTGTAGTCACTTCAAGTGACTACACTTCAAAAATGCAATAAATCTTTTAAATGTTGATATGGGCCATTCAGAGGTCCCCAATTAATATTGTGCAAATTGTAATAGTCCTGGGTGATTTTTGGATTTTCTCAACCTCCAGAGTTCAGTCTAGAACACTGCACTAAAAATTTCTTAGTTGGTGTTTTAATAAGTAACCAATAAAAGAATATCTACTGTTCTTGGTAAGTTTGGGAACTACTCAGGTTTGACTTTTTTGATAAAACAGTAGTCTTGTTCCTGACACATACCATTTTGTTTCTGTCAGATTTATTTTACAACTATGTATTGTTGGTAAATCACCACATTCCCTTTAATTCAGCTACTTATTCCCTGTGGGATTTCTTAAGTACTGAAACAATAAAGTTGGCATTATTGCATTTGGCAACCAAATAAGACCCTCTCCAGTAAGTATTACCTGATGGTGAAATCTGGCCAGAACTTCAACCAAAGGTGGTCAATCACTGGGAAGGGGATGTCTTCAGGGTTTGATCCTTGCGCAGTGTTCTTAGAAGTTCTGCTATTGAAAATGTTTGGTTCTTTATAAAGCTTTTGTCCTTTTTGATCTGGTCTCTGAGTCGATGTGTTAAATTTTATTTCAAATGTCCTTTCATCCAAATTACTGCAAGTCAGCAACTTTCCCTCATCAAAAGTAATTTTTCTCATTTGGCCTTAACTATCTGTTAAAAGACAGCTTTCCTCTTGTTAACTCTTTAAATTCTTCTATGGGGCAATCAGTTGTCCCACTGGCAATAAAAATCTGCTTTAATAAGCAGGTGTCAAAGCAATTTTGTAATCTTGCCAAGACCTGGCTAATTGTTTGAGTCTGTAACAGCTTGTCTTATTCATTAATTTTTTTCAGACAGTAACTGCTATTGTAATTTCTTTTAGTCCATGAAGTTAGTCTACAATATCACATCTGCATTACCCCATTTTTAAATTTCTACTTGTTTGTGCAGAAAACTAGTAAAGCTTGCAGAATGTGAAATTGATTTAGCATCAACATAGTGGAAGGAAAAAGGGGTAATGTGAAGCTTAGTGCAAAAATGGATCTGGGGAATGCATACACCAATCAGGTTAACAGGCCTTTCTTTTAAAGCCTGCAGTTTGACTTCTAGGAAGATTGAAGTGAAAGGTAAGGAAGTTGTTATGCTTGTGTTGAGCCTTGGTCAGGCTGGACCTGGGAACTCTTACAAAATAGAACTGTAGATGCTGGAAAAACTCAGTCTGACAGTATTTGTTGATAGAAGTGGTTAGATTGAATTGCTCGCATAGCTGGCTTGTTTTTTTCAGACATTTTGTCACCATGCTAGGTGACATCATTACTGGAGCCTCAGATGAAGTGGTTATTCTACTCTGCTTGGAATTTATACTGTCCCGTCCACTATGGTGAGTACTGTCATTTCTGGTTTTGATCTGTATGGGTTTACATATGGGGTCCAATTCTATGTTGATTGAAGTATGGGTGGAGAACCAAGTGTCTAGAATTCCCATGCATGTCTGTTTGGCTTGGGCTACTATGGTTCCTTTGTCCCAGTTAAGCTGATGGCCTTCATCGGCTGAGTGTACCGATATTAAGGAGAATTCATTGTCATTTTGCTGTTAGTTGGTGGTCATGTATTCTGATGGCTAGTTTCCTTCCTGTCTGTCTGATGTAACGTTTGTGGTAGTTGCATGGTATTTTGTAGACTACGTTCTTTCTTTTGTGGGAATGGGGGTCTTTATTCTTTGTAATTGTTTATCGTAAAGACCCCCATTCCCACAACATACAGAATGAATGTGGTCTACAAAATACCATGCAACGACTGCCACAGACACTACATTGGACAGACAGACAGGAAGGAAATGGCAAATGGAATATTGTCCTTGCTTAAAAGATAGCCACACCTAGAGTACAGTTTGTCTCCTTACTTGAGGTACTAGACAGGTGTAGAGGAGGTTCACTAGGTTGATTCTGGAGTTGTTGGCTTGAGAAATGGAGTAGACCGGGACTATACTTGTTGGAATTTAAAAGAATGTGAGGGATCTTATATATTGCCTTCATCTTTATTCTTTGAGAAGCAGGGAGGTTTCCACTGGCAGATGAAACTAGAACTAGGGAGTATACCCTCAGGAGCAGATTTTGCACCGAGTTGAGGAGAAACTTCAAAGGGTAGTGAATGTGGAATTCCTTGCCCAGTGAAGTGGTTGAGGCTACTTCACTGAATGTTTAAGGCAAACCGGTTTTTGAACAGTAATGGAATTGAGGATTATGGTGAGTATATGGGTAAGTGGAGCTGAGTCTACAAAAAATCAGCCATGATATTAAATGGTGGAGCAGCTCCTCTTTTACATCGAAAGTGCTAGGTTACATCTTGAATCAGTTCTGAGCAAAGGGATTAGTGATTGACTCTGACCGAGACCAAGTCGCTGAGTTGGAGTGTTGGAGATGCCCTGACGTGAGGAATAAGTGTTATCAGGATAGTTCATTCTAAACTCTTACTCTAGCAAGACCATACAGGTTTGAGAATGCTAGTGTGCAGAGTAAGGGGATCTTGGGACCACAAGACATGGCAGAAACTGATTTGATTCAACAGGTACTTCCATGTGAGGCTAAAGACTCCAAACGGGGGGGAAAGAGTGTAAATCCAAGCATCTTGGAGCAAACTGCTTGATTTTACATGGACCATCCTCATGGAGGGAACAGTCCTATGGAATACTGAAGGTGGGGAGGGAAATGATTTGGTATCCAGAGGGTGATCCTTTTGAATGCAGAGACTGCAGGAGTGGGAGGATATTTTGAACGCCCATGAAAAGAGAATGGGGAGGGGAGGATCCAGTTATTTTGGCCCATATTGAGATCCAACAGCATGGGGAAGAGGTAGGCAGGAGGTCCTGTATGTAGAGTACCAGGAACCTAAAACCTGTGGACCCTGTCGTAAAATTTTAGTTTATTCTCTTGGATTGTGGCCCATAACATTAGGATAAGAGGAAGATGAATATTTGACTGAAATGTGTTGGGAAAGTGGGGAATATGGGACATTAGCGCAAATACTGAGAGAGGAAGAAACTACTGCTAGACCAGGCTCTAGCTGATCTAGGCTGAGTGTAAGGTCCTAACAGAGAGGATAAATTGGACAGCAAACTAATATCAGGAAAGAAGTGTTCAGTTAAAAAGTTTTTAAGTAATTAATCAGAATCAAATGGGTGAAATTGTTTTGTGCTGCAGGTAAGAGAAACTAAAAGTCAAATAAAATCAGATGAAAAGTATAAATAAAACATTAGAGCAAGAGGACAGATTGTGGAACAAATAAACATTGCTAATACAAACAGCAAAAGAAACTGAATTAATGGAACAAATTCAAATCTAACGTCAGCCATTACTGAGTGATGGCAAGAGGTCAGGCCTGGGAACTAAATATACTGAGATGCAAGGACTACAGAAAAGGTGTGACAAATTGTACAGGGGAAGCAATGAAGGACGAAATAACTGAGTTAAGCATGCAATGGAAACTTTACCGGAAGAATGAAGTAGAAAAATATTTAGATTGCCATGGGACTATGCCTTCTGTTAGCAACTATGAAGTACCAGATTTTATATATAGAAGCCAAGGTAGGGCTGGATGGCCTGCCATCATTCAATATGATCATGGTTGATGCTTTTAAAATGTAAAAATGTACCTCTTTTCCAGAACACATTCAGTGACATGACCTCCACAGCTTTGTGGTAGAGAATAGTGTGTGCAACAAATCATGGTTTATGGGGATTTGGTGTAGATTTAAAACAAATTAGCTAACATCCATAGCTCATCCATTTGTTTTCTGCAATGTGTTGTCACAAATATTAGGCATGTCCAGCGTGGTCAGTGAACTGTGAATTTATACAAGTTTGCTTAGTCCCTTTTGTTCTGTTCTCAGTGTTTTGAAAGAAGCAAAGTTTCTGCAAGGTCAAAGCTGACCTTACAACTATTGCTGAAAGTTACTAAATGTGATGGTTAATAAAGGGTCTGTTTCTGAGGGGGTATGAATCTGAATCTATAACTAGAAGTGGCTTTGGCAAAGGTTGAAAGTAAATGCAGATAGAAGATGACTCTTAAACAATAGATCTGATCAGTCCATCTTTGCAGACCCCTTGCACGGTAAAAGATTCCCTTCTGAAGATGCAGGGGTTGAGCTTAAGCTGGAATTCAGCTGTGATGGGTCTTAGTTAATTGGGAGTTTCTAAAAGTGGACTTGGACAGAACAAATTTGAGGGCTGCTTATTCCTCCATGGGCAGGAAAGGCCCTCTGGCCCATCATCTCTGTGACAACTACCACTAAAGTTGAGCTCATCCCAATTTCCTGTACTTGTCCCATATCCTTGAATGTTATAATATTTGAAGTACTCATACAAATATTTTAAGTTTGCAAGGCTTCCAACCTCTACCTTCCAGGCAGTACATTAGTTAATTTTTTCAAATCCCCCAATCTTCTCCTTTTACCCCAAACTATGCCCCCTCATGATTTGACCATCAACCAAGGGGTACAGCTGCTCCCTACTTGCCTTGTCCATTCCCCTCAATCTTGTACACCTCAATCATGTTTTCCTTCTTTCTTCCCTGGTCTGCAGAAAATGATCCAATTCTAACTAGTGAGATAACAAGCATGGGGCTGGATGAACACAGCAGGTCAAGCAGCAT
>JAHRHZ010000271.1:226664-279291 GCA_024137785.1 Ginglymostoma cirratum
ATGCTGCTTGACCTGCTGTGTTCATCCAGCCCCATGCTTGTTATCTCGGATTCTCCAGCATCTGCAGTACCTTTTTATCTCTGATACAATTCTAACTAGTGTTTCCTTTACAGGTCAATTTCTCCATCCCAGGCAACGTCCTGGTGAACTTCCTCTGTACCCTCCCCTCTAGTGCTATCACAGCCTTCCTGTAGTGAGGTGATCTGAACTGCACACAATACTCCAGCTGTGGCCTGACCAACATAATACAACAAGGGTCACTGGACCTGAAACATTGACGTTTGTTTTCCTCAGTTGCTGCCAGACCTGCTGAGCTTTTCCAGCAACTTCTGATTTTTGTTCCAGGTTTACCTCCTTGCTCTTGTACTGTGTGCCATAGCTGAAAGCAAGTGTTCCATATGCTGCTTTAACTATCCTATTCATGTGCCCTGCTGACTTTAGAGATCTGTGAATAATTACCCCAATATCCTCTAAGCTACCCAGTGTCATGCCATTCGTTAAATACTCCGTGTTTCTTCCAAAGTGCAGCAGTCCTGATGGTTAACTACTATCTGCCACTGCCCTGCCCATCTGAACAACCCATTTTTATCCTCCTGTAACCTACAACCATCCCTACTAACCACCCTACCTATCAATATTTGTATCTGCCAACTTGTTCAACATTTTCCCCTGCCACACTTTCATCTGTACCATTTATGTATAATAAACAGTAAGGCTCCCAATACTGATCCTTATGGTACACTGCTGGATACTGTCACAAACAGCCCCTTACCACTATCCTTAAGAGGAGGCATAGCCAGCTTTTGGTCCATCTCCAAGTTTCACTCAACTGTGTGCTCTAACTTCTCAGTCTCAAATGCAGGACCTTGTCAAAAGCTTTTTTAAAATTCATATAAACTACCTCAACTGAACTTCTTCCCGGGGGGGGGCGGGCCCCCTCCACACAGGATCATACTTTGAAAAATTCCAACTGATTTTGTTTGGTAAATTCTACAGTTCTGCTTAGAGTTCAAAGTGCAATGTTGCATTCATTCTGCAGTTGTAGTACTTAGATCACCTGGAGTGTTTTGGCAGATGTCATTGACTTCTGGAAAGTTTTTTGCTTTGTTTGAGCTGAGAATTCCACTTTGGGGATCTTCCTGGGGTGTTTTTAAAATTCAGTCTCGTACAGAATAAAAATGATTGCATGCTGTTTGCTTTCTGTAATAATAATTCACTAATGTAAATCAGTGTTAGAATAATTTACAACCTCTTGCCTCAAGTTTTGGGTACTTGAGAGAATATCATTGCGCTGTCCACAGGTTAATTGAATTTAATTTGTTCCCAAATTGAAGTAAAAATCGCATGTCAGCCCTTCTGGCTGAAGGTGATCATCTTGAGACCAAAGAAAATATTTAAAAGATGTGGTTGGGACCTGGAAGGTTTGAATTGTAGGGAGAAGTTAAATAGCCTGGAGCTCCCCTCCCTGGTGTGTTAGAGGCTGAGTTACAGGGTTATAAAATCATGAGCATGGGCAGGGTGGAAGCCTTTTACCAAGGGGAGGGAGTCTAAAACTCAAGGGCATAGATTTAAGGTAAGAGGGGAAAGATTTAAAAGGCACCTGAGCAGGCAACTCTTTCATGCAAGATGTGTGTATGGAATGAACTGCCAGACGTAGTGGAGGCTGGTAATATTACAAGATTGAAGAGGCAAATGGAGCAAGTTCAGATCGGGAGGTCTAGTTGGCATGGATGAGTTGGACCAAAGGGTCTATTTCTGAGCTGTCTGAATCTATAACCAATTCTAGACCTTTTAAAGTCAAGTTAGCTGTAATGCAGCATAATTGTTACATAACTGTGACTATCTTAGAGACAATGCAATGTTAGATTTTGTTCAGTGTAAATATTTTATCTAATAGTAATTATCTGTGTAGTACATGAAATTTGAGAAACCACTATGGCTTCACTTCAATGGGATGGGACAAACTATCCATACTAGGCTGGAAAATCTGTTAATGAAAAGTGATCAATGAAGTGCTTGATGTGATACTGAGCCAATTGTGTTCTCCTTGCCAAAAAGCAGCCACAGACAAATAAATGTTTAATAACATTTAAAGGGCAAAAATTGATCTCTGGAAAAGATGCATGGCAAGTACAAAATGGAAATTAAAAGCTTTTACAATTGGATGAGGTGGTGAGATTGGGAGTGGACATTAACAATATTACTTAGTTTCATAAGAAACAAAACACCTAAGGAAATAAGTATGTGAATTTTTATGATTTTTAAAATCCTACAAAGGTTTCAGCATTGAACAGGCTCAACATCCCCATTCCAGTTCTCTGCAAAAAAACACTTCAGTCTCTCCATGTATCATTGTCATTTTCCCTTCAGGTGTTAATGGCTTTGAAAAAGGATTTGGATTGAATCTGTTTAACCTTGCTCGTGGGCAGCGCAGTCCTGATCCTAACCACTCAGTAAGAATGTTTTTACTCAAATGCTGTTGCTTCCTTTTTCAAACTGTCCTTTGTTTATTGTTCTGCCAATGGCAAGGGTTTCTTTCTCTCCCCTGTTTAGACCCCTCAGTTTTTGAAGACTGCAATCAAATCTCTCAATGTTTGCTCTGTGAGGAAAAACACTTTGGGGTATTCCCCTGCAACACCCCCAACCTCGAACCATTCTTGTCAAAGTTTTCTGTTCCCTCTCAAGTTTGCAACTCAACATTCAGCCATTTCAGGTTAAACCAAAGTTTTGTCCTGATAAAGTTGCTGACCTGTAGTATTAACCTTCTCCTCCCTGTTGGGTATTTCCAGTATTTTTCTGATTTTTGAGGTTTCTTGTACATAAATGCTGTCATGAACCCTTAATTTTTAAACTGTCAAATCTGGGATTCTGCTTTTATAACTACCATCCCTGCCTGTCCAGCATGACTACATATATCCTTGTTCCTGGACACACTTTAGAAACATCACCCTTTGTGTTGTTCCTATCAATCTATTTTATTTCATCTGGTCTGGCTGCCTGTTCCATGAGCTTGTCCTGTTGCAGTCTACCCTCACCACTCAATGCTTCTGGTTTAGTCATCTGTAAATTATGTACTTGTGCCCAAGTCTACATCACTATTCTACCAAGAAAACCAATTGTCCTTTACCACCACCTGAAGAATCCCACTGTGTACGTTGCAAACTATTGCAATAACTGTTTACTGCTACTACCTTTCCTCTGGTGCATGGTCAATATTCTCTGTCTTATGCCCATTTTGTTCAAATTTGCTGGCAAGCCTATTATTGTAAGATCTTCTGGCAGTCCTTGTACAAAACATCAACCCTTTGTCAACTCATCAAAACCTCAAGCATGTTCATTTAAAAAGTTAGCCCAGGCTTGTTAAAGGTATTCCATAAATAATTCACGTTTCTCAGTGACTTTCAAACTTGTATCAGCTGATCATCTTGAACTTTAGTGATGGGAAAGCTTTTGCATTAGTCTGTATTTAGGTTATCTATTGAGAGCAAGGATGCAATAGTTGCAGTTCTCTATTTCCCTGGCACCACCCTTGTATAAAAGGAGAATTGGAGGTTTGTAACCAATGTTTCTCATTCTCCTCCTTCACCATTCTCCAATCCATCCCATCTGGCCCCAATGACTTACAACTTTCTGTCAAATGGTGGCTACAATTAGAATTGCTAGTGTAAATGGGCATCACCAGCATTGTGGTGCATTAGTGCCAGCTCTGAGCAATTCACATGGTGCCAAGATAACAAGGTGTGGGGCTGGATGAACACAAGCCAAGCAGCAGCATAGGAGCAGGAAAGCTTGATGTTTCGGGTCTAGATGCTTCAGAAATGGGGGAGGGGAAGTGGGTTCTGAAATAAGTAGGGAGAGAAGGGGAGGCGGATAGAAGATGGATAGGTGGAGAGGAGGCAGACCAGTTGGAGGCGGGGATGGAGCCAGTGTAGGTGGGGGGGGGGGGGGGGTGGTGGGGAGGGGATAGGGCGGACGGTCAGGCCGAGGGGGTGGGACGAGGTTAGTCGCTAGGAGATGGGGGTGGGGCTTGAGGTGGGAATAGGTGAGAGGAAGGACAGGTTATGGAGGCGGAGATGAGCTGGGCTGGTTTTGGGATGCGGTTAGGGAAGGGGAGATTTTGAAGCTTGTGAAATCCACATTGATACCATTGGGCTGCAGGGTTCCCAGGCTGAATGATTTGTTCTTCCTGCAGCCTTTGGGTGGCATCACTGGCATTGCAGGAGGCCCAGGATGGACATGTCGTCTGAGGAATGGGAGGGGGAGTTGAAATGGTTCGTGACTGGGAGGTGCAGTTGTTTGTTGCGAACTGAGCGCAGGTGTTCTGCAAAGCAGTCCCGAAGCTTGCTTCTCTCCACCTATTTCCTTGACTGCAGGACCTCCTCTTACTTTTTGCTGTCATACCAACATAGTCTGTATATTCCTGACCCTGGCGTCATGTAATACCTTGGAACCCTGTCTGCTGCCTTGAGCAACCTGAAATGCAAGTCATACAGTTAACAAGCTTACCTGTTTTAAGCACAGCCCTGTACTGAGTACACTCCATCAATTTTCACCCATATTAATTCTACCATCTCCACTTCTAATAAATTGTCAGTTCCTCTTTTTTCTTTGTAATATTGATACATAAGTATTCCAGCACCTCCCATTATCTCTTTATTTACATGTAAATAAATTATTGGGCTTGTGTTCACTCTTATCCCATTCCCTTTCTTGATTCTGACCTTAAAAATAAAGGCTGCCTTTTAACAGGTTCCAGAACTATAGCTTCCTGTGAAAGAGCCTTGACATGATCTTATTGAAGAGTCAGAAGTTTACATCATGGAAACAGGCCCAACCTGTCCATGCTGCCCAGTTTTCACAATTAAACTAGTCCCATTTGCCTGCATTTTGGTCCATCTTGTCCTCCAAGAAACCAAACTCCAACAGTGTGGAGCTGGAGGAACACCAGGTCAGGCAGCAGAGGAGCAGGAAAGTCAACATTGAGTTTATGCCCTTCATCAGGGCTGAAGTAAGAAATAAAACAGCAAGTACTCTTTAGACCCTCCACAACATAGTTTAAGGAAACTGTCTCAAATACACCCTGCTTTATTCCTTGTGCTATCCCTGCCAATTTGACTCTAATTTGACAGTCACCCATGACTTAATGTATTGCTTTTGTTACATGCCCTCGAACTCCTGATTTTAATGTCCTACTGTAAAAGTTGCTGTTGGAGGGTCTAAAGAGTACTTACTACACTGCCTTTTATTTCTTACCACCTCCCAGAAGTTCCAGGTCAGACTGTGATAGAGGGGAATTTGCGGTTTCCCATGGGTCCGCTGCTGTTAAAATTCTAGGTGATCAAGGTAATGTTTAAGTGCTGTCAAACAAGTCGCACCATGTTTTTGCAGTGCACCTTTTTTTAGATTGGGGTATGTGGCCTTCACAGCATTTCTGGAAGGAGTGAATATTAAAATGGTGAATCTGCCAATCAATCAAACAAGCTACTTTGAGCTGGATTGTCTTAATGTTGCTGGTATTTTGTGCAGTTCACTATCCTGGTTTTCTCTTGCTGACGTCAGAAGTATTTTTAGGTCACATAGCTGACCTGCAGAATTCCAGTCTTGTATTCAGTGCTTATGTGCCTGGTCCAGTTCAATCTCTGGTCAGTGGTAACCCCCAATGTTGGTGGGAGAATTTGACTAATGCCATTGAATGTCAAGAGTTGGTTAATTGGTTTGACACTTGTGAAGCATCTATTTTAGTTACCACTGTCCAGGTTTCACTGAATCTGGTAGACTTTCCTTATCTGAGCTGTAAATAGAAACATTTCTAAAGAAATTACATCTTTTTCTGACCTGCATGGAAGGCTAATGAAGAAAATGAAGTCTGAGACTGGGTTTGTTTGTCTTGTGAATGACCTGGTACTGAGATGGTTGGTCTTCAACAAACAACCATTTCTCCTGATTCCTATCTTGGGCTACTGGTCTGAACTGACCATGCACATCTTGCAATAATACTGGCAATATTGTGCAGGAGCACTCAAACCCCTTTTAAAGCTGCTATTGCTTGCCTTCTGGCTTCCATTTCCCCCAGGGCATTTTTCTTCACTAATATCATTAATGGTGCTGCCTTTGTGGCAAAACCATCAATATGATCTCTACAATACCCAATCAAGCCCCAAAAAAAACTTAGACTTCCAATCTCCAGATATGAAAGGATTATCTGTTTCAATTCATTTCTTTGTCTACCACCACCCCCCCCCCCCCAGTTTTGTCACTTTATGCCTCATTATCTGAGCCTTTTTAGGGTTGACCTTTAACGCAGCTCCTTTAGCAATTGCAACAACTCATTTTAGAAGCTGGTAATGCTCATGTTTGCAAAAGTATATCAGCATACTGTGTCAGGCAGTCTGGCCTAGAGAAATCCTGCAGCCCATTGCTTCACCACTGATGTAATATTGGAGGTGTGATATTCCTGTGGCAAAACTGTCCATGTATATTGCTGTCCCTTTAAAAGGTAAATGCAAACTCATATACTAACACTCTGGACAAGGGGATTGACCAAAATTCATTACTTGCATCCAGCACCATAAACCACTGCAGATTCATTCTGCTTAATCAGGGTTGAGGCTTGTCATCACTCGATGCCATTTAAGGGTGTTACCTTATTTAGTTCTTGACAGTCAAGAGTCACCAACTTCTGTCAGGTTTCTTTACCTGCCAAATAGGTGAATTGTTTGTAGAGGTGACTAACACCCTTATGCTACCAGATTTTGCAACATATTTTCTATACCCCCTACTGCCTGCCTGGGGAATCCTGCATTTGGGACTTTGGACCTGGGCCGTGTATACACACCTTCCTTTGCATCTGACAGCAGTCATGCTTATGTTTGGCAAACACCTGGTTTTGTCCAATAATTCCTTGTACTATTAGATCCTCCCTCAAGTCAGTAGGACTGATTCACACTTCTCCCACAGTACCAACCCCTCCTTGTACTGTTCTACAGGGATTTCAGTAAAAACTGATCCTCACTTATTCCTGGCATTTGTCATATCGTGTACAGTTCCCTGGATCAAAGCACAGTTCTGCTCTGGCCACAATCTCTTCCAGAAAATCAAGAGTATATCCAGGGAGTTTTACTAATACTATTAGATGCATCAATTCTACCACCTCTGCTTGTATATTTAAAGGGCTTGACACTTGTCCTACTTGAGTGTCTTTTAAAACCACTTGATTATTTCTTTGACAATTTACAATAGATGTACTTGGTGGTTGGGATCCCCGTGTCCCAAAGGAAACAGATAGTGGATGGTAAGGTTTGGAGGTCTCCCTGTCCCATCCCATTTTACATCACATCTCCATATTGGAGAGGCCTGAGACTATCCTTTGAGTTGGGGAACAACCCACTTGCTGCCTTAGTTGATTGCATGTTGTTCTGTGGCACAGACTAGTCCTGCTAGTGGCAGAGGTTGGACCTGCATCTGATTTGGGGATTTCTGGGGATACTCTGGTCACCAATATCCAATGTAAACCCACCAACTCCCACACTACCTGGACTATACATCCCTGCTTCCTGTGAAGACTCCATTCCATTCTCCCAGTTTCTCCATCTCCACTGTATATGTTCCAATGAGGCCAGCTTCGATAAGGGACCCTCTGAAATGTCCAACACTTTCCTCAGCTGAAGATTCACCAGTACTGTAGTTGACAGGGCCCTCCCTAACTACCCACCTACACTTCACCTTTACTGGCTCCATCCCTGCATCTTTGACCTGTCTGTCGTCTCTCCACCTATCTTCTCCTCTATCCCTCTTCTATCTGCCTCCACCCTCCCTGTTTATTTCAGAACCCCCTTCCCCTCCCCCATTTCTGAAGAAGGGACTAGGCCCGAAACATCAGCCTTCCTGCTCCTCTGCTGCTTGGCCTGGTGTGTTCATCCAGCTCTACACCTTGTTATCTCAGATTCTCCAGCATCTGCAGTTCCTACTACTCTAACAATTTTCCTAGCTACTATCAGTTCTGAGGAAGGCTCACTGGACCTGAAATATTAATTCTGATTTCTTGTCTCAGATACTGTCAGACCTGTTGAGCTTTTCTAGCAACTTCAGTTTTTTTGTTTGATTTGTTGCCTTCACCCCCACCTTGTCCAACCCCAATCTGTCACCTGTGCTCTTTACTGCAATTAAAACACTTGCATGAGCCCCTGGGGGGTGCTACCACTTCCTGCAACCATAGTTGGGATTCCTCATCCACGCCCACATCCTCTTCACCCATTTGATAGGGTGATGGTGATCCCCTTGGGACTGGTCCCTTACTTCATTTCTCCATGCCACCCTTTGATCTGAGTTGCTATTCCTCCTTGCTCAGTCTTGTATCCTCTTGTCTCCTCCTAAGCTCTGACCATTTTCATCAATGTCCATACTGTGTTGTCAGAGGGGTCAAACATGATCACATGCCTTTTGTGACTCCTCTGTCCCATAAGTGCAGCTAAATTTTGCTGGTCTAGCTCTAGAATGCTAGCCACAGCCTTGTGGCAAATGCTGTTGGATGTGCCCCTTTCCTCTGTCTATACTTCAGGACTTCCACTGGGTCCCCTCTAACTTCCAAGGCCATCAATGCAGCCTCCTTTAACTCATCCAATATTCTGGTTCTCCCCATTTTCCCCCTGCAGTGGATTGTGGAGACACATCAACACTTTTTCTCCTCGTTATCTAACCTGTATGATTTGCTGCTTGTGGGTAGCTTGGGGTCATCTCCAATGCACTTGGCTATATCTCTTAGCCTTTCGAATATTAAGGTAGCAGTGTATGTAATAGGAGATGGGTGTTGCCCTCCTACCACTGGTTGTCTCCTGGCAATTTTGTAAGGGGGTCCTATGGCAGTGGGCTTTTGTCCTGCCCTCTTCCAGAGGGGGACCCCATTCCTCTGAGTAGTCCGCTCCATAGCTGGCCACTTCTACTAGACCTCTCCAATCAACATCACCATTACCCTCCCATCCCCCCTCAAAGGGTGGGGTTGTAAATGCACGTATCACTTTGTTCTGCTATCTGGTTGTAACTTCTCTATCTGCTTCATACACTTTGTACGATTACCTGAGGTCCCCTTTCACTTCTGTGCTGAGTTTTGCACTACAGTCATAGCCATTTTCAAATTGCTACATTTTCCTTAACTTGTCCGTCTGCATGTGAGCCCTTTGGTTTCCTCTTCAGTTTTTACCCTTTTCCCTCCACTTCTGTCACTGCATATGATACTGGCTCATGGATGAGGTCTGTATCTCTGACTTTGTAAATTCCCAACCTTCTTGATCAGTCTCTTATCTCTTCACTGTGTCTATGTAGTTCATAATTTCAGCTCTGATCAGTGCTGGGGCCCCTGTTTTGTAGTACCTTATTTTGGAGGAGAATGTGGGTGGTCTGATTAGTAAGCTTGTGGATGACAAAGATTGAGGGAGCTGTGGATAATGAGGATACAGCAGGATGGAGCTTAATCTGGACAAATGATGTGATGCATTTTGGGAGATCTAATGTGGTAGAAAATCTACAGTTAATGGCAGAACTCTCAAGCATCAACAGAGGGATTTAGGTGTACAAATCCAGTTGCCTGAAAATAGCAACTTGAGTGGATAAGGTTAAGATGTATGGCATGCCTTCTTTCATTGGCCAGGGCACAGTTTTTAAAAAAAAAAAAAAAAATTGGCAAGTTGAGGCAACTATGTAGAAGCTTACACTTTTTTGTTTCCTTCCTCATTCACGATATTTATTGTCCATTCCACAAGTCAGTTGAGTGGCCATGGCTCTGAAGTTGCATGAAGACCAGACCAGTAAGGATGGCAGTTTACTTCAAGAAGGATCAGATGGGTTTGTTCTGACAATGAATGCATGACATTTAATTCCAGATTCTTACTGAACTCCAATTCCACTATCTACTGTGGTGGGATATAAACCTGGCTACCCAGAACATACCTGGGTCTCTGGATTAACAATCCACTGATACAACCACCAGGTTGTAACCTCCAATTATGGAATACTGCCTAATAAAACCCAAAGTAACTGCAGATGCTCTTAAACAGAAACGAAAACCAAAAATTGCTGGAAAAGCTCAGCAGGTCTAGTGGCATCTGTGGAGAAAAATCAGTTAATGTTTCAGGACTGTTCACCCTGCCTCACAACTGGTCACCACACCAACAGGAGGATGTGGGGGTTTTGGAAAATTGTTTACCAGGATGTTGCCTGGTTTGGAGGGTACTAACTCCTGAGGAGAGCCTGGACAAACTTGGTTTGTTTTTCACTTCCACATTGAAGTGGAGGTGCTAGTGTTGGACTGGGGTGGCAAAGTCAGAAGTCACAACACCAAATTATACTCCGACAGGTTTGTTTGAAATGACAAGTTTTTGCAGCACTGAGTGTTTGTTGTGAGTTGAAGACTGAAGGAAAACTTTAAGTTTACAAAATTAAGGATGGATAGTTGGAGTTGTCTTTTCCAGGGTAGAAATGTGTTACTAGAGGACATAGGTTCATTGTAAAAGAGGGAAAGTCTCAAAGATAAGCAGGTTTTTCCCCACAAAAGTGCCTGAAATCTTCTACCAGAGGTGGTGGTAGAAGTAGATGAAATAACAATATTTAAGAGGCATCTTGTCAGATCATGCAGAGGCAGGGATTACTGGGATACACAGGTTAGAGACAAGGTTTTTGGCAAGAGGTCATTTGTCAGTGCAGGTTTGGTGGGCCAAAGAGCCTGTCCCTGTGCTGTACTCTTTCCTTTGCCATTAGCACTAGGCCTTTTTCTCAGTGCATTTAAAACATTTCATTTGGCATGACTTCAGACCTGAAGCATGTTGGAAATGTTAACTTTCTCCATTGCTGCCAGACCTGAGTTTCTATTGTTTAGTAGTAATCAAGAGGCTGGGGACACTAGCTAAACAAGCTGGTACAGTACTGAGATTATTGGGGTTTGAGTTGACTGGTTTGTGGTATGACTATTGCAAATTTGTTG
Source organism: Ginglymostoma cirratum (assembly GCA_024137785.1). Classification (NCBI taxonomy): domain Eukaryota; kingdom Metazoa; phylum Chordata; class Chondrichthyes; order Orectolobiformes; family Ginglymostomatidae; genus Ginglymostoma; species Ginglymostoma cirratum. Next base: position 237,637 of record JAHRHZ010000271.1, read on the forward strand.
CTAAGGTAGTGATTTTGGGAGGATCTGGAAGGCAGGAGTGAAACAGTTGAGTTGAGGTTTTTCATTCTGGTATCCTTGGGTCTGAAATGGCAGCACTAGGATTGGATGCATTGATTATCTTCCTGACTACGTATTGTAGATGGTAGACTGTCTTTGGGAGTCTTGTGTTACTTACTGTAGGACTTCCAGCCTCTGACCAGCTCTTGTAGCTGTTGCATTTATATGGCTACTCCAGGTCAGTTCGTCAATGGTAATTCCAAGGATCTAGATAATGAGTGTTCACTAAATTTGTAGCAGGACTCTGTGATGGAACTGAACTGTAAATATGGTGCTTTGATTTCCAAGAAGCAGTTAAGTAACATGAAGGTTGCTGTACAAGATAAGAGCGCATGTAGGGGGACCAGTATTAAAGGATTTGTTGGATAATTGGATCTTTTTTGGGGTCTGCCAACTGTAGTTAGCCCCAAAAGGAATCAATGCTTAGCCTCATGCACAATCTGTAATGATCTGGATTGGGGACTGAACGGTAGCTAAGTTTGCCAAATAATATTAGAATGGTTGGAAAAACAAGTTATCAAAGGGATAAGTTGTTAGATATGTCTATAGAGATAAAGATGTGTTGAATTGTCTGCTAAGGATAGGTTAAGGGAGTTGACCCAAAAAATGCAGTATAATAAAGATAAATGTAAATTTCCTGCCTTGGCAGGAAGAAGAGGGGGGAAAAAAGTATACTGGAACTGTGGCAGACCTGGGATTGGATGCTCTGCAACATGAAAAAGTTGGTATGCAAGATCATATAAGTGAGTCATACTGTGCAGAAAAGGCCCATGGAGTTTGATAATTACCACGAAGTGTGCGAAACCAAACTTTTTTTGCACTTGTCACAGTGTTGAATGTTATGATATTTGAAGTACTCATTCGATTATTTTATTTTAAGGTTGCAAAGCTTCTGGCTTCCACCATCTTCCTAGGCAGTGCATTCCAGATTCCCACCACAGTGAAAACCTTTTGCCCAAATCCCCTCTGAATCTCCTGCCCCTTACCCCAAACCTGCCCCCTCCTGACTGACCCCTCAACAAAAGGGAACAGCTGCTCTCAATTTCACTCAATCACATACCCCCTCAGTCTTTTTCAAAAGAAAACAACCCAAGCCTATCTAATCTCTCCAATGGCTCAATTCCTCCATCCTAGGCAACATCCTGGTGAACTTCCTCCATACCCCATCTAGTGCTATCACTTCCATCTTTCAGTGAGGTGACCAGAACTGCACACAGAATCAGGAGGGCAAATGGCATATTAAAAGGTTTCTACTGTAGCTGTACACAATATTGGTGATACTACATCTAGAGTCTGTTGTACTGTTGTCTTTTTAATTAAAAAAGTGATTGCAGTAATTAGGTTACCAATGGGTCACCTGACTCCATCCTGGGATGAAGGGCAAACCATATGAAGGAAGAGAACGAGCAGGTTAGGCCTATCTCCATTGGAATTAATGAGGTGATATATAAATCATACATGATCTTGAGGGGACAAACATCTTTTCAGAAAGATGCCTTCCTTTGAGACAGGTGAGGGTAGCTAGTGTGTGGAATTCACTTCCTCTGCAGAAAGTAGTGGACGTTGGATCTTGAAATATACTTGGTTGGATTTTGATAGACAAAGGAGTCAAGGTTAGTGGAGTTGATCACAACTTGGTCAGCTAGCTCATTGGACAGGCGAGCAGACTTGAAGCACCAAATGACTTCCTGCTTCCAAGTCCTATCTTCCTGTGAAGAGGACTTTTTGGGTTGATTTTGGTCTCTTTGTATCAATTTGATACTGGATGATGTCTGATTTTTTTGAGTTGGGGGTAAGGGTTTTTGAAAAAAAACCTCTATGGGAAGTGGCCTCATCCAGTTAACTGCCCTAATCAGTTTGTTTATATTGTTAGAGAAGGAGAGGTTAAGTGAGAGAATCCCTGATATTCACGTCATAGTAACGCAACTATTTAACCATATGTGAACAAAATAACAGAATTACTAACAAACTGAACAATTCCCCCAACTACTAACCATTTCCTAACAACTCCATTCTACTGGTATGCTGTTTCAATAAACACAAGCCCCACTTAAATAAACCCAAGTGATATAATAAATTAACTCAGTCTCAAAGTCTACATGCCTTTCTTCTGATCTGGCTCAGGTCTTCTCTGACGTCTTCTGTGAGGACTCTTAGCTAGAAGTGTTGTGTAACCTTTGTGGATAGATGGTGCTTTCTTAGATCTTAGCATTTTGAGCTAGATGCCTATTTCTCAGCTGGTGGTTTGCTCTCAGACTTTTCAAAACCCCCTCTTCATATACCATGGATGACATCAATTTTATTTACAATAGCACTGGTCCAAGGTTGTCAAACCATCAGATTTATATTCAATGGGCTTTCAATCACTTGATTGAAATTAATTGGCTGATTCCAGCCAGTTACCAAAACACATCTAAAGGTTTCCAATCTCACAGCCGATTGATACATGTTTCAATTTCAGAACTGGCTGTACATCTTCAATTACATACAGACACATTGGTCTGTATAGATCTCTAAGCTTTGAAAATGACTTACCTCTTAAAGGAACCATGCAGTCTTTCCCCTTCCAAAAAATTCTAGTTTCCTGCTTTCTAATTCACAATTAACTTCATAACTTCCCCTTTTTTAAAAAAAGCCATCATTATGAAAAGATGGCTTTTTTAATCTTAACATTATCACAAGATACATAACAGTAATCTAAAGTGACACCTTTTGTACTAATTCTGCATGCATATAACATTGGACTGTACTAGTTCTGTTATTGATACATTTAAACTCAATAACATGTTGCAGGTCAATGTTCTTGCACACGCTTATGTTAAGTCTTGCATTCTTGTCCTTAAATCTTCCTGAACAGGTGAGGGTTGTGGTCTGTATACACAACCATCTGAAATGTTTGTAACATAAACATTAATGTTGTACGGCCAGTACCAAACTCAACTCAACTTTTTTCCAATGGTGGAGTATTTTCTCTGGTGGATAGAGTTTCTTTGGAAAAACAACCAATTGCCTTTCAATTTTGCAATCATCCTCCTGTATCAATACAGCTCCTACCTCTACATTGATTGTGTTAAGAGCAACTTTAAAGGCTTTCAACAAATTTGTGGCTAAAACTGCTGCAGTGGTTAACAGCTTTTAAATTCTCATGCTTCCTGGCATTGTTCTGTCAACAAAATTTTCTTTTAGCAAATCTGTCAGCAGTGACACTGCTACTAAAGTTTTGTTCAAACTTCTGGTAGAACCAGCTCAGTTCCAAAAACTGAAGTGCCTCACCAAGTATGGTCTTGGAAATTCCTCAATTGCTTTCATCTTCATGTCCCTTGGTCATCCTTCCATGTCTATGTCCCAAGAACATCAATTCTGCCTTCGCAAATTCACTTTTTGCTAAATTTTATAACCACTCTTTGCCTCCTGTAGACTTTCAAAGTGCTCTACTAAATGGACCATGTGATTTTTCCATGGATGTCTAAAGATCACCAAGTTGTCTATATGGATGGCATAATTAGTTAATCCTGCCTCAACTGCACAAGGCTTTGAAATGTGGCCAGTGCATTCTTCATTTGAAAGGATACTAAATTGATAGTCCATTTGGGGTTACAAATGTAGAAACTTTTGCTCTCTGACAAAGGTACTTGCCAGTAGCCACAAAGTAAGTTTGATGTAAGTGGCTTGTCCAAACTTTTCTGCACTGTCTTCCAGCTTTTGGACTTGGGTATGAGTCTGATTTTAGTTATTGCATTGACCTTCCAATAATCCACACAGGTCATTCAGTACCATCAGGCTTGGGAACAAACCTTATCCTTAAGACAGCAAAATTCAGAATGATTGATTCCTTTTTGAGTAGGCTTTGATATAAGACTTATTGTCTCATTTTGTTGTAACTCTGATAATCTTTTGGAAAACCTGCCTGGTCCTCCACCTGTTCTGGTTTTTCCCTTTTACCATTTCATCAAACAGGGTGTCAGTAAACTGGACCTCAACTCTCATCTTGGTTTTCCCTTCTTGCTGTAACTTATGACTGTGGGATCTTGTTACCCCACTACCTAGAAAAATTCCAGGGTATTTTTCCTTCAACTCCTTAGTTTCCTGGTTCCCCTTCAGCTTTTCCACTACAAGGGGCATCACTCTCTCCTTTCAAGCATGGGGCTGGATGAACACAGCAGGTCAAGTAGCATCATAGGAGCAGGAAAACTTGACGTTTCGGGCCTAGATCCTTCATTAGAAATGGGGGAGGGGAAGAGGGTTCTGAAATAAATAGGGAGGGGGGGGAGGCAGAGGAGAGGATAGGTGGAGAGGAGGCAGACAGGTCAAAGAGGTGGGGATGGAGCCAGTAAAGGTGAGTGTAGGTAGCGGGGGGAGGAAACAGGTCACTCCAGGGAGGACAGACAGGTCAAGGGGGCGGGATGATCCTAGTAGATAGGAGATGGGGGTGGAGCTTGAGGTGGGAGGAGGGGATAAGTGAGAGGAAAAACAGGTTAGGGAGGTGGAGATGAGCTGGGCTGGTTTTGGGATGCGGTTGGGGGAGGGGAAATTTTGAAGCTTGTGAAATCCACATTGATACCATTGGGCTGCAGGGTTCCCAGGCTGAATATGATTTGCTGTTCCTGCAGCCTTCAGGTGGCATCATTGTGGCATTGCAGGAGGCCCAGGATGGACATGTCGTCCGAGGAATGGGAGGGGGAGTTGAAATGGTTCGCGACTGGGAGGTGCAGTTGTTTGTTGCGAACTGAGCACGGGTGTTCTGCAAAGCAGTCCCCAAGCCTACACTTGGTTTCCCCGATGTAGAGGAAGCCCCAACGGGTACAGCGGACGCAGTATACCACATTGGCAGATGTGCAGGTGAACATATGCCTGATGTGGAAAGTCTTCGGGCCTGGGATGGGGGTGAGGGAGGAGGTGTGGGGGCAGGTGTAGCACTTCCTGTGGTTGCAGGGAAAAGTGCTGGGTGTGGTGGGGCTGGAGGGGAGTGTGGAGCGGACAAGGGAGTCACGGAGGGAGTGGTCTCTCCGGAAGGCAGATAAGGGTGGGGAGGGAAAGATGTCTTTGGTGGGGTCCCTACCCTCCCCTCCCCCTCCCCCCCCCCCCCCCAACCTATACTCACCTTTACTGGCTCCATCCCTGCCTCTTCGACCTGTCTGCCTCTTCCTCCTCCTCCACCCCCCCCCCCAATTTCTGATGAAGGGTCTAGGCCCGAAACGTCAAGCTTTCCTGCTCCTATGATGCTGCTTGGCCTGCTGTGTTCGTCCAGCCCCACGCCTTGTTATCTCAGATTCTCCAGCATCTGCAGTACCTTTTATCTCTGTTCCCAGTGTGATCTGCTTTGTCCTTCATTGAATGATCTCCCTTTTCCTGATTTATACCCCTCACGAAATGAAATTCCTGTCAGAAGCTAAATTTTGATTTACACGCTAATGTGTATTCATTTGCCATCTCTGCAGCTTGTTTTGTTTGAACTTTCTGTTCCTCAACATGAGTTATCACTTCTGGAAGTGTTTTTGACCTCGTCCAGCAGAATAATTTAAAATCCTCATGTCTTTTGCATCTTTAATGCTCTCGCCCATCTATTGAAGTTGCTGTGTTTAATTCTTTCAAATTTGACAACTCTGATCTGGTTTCTTTTCGTGGTAATTCTGAGCTGTTGTCTATATGCTTCTGGTACGCACTTAACATGACCTGTTTCACTCAGTCTGCTGACACCTCCCCTTACAGCACCACAAGCATCTTGCTAGCCCTGCCTGCCAACTTGGTCTGAATTAACATTACCCACACAGTCTCCAGCCAATTCTTCATCCTTCTCAAAGGAAATAAAGGCTCCTACATCTCTTTTTGAATTTTGCTGTTTGGACACATGCATATATGCCTACAGGCTGGCTGTGTTTGGTCATTCTCTATTTTGTACTTCTGTTTGAATTCATTTTCCTTCTCGCTCCAACTTCATCTTCTCCAATGCAAACATTCTTTCCCTTTTTCCTTTCCCTCTTTCTTTATCCCCCTTTTCCTCTGCTTGTAACTGTAATTCAAACTGTTTCAATTCCTTCATTCTCTAACTCCAGTTGTCTTATTTGCAACTTAATTTTTTCTAGCTCCCCTGCACTTTCCTGTTTCTCTAGTACACCTAAATGCTTGACTAACTCCTTTACAATTTCAGCTTTCCTCTTGTCCCTAGTTAAACCCAATTCTAGTCTGTTTGCTAATTCTAAAAGTATATTTTTCCTGTTTTCTAAACTTGGCAAATTTGGAAGTACCTTCAAATTCCAGAACCTCTAGCCATGTTAAGAGCTACTTCCCTCACTTTTTGATTTTAAACTACCCACAAACAGATTCTTCTCAACTAAGTTTTAAAGATCTAGGACACTAATCCCCAAGACTGTTTTGAATCTGAGATAACGAGGTGGAGCTGGATGAACACAGGCCAAGCAGTGTCAGAGGAGCAGGAAAGCTGATGTTTTGGGTCTGGACCCTTCTGTGCTCGTCCAGCTCTACAACTTATCTCACTGTTTCAAATCTGTCAGGATCTGTTCTGATCCTGTACATGAAATGGCCAGATCCTGGACTTGAGCCCCCAAACTGTTAAAGAAGGGGAGGTTAAATGAGAATCCCTGATATTCACTTCAATAAGTAACAGTTTATTTAACCCTAACAGTGAACAAATCAACAGAATTACTAAAAACTGAACAATTCCCAATAACTACTAACATTCCCTAACTGAACTAAATTCTACTGGTGTGCTGGTCCAATAAACAAGTCCCTCTTAAATAAACCCAAGTAGTAATAAATTACAACTTAGGCATGTAGATGTCAAGACTTCCTTCTGTTCTCAAGTCATAACACCTTTCTTCTGATTGGCTGTCAGGAAGATTTTTGAAGTCATCTGTGAGGACCCTTAGAAGTACCATGGTATCTTTTATGGATAATGGTGCTTGCTTCTAGCTTAGTGACTTCTTGAGCTGGATGCTTATTTCTCAGATGGCAGTTTGTGCTCTCCTTTCATACCTTGGATGACATCAATTTTCTTCCAATAGCATTGGTCTGAGGTTGTCAAAACCATCAGACTTAAATTCAATTGGCTTTCAATCAAGTGCTTGGTTTAAATTAGCTGATTCCAGCTAGCTTCCTGCCATCCACGACAACTTTAACAATATACGCATGTTTATATCTAAATAAATCAGCACTGCATGTAACTGTCTTAATTTCTTTTGGTTAATGACTACATTTGGTTATCCCCTCACATTTGCTGCCACTGTTAATTTTATTTTGTCTTGCAGATGAATCCTTGCCAGTCTGTGCCAGGATCAGCAGGATTCTTGCTTCTACAGTGTTGGTAGTTCTGGTTGCCCTGTTACAAGGATATTATCAAGCTGAAGAGGGTTCAGAAGACACAAGGATGTTGCTGGGTATGGAACGTTTGAGTTAAAGATTGGATAGGCTGGGATGTTTTTCACTGGCGCGTAAGAGGTTGAGAGGTGACCTGAAAGATGAGGTATGGAGTTAATAGTTGTCTTTTTTCCTACAATGGGGGAATTCAAGACTAGGGCACATTTAAGGTAAGAGATTTTAGAGGCAAACGTTTTAGTGGGTGGTTCATAAGTGAACTGAACTTACTGAGGAAGTGGTGGACACAGGTACAATTAAACAATTTACAAGACATTCTGATAGATACATGAACAGGAAAACTCTTGCATGCTGGACCAAAGGGTCTGTTTGTGCTGTCTGACTCTGCTCCCAGTGCTGCTTTCATGCTACATTGAGCCAGGGTCTGCAGTTTAGGTTTGAAAGTAGAACATGTTTTTGCTCAGCTATTTATCAAGTTTGGAGGGAGTTTTTGCGCAAAATGGATTTGCGATGCAATCACTCAAATGTTCGGAGTTTTGGAGTGTCATGAGTTTACTGGCTTCATGTATTCCATATCGTAATCACTTGCTGAATTTTTAAAATAACCTTATTACTCACTGACTCTTGCCAATCATTATTTCAGTCCTCTGGTTCTCAATCATTTAGCCCAGGGAAACAGTTTACCTTTCTTCTGTTTGGATTGTGCATCTTGTCCTTGCCACTTAGCTATTCTGAATACTTCCATTACTATTTGTGGCTGGTGATGCTGCTTTCTTCGATGCTTCACTGAAATTATCTTCTGTAGATCAGCTCTTTCTGGTTTCTTTTAAACAGGCTGACAAATTAATAGATTCGTGACTGTCTAACAATCTGCTCAGCTGCAACTCCAACCTTTGTTTTGTTGAAAACAGGACACTACCTTCCAGAGGTTAAAGGGGGCACATGGCTGTCTGTTTCCAGAAATACCTGATTTTTTTTTAGCCTTACCCATTTCACCTTAAATTTTACAAGTTTTCTTAACCAAGAGTATGCAGTTTAATCCTTACTGAATCCTAACTATTGAACTGGGCACATTCCCATATCCAAGATGGAACCTGTTATTAATACAAGAGGAATTCTAATTTGTGTGGGGGGAATTGCACTTGTCAACTTTCACAATCTCCTGACAATACAGATGCTGACATGAAAACAGCTGTTGCTAAAGCTCTCATGTCAAAATCATATTTTACACAGAGAAAATGGCAAAAACCCCAAAATTGACACCAAGTTTTTGTCTGAAGCACTGCTGTGGAGAAAGCAATACAGAAGGCAGGTTTTCTTCTTTTTAAGAAGGAATAAATTTGCTCTAGAGATGATTCCAAAAACAGTTGAGGCCAATTCCTGGAATGAAGGGCTTGTCTTGACCAAACATTAGATTGGGCCTATGCTCATTTGAGTTCAGAAGAATGAAAGAACATTCCAAAAGGAACACAAATTGGAAAACCTCAGCATGTCTGGCAGCATCAATGGAGAGAAAGCAGTTCTGAGGAAGGGTCACTCAACCTGAAAGGTCAACTCTGATTTCTCCTCAAATGTTGCCAGACCTGCTGAGTTCTTCCAGCAATTTGTTTTTTGTCTCTGACTCTCAGCATTTGCAGTTCTTCCAGCTTTTAAGATTCCAAAAAGGTTTGACAGGACTGTTCTAGATTCCACTGAAAGAAAGAAACATCACAAAGAGCTACAGTTTCAGATAAGAAAGATGAGCAGGAATTTCTCTGGAGCCACGAATATTTAACTTTCTCTGTCCCAGAGACCAGTGAAAGCATGATCAGTCTACCTAAAACAACCATAATTCAGTGTCCCCAAACATTCAATCCAGGGTTTTTGGGAACACAGGAAAGTGGAGTTTCAGGTCAGGGAAGAATGCCAAAATAAGATTTGGGGTCAAATTCCCTACTCTTGTTTCTTGTTCTTGTAGGCCTCTGTCAAGGTCGCTTGCTGTGATTTCCCAGAGAATAAACTTTTTAAATATTGCTCAATTTTGTCTTTTGCCAACAACTGAATGAACCATGATCTAATCCAAGTTTGTCATAGATCTTGTAATTGTGCAACATGTCTACTCAAGAGTATAGTCTTGTCTTCCAGATCTAATTGTGTGTCAAGTGTTATTTGATCCAAAACACACCATTGGGAAAGTTGGTAAGTGATGAAATTTGTTACCTAAAATGCATGAACCTACCTAGTAACAAGTTGAGGACAGTCTTCAATGCAAAACATATTTTCAGCTAAGTAGGACCCCATCTTGCATCTAACATTCCACGCAGCAGAGTTGTCTCCTAGTTGAAGCTGGATTCTAACTTATTTTGAACTCCATTTTTACAATACTAATTTCAAATGGTTCATGATAAATGGAGGCTGAGTACAAATGATTGCTTTGTACAAAATATAGCAATCTCCAGTACAATTCAAATGAAGGGCTGAGTTTCTGGTCCCTAGTACACAGTGGAGGATAAAGATTTATTAGAAGTTGAGATTTATATCTGCTGGGGGAAAAGTGAAATTCTAGGTCTTATGAAAACATTTTGACAGGGTCCTATATAGACACTTCCACTTGTTCTAGTCTCCCAGGGTCTGCTAATAACTTGGATTTGTTAGCAACAGTGACTTGACAAGAAACCCTACTACATGATTTGAATGTGGATATCACTACTACTTGACCATTACAGATGAACAGCAGATGCATTTTTAAGGGGAACAAAACTGAACTTTTCTCCACATTTTTCATGGAGGGGGAGGGGTATTTGAAATGTGAGGAAGAGTTCAAGTGAAATGTCTGCAAGCTTTGTAAATTGCCTTTCACTGAAAGGGTAGTGGAGCTCTAATCTGCTATACTGAACAAACAGCAATAAGCAATCAACTGTGTTCAACCATGTTGCTAGCTACACTGACTCTCCTAGCTCTTTGTACAAGGGGTATTCCTTGTACCTGAAGGTCAATCTTTGTCCTAGGAAAGGTTACAAATAATAAGCAATGTATGTAACACTTGCTCCAGGTCCAAGAGACAACCATTTGTCAAGGTTACACAACTACATGCTTAATTACAAAATCACAACCACCCACCTTACCTACTTTTCAAATGTGGCTTTGCTGCTGCTTTTACTACACCTGTGCTCAAATACTTCTCACAATCATGGCAGTGAGTATTCTACCCTGTAGAAAGATTACTACCAAAGTTACAAATAGTCTGTTTTGTCTGTTGCAAGAATGTGGTGGAAAAATCTAGCAATGATTTGTACTCTTCAGAAGTGCAGACCACCTAAGGATAGCAGCTCTAGGGGCACAGTACCTTCTAAGGGGGGAGAGGGGTGGTGGTGATGGCAGCAGCAGCATATTTACAAAATGCCAGCCTTCCTAGTGATATGTATATCTTAAACTATTGAAAGATCAACTGCTCATTATACATTAAGTTGAGAAAATTACAGTCTGAATTGCAGAGCAAGGCTAAGACAACCTACTGAGATGGTAGTACTGATGTTTAGAGACAGTAGATCAGTTATCACTACATTCATAAGTTTTGAAGCATAAGGCAGGAGTGCCTAAAAACCCATAAAGCTGATTGGACTAGGCCTAAGTATCATCAGCTGCTTCATCAATGACCTTCCTTCCCTCATAAGGGCAGAAGTGGGGATGTTTGCTGCTGATTCCTCAGATACTGAAGCAGTCCATGTTCATATGCAACAACATCCAGGCTTGGGCTGGCAAGTGACATTCAATGGTGTTACCATCACTGAATACCCCCAATCAACATCTTTGGGGGTTACTGTTGACCAGAAACTCCATTAGACTCACCACATTAACACAGTGGCTACAAGAGCAGGCCAGAAGCTAGGAATACTGCAGCAAGTAACTCACTTAACTCTTCAAAGCCTGGCCACTATTTATAAGGCACAAGTCAGGAGTGTGATGGAATACTCCCCACTTGCCTGGATGAGTGCAGCCCCCAACACCACTCTAAGCTTGACACCATCCAGGACAAAGCAGCCTGCTTGATTGGCACTACGTCTAAAAGCATTCACTCCCTCCACCACTGATGCTTAGTAGTAGCAGTGTGTATTATCTACAAGATACACTGCAGAAATTCACCAAAGATCCTCAGACATCACCTTCCAAGCCCACAACCACTTCCATCTAAGTCACTCACTAGCCTGACTGGGAAATATTGTTGTTCCTTCATTGTTGCTGGGTCAAAATCCTGAAATAGCATTGTGTGTCAACCCACAGCAGGAGGACTGCAGTGGTTCAAAAAAGTAGCTCACCACCACCTTCTCAAGGGCAGCTAGGGATGGGCAAGAAATGCTGGCTAGCCAGTAATGCCCACATCCCACAAATGAATTTTAAAAAAAAACAAGTTTTAAAAACTGGATATTCTCAATGTCCAGGCAGTCAGAATCCAGGGCTTTCTGTTTAATGATACAAGATATGTCATTCAGCACAGATTAAAACCTTCAGTACCCAGAGTGTGGGAAGCTTACGTAATTCTGTCACAGAAAACTGTTAAAGCCAAACAATGTTTTTATGGAATTCAAAGGTGGATCAGGCTCTGGGCCAAATGCTGTATTCCTACTATGTTTCTATATCTCACCAATTATCTACAATGAGGTTCTCAATCCTTTTTGAGTACAGTAATTCCTTATGTTAATCACACCCATATGATCACTCCCTATGTGTGAATGGATTTGTCATCCAACCATTTAAGTACATAGTAGCTAGTGCCATTTTAATGCCAAATTTGATTGCATTCTGGGCTAGTCTTATTGATGATGACCATGGAATGATCAGTGATCCACTGGCAGTAACAATGTCAAAAGTTAAGTATTCTGCTGCCCCACCCCTTTTTACTATTTACACCAACAGGCCAGTGTGAAGATATACAAGCTGTGGTTTGCTTACACTAAACCAATTATCTACAGGCTGGCTTTAAATCCCTCACTTAAGGAGACCCTAATTCTTAAGGAACCAAACTCCACTTATCAGTGGGTGCTGGACAAGTATTGCTGCATTTATCCTAGCACAGCCATGTAAGCGCTCCCACAATCTTACAGTTACAGTGATGACTTTTTTTAAACTATTTGCCAATTGGGAACAAGTTGTCTACTTAGAAAGGGGTTGGAGTTGTAGCCAAGTTCCTGAGGTGAAAGGACAGTGGGGGGAAAAAAAAAGACAAAGTTACTATGCTGTTATGTTCTTTGAATAAATACTGCATTTAAATGAGCAATAAAACAAAATTATCTTGTGAATCTCCAAAATAACTGATCTCTCTACAGAGGTAGTGGCTAATGGGTATTATCACTGTGTTAACAGGCTAGAGACCCAGATAATATTCTGGGACTCAGGACTGAATTCTGCTAGGGTAAATGGTGCAAATTGAATAAAAAAAAAATCTGGAACTAACAACTACCATGAAACCACTACTGATTGTTGGGATAAAACCCAGCTGCTCTGGCCCACACTAGTGGTTGCCTCTTAACTGGCCTTAGGCAGAAAATCCCTAATGAATGCTAAGCTAGCTAGCAACACCCACATCCTCAATGAATTTTTTAAAAAAGTTGTGAATAACCATCAAGTTTGTCATTTGTAATTTGTAATTTTCAACTTGAAGCACCATTCTCTATGTAAATTGAGCACATTTTGCAAGGAATGAGCCTTATGATCCTCACCCTGCACCAGCACAACTCCTAAAATTCTTTGCTGATTATATTGTGCCAACAAAAAGGTCTTCTTTGACTAAATGGTCCCCAGGGATTAAATGACACAAATCAAAGACAAACCACCAGGACACCTTTTGTGAAGATGGAACAAAATTGCAGCCAATAACCACAACTAGTTACTAAAAAGCTGGAATTTAACAGAAACATAACCCCACAATCTTTGGTAAAATTGCTAAACACAAAAAAAGGTCAACTTACAAACTTTTCTAGAATTTGAGATGAAACTGCATTCTTATCCAAGCTAATCTTTATTCAACACACCAGATGTAGTTCATGAGCACTGTCTTGATGAATAAGAAGAAAAACAATTATTGTTTTGGACAACAGAAGAAATATCTCAAACACCCAATAGTCTATATCCACATAGCCAAAATACAAATCAAAATCCTGGAATTACAAAAAAAGTAGAAATTCTTTTATTTTAAAATAGTGACTATTCATAACTATCAATCTTAAATATACAGATACACGTATGGGTCACTACTTTCCTGTGGGGAAATAGCTGAAACTTGCAGTACTCCTGAGGAGGCTGTCATTAATTTTCACAAAGCTTATGTTTAACACACATTGTTTAATATATAGTAGAGAGTTCACTCCAGCAACTACAGCCTACAAGACTCCAAAGTTGAATAGGAGGCAGTATCTGAAAGTGAGATTTTCTTCCTCATCTGATCCAGTGCTGCCTGTTTCTCCTTCAGCATTTCTTTGAGACGATTTATTTTTTCATCTCTGATCGTTTCATCTACCTCCAGCGGATTCGACCACGAAAGATCGGCAGTGTTTTCACAATCAGGAGGATGTGACTTATGAAAGGACGGCGATGTCCTCTCTTCCTCCTTGGTAACCAGACTGTTCAGCTCAACCGCTGAGGAAACATCAAAACAGCTTGGCAGCGTTGAGGGGGACTTCTCATTATCGACCCTCTCCAGGTTTCCTACGTTAAGGTCCCTACCAGACTCCATTTGGGAATCAGCCGAGGTTTCAGGACCGAGGTCCACTTGAGGCTGCTTTTTCTTCTTGGCAGCTACAGATTGATCAGTCCAATCCATGCCTGGACACTCAGAAGTCACAATTTCGACCTAGGTGGAAAAATGTAAAATAATTACTTTTCTAATCATTTAATGCAGAATAGAACAGAACATATGGAAAGTGCAAATGTGTTCTCCATTTCCAACTTAAGCCTTTAATCTCAACTTAAGGACAATAAAGTTTAGTGATGTTCCTATCTAAAATTTTGTTTCTGACCAATTTAAAAAACATTTCTTAAAATGCAATAAATCTGCCTTTTCAGCAGAATCTGCTCAACTGGCAAAGATACTGATAGCAACTGACATCAATTTAAATCCACAATTAAACAGAAAATGATAATGAGTCAAACTGTAAAAACTCTCAATGCAGATATCCCCACTGTAAAGCACAGACTCATAACAGTTTCCATTTCAGCACAACAATTGCACATGCCGTCAAGTAACTGAGCATGCCTTGCAGCTTAGCTCATCACCTCTTCTCAAGCGATCATGCCCTTCTGTTTGTGGCCTCTTCCAACCTCTCATTCCTGACTACTCACCACTCCTGACTTTCTCAGAATCCTTACTCCCTGATGTTCCCCTTGCTCTCCCACACCTTTGACTATGGCATGGAGAACAACAATTATTACCACATGAGAAGAGGGTCCTAGCAAGTGGACTCCGTTCAAATTTAATCCAGATGAGTCAATATGGATTGATTAGGGGTGGTTCTTGTGACAGAGGGCAATGTCCCTACCGCTGAGCCAAGAGGCTCAGGTTCAAGTCTCTGAACAGATTGACTGGAAAATATCTCAATTAGAGAACTGTCAGGGAAAGGCTAGCCCCCAAAATGTTCAGTTGAGAAAAGCATAATGTGAGAACATTTGAATTCAAAAAACAAACTTGGCATTCTTCTTAGAATTTAGAATTTGCTTTATTGTCACGTACTCGAACGTGTACAGTGAAAAGTTTACAAGCCACCACTTACAGCAGCATCTTAGGCAAAATGTTCCTAGATACAGACTCTTAAGTACAATTTCTTAGGGGAAAAAATTAGAAAAATAAAGAGATAAAAAGTCCAGCATTACAGATCATCGGAATAAATTAGAATAAAGAAATATAAAGTTCAGAGTAACAGTCCTTCCAACCTAGTCCACATTAGAACCTAGCTTCTCCAGACTCTCAAGGGCCTTGACTCCAGACCACAACGGGCTTCACCTAGCGGCTAGGACACCATTCTGGAAAAATCTCGAAGCTACAAGGCTCGAGTTAACTGTTTCCTGGAACAAATACAGAATGCTGGAGCAAGAAACAGAGTTAAGGTTTCATTGGCTCTAGGCAGAACTGAAGAAATCATACCACGCAAAACATTAACTCAGTATCTCTCTCCACAGATGCTGCCAGATCTGCTGACTTTTTCCAGCATTCTATGTTTCAGATTTCCAGCATCCACAGTATTTTGCTTTCAACTGTTCCCTGGTGCATTCTCCATGGAAAAGCATCCACCAATCACAGTACAATCAGTAACCTCTTTCTCAAAGTTATAGAATCATACAGTACAAAAGTGGCCCTTCAGCCCATCAAGTAACTAAATCTAAACTAGCCTCACTTACTAGTACTTCAAGTGTAGGCTGTCATTTCCTTTGAGATTTGGTATTTTTGCAATTTTGTCCTTATGAGTCCATTTGAGAGTATGTCTCATTTTTTCCAAAATACAAGGGGTCCTCAGTTTACGATTGTCCAACTTATAAACACTGATACTTACGAGTACAATCTCAAACCGGGGTGTAAAGTTTACAAGTCACCACTATACCCAACATCACAAACATTTCCTGTACTTACAAACAGCTGCTTTACATCATCCTGCAGTGTTCTGACTTGCATACAGATTCTAAGACAGAACGTGCTTGCAACCTGGGGATTGCCTGTTCTCCGGTTCTGTACAGCTAAGTGACTACCTGCATTTATATTACTTTAAATGAAAACAGGCTTTATTTTCATGTATTACCAAGGTAAAGTGCTATGTCTACATTCATAGGACACTGGCCTTAGGACCAAGGAATGTAGTGTACTACTAGAACAAGCACTGCCTGAATTAGAGTAGGTCAAGTATCCCAGCAAATCCCAGTCTCCAAGCACATCGTGGCCTCGTTATCCTTGGAGCTTGTTCCAGTGGTATTCAACACAAAGCAGTACTAGATTCATCAGCCATGGGAAGGCAGTAACTCATGATTACAAAGAGGTTTTCTTACTCAAGTTTGAACTGATAGCAGGACACCACGTGGGGCCTAAAGTCAATGTTAGGAATGCTGACAGCCACAACCTTTCAACTGCATACCTTTGCCAGCAACTCTAGTGTGTGCATCTTTCGGTGTTTAAAGAACGTATCGCATGTCCTGATGAGCAATACTGATGGAAAATTCTGGAACATCGAAGGTTTCAAAGACTTTCTCTCCAAAACACTGCGAGTGGGGATGTTTGCTGATCATAGAAGCATAGAATTCCCAGAGTGCAGAAACAGGCCATTCAGCCCAACAAGTCCACACAGATCTTCCGAAGACCATCCCACCCAGACCCATCCCCTAATCCTGTCACTTTATTTCCTTTAGCTAACGCACCAAACCTACACATCCCTGAACACCATAGACAATTTAGCATGGCCAATCCACCTAACTTGCACATCTTTGGACTGTGGGAGGAAACCAGAGCACCCAGAGGAAACCCATGCAGACACGGAGAGAACATGCAAACTCCACACACAGTCACCCGAGGCTGGAATCGAACCCATGTCCCTGGCGGTGCTAACCACTGTGCCACCCATGTTTTTTTTTGTTGATTTTTTTTTTCCGATTCGTTCACAGGATGCGGCCTTCACTGGACAGGCCAGCATTTATTTCCTATCCCTAGCTGGCCTTGAAGGCATGGTGACCTGCCTTCTCAGGGTGTAGAGACACCAGTGTTGACAGGAGGAGTTCCATGATTTTGACCCAGTGACAGTAATGGAATAGCAATATAGCCCTAAGTCACTACACCAAATGAACTGCAGTGATTCAGTATTGCAATTCACCACTACCTTAGCTGGAATAATTAAGAACATGCAACTGATGACTATACCCGTGAATAAACAAATGCCGTGCTAAATCACAAGAAGCCACATTAGCAGGCAATTCACGAAAACACCACCCCATAGATCTAACGTTTATAAACTGTGCTGCCAGTTCATCTTATGATTGTGGTATATAGCCCAATGCTGAACACACTGCTAAGCAGCTGCACTTAGAATAGGAGACTAATGTTTGTATGAGGCTAGCACCAAGTAAAGTTAGCTTGCATTTCTGGAAGGAAAGGTGCATTTTGACTGCGGCAGACATTGGAAATTGTTGATAGAGACTCTCGCAACAGGAACAAAGCAGAGCAATGATAAAACAGGTCAGAAACAGCGCTCCCAGGTTCTCAGCATTGAAGATATTAGTGCAAAAAAAATGGATCAGAGAAGAAAAGTAATTCATTGCTCAGGAAGAGGCCCTTTAGACATGCCTTGTAAAGCTAAAGAAGCAGATAACCAAAAAGTCAACGTCAGGCATCTGGTCCTAAGGACTAAATGCTAAGCACACTACACTGCCCAACGCTTATCTAGTAACAATTCTTAGTAATCAGGATTTATACATAAAAGCCATACACTACTGCTCACTCTCAAATATGCACCATTTCTAAAAGGTTAATAACCACACCTTCAGATTCTACATTCCTCTACATAACAGACATATTACTCAGCACACTGCAATATATTCAAATCAAACTGTTTGCTCTCACCTGCAGGAATAGGCCAGCACATGACAACAGGGGCAGCAAGGAACCGGTGGAAGATGCACAAGGCTGCAGGACCTCATTTGTGCAGATAGTGCTCATGATTACCAATGTAGTTGAAACTGCTTAGGCAGAGTGAAACCCTCCAGAATGAGGAGTTTTCTGGCTAATGTATCTTCTCAAATCCCACTTCATTCCACAATCTGGTGTCATGTACAAGATGCAGATGGTGTAACTGCACCTCTTGCTTTCCATACGGTCCTCTTCCCCTCCGCTAGTGCATTTATGTTTTCAGAGACAAGATATGCCGCCTGGTCAGTCAGCATTGCCTGAAATTACAGGCTCAGAGCTGCACTGCTCACAACAAGAAGCATCTCTCAAATGGTGACAGTTTGGCAAGTGCTGGTGTCCAAAGGGATCCAAGAGTCCTTGCTCTTGGGCCACAAAGCTAGCAGGCAAGTGCAGCAAGCATTTAGAAAGGCAAATAGCATGCTGACTTTCATTACAACGGGATTTGAGTACAGGAGTAAAGACTCTAAGCCTTGGTGAGATCTCACTTGGAACACTGGAGCATCCAGTTCTGGTCTCCTTATCTAAAAGGATATATCTGTCATAAAGGAAGCACCAACAGAGGTTAATTAACCAGATTAGTCCCAGAGAATGGCAGGATCTACATTCCTTACAGTTTCAAAGAATGAGATGTGATCTCATTCAAACTTACAAAATTCCCACAGGGCAGATGTGCATAAGTTATTTCCCCTGGATGGGGAGTCTAATTTCAGGATATGGGGCATTTAAGACTGAAATTAGAAGGCATTTCTTCACTTAGAGGACAGTGAATCCATAGAATTGTCTACCTTTGACAGCTGTGGAAGCTCAATCACGAAACGTGTTCAAGACAGAAATCAATTGGTTTCTGGTGCTAAATGACATCAAAGGTTATAGAGATAGCACAGAAAAAAAAAAGAGGTAGCTGATGAACCCTGATCAAATTGAATGATGGGCCAAATGATCTACATCTGTTCTTATGATTCACTGTCATATGATCTTACACCAGTAACTCAGTTCAAATACCGTCTGATGTACCTTCGTGTGTCATATCGAAGCACTGGTTAGTCACTGAGCACAGGGTGCCCGCAGCACGTTTAGGAGGAAAAGGATGGCAGGTTTCCCCACAGGTCGAAGTTGCAGACAACTTCTGCTGCAGCAGAGTTAAATCAAGATTTTTGACTTGGTCTATTGGAGGCCTATTTGACAGCCTGTTATCACCAAGCTCATGGAGGTGCTTGGTTCCAACTTGGCAATGACTTTGTACAGGACTTGGAGCTCATCCTTTTCAACACGGAAACAGGAGCCAACTGTAAGAGCAAGCTTACAGATCTAATTGTTGCAGCAGTTGATGGTCGAGGTCCCAGCTTCCATTTCAGCAAATGGAAAGGTCACCCTGTATCAGAATCAGCATACAGCTTTAGATTGCTGCCAACATGGCTGCAGATACAAGGGCTCAAAAGGGCTTGCAGAGCCACAGAACAGTAAAGCAATCTGCCCTCCAAAAGAAGATAGCATTGTTCTGACGCCAGCCCTAGGGCAGCGGTTGCTTCTTCTCTCAGGATAACAACATTTATGCCCCATTGATGCCACTCTTGCCAACACCTGTTTTTGCTTCTCAGCCAGTCAGCTTAGAAACCCCTGCTGCCCAGACAGGGACAGTACAATCTGATGCCAGAAACTGAAGATCTGCTCAAGGTTGTTCTGCAAAAACATCTACCATTCACCACATAAAGTAAACAGAACTCAACCTGGCATGTTACAGTCATTGGAGTACTGCTGCATTATACAGGCACTAAGGTAAAGCACAAGACTGAATACTTAAGAGTCAGAGTTTTACAGCAGGGAAAAAGGCTCTTTTGCCCACACCAGTCATCAAGCATCTATTTATTCTAATCTCATTTTCCAGCACTTGGCCCATAGCCTTGTATATTGTAGCATTTCAAGTGCTCATCTAAACACTTAAATGTTTTGAGGATTCCTACTTCTACTACCCTTTTATCCAGGGAGTTCCAAATAACCACAACCCTTTGGGTGAAAAAAAATTCTTCAAATCCTGTCTAAACCTTCTTTTCCTTACTTAACCCCTCTACTTACAGGAAGCGTTTCTCCCACTTACCCAACATATGCCGCTCAGAATCAAAGACCCCCATCTCAACCTTCTCTGCTCGAAGGAAAACAGCCCCAGCTAATCTAGTTACTCTTCACAGCTGAAACACTCCAGGCCAGGCTACATCTTTGTGGATATTCCTTTGCACCCTCTTGAGAACAATCACATCTTTGGACTGAACACAGGCTTCCAGTCACAAAAACACCATTTGACCATCAGCCTCTGCTTCCTGCCACCAAGTCAATTTTGGATCCAATTTGCCAAATTGTGCAAGATCCCATGGGCTCTTAGCTTAACCAGTCTTCCAGTTGAGTACTGTTTGTATTATTAAAGTGTTGTTGGATAATGTTGGTATAGAAATGGTCAGTCCATTATCTTTTCTAAGAGGATTTTGATCAAGAGAACACTGTAATGGTCTGCAGCAATTGGTTGGAAAAGTGTGCTACTGTCATCTAGGATTTTTTTTAGGGCAGCTAGAACACGGTGAGGAAAGCACAGGTGCCCTGTCCAAAGCAATGGTGGCTGGATAAACGTTCCCTTCCTCATCCTTCAGGAGCCTGTGAATTTCAAGTCATACAGGATGTAGCAGAACACTATAAAGCACAAAATTACACTCCAGCACATGTTGCCGCAATCCGTCATCATCAAGCAATCCAAGCAGTGAAACTAGTTATTTCAGGACACCAATGTTCTGCTTCACCACGTGAAAATTATGTCGACATATGGGTGGATGGCAGAGCAGAATCATAAACCACAGAATGAGTAATCATTAATACCAAGGAGCCACCCACCGGTTCAACAAGGTGGTTCAAATATGGTGAAATGACAGACTAGCATAGGATGAAAGCATCATGACAAAACAGAAGGAATTCACCAACGTGACAGCCTGACTTTAGTTACAGATCAACTGCACGTTCAAGGGGTGCAGCCATGAGACTGCAGTACATTTCTCGATGGAGATGTGGCATCCACAGACACATATTTGTGAAGTCAGAGGCTCCATTCAGTATTGGGATGCTTGTTACAGGGAACCATCACATCCCTCCATTGCCTATGTAGAAAATACAAAAAAGTGACTGTGCCTTGTGTACAGGGCTTCAGTGTCCTCTTGTTTGCAATAATGAGGAATCTAGTCAACGTCTCCATTTCCTGCTTGGAAGCATCAGCTAATGTAGAAATCAAGGTTCTTAGGGATCTAGCAGCAGCAAGTCCTGACCCTACACCATGGCTGCTGTTTCGGTTCAAGGAGGTTGCACAATTCTATGACCACTTCCTTTTTGAAACTCAACTGCTGCAGACACTGCTTCAGGCTGAGCGGCAGATGTGTTCTTTTTGAAGGTTTACAAGGCCTTCTTGTCAGGACACTTTCTCCTGTTATCTCTGCAAACAGCTTCCTATTTTTTGCTGCTTCTGCACCACTTCTACATCCCAAGAGGAACTGCAAAGTTATCCCCCATGACTGGAGGCCAAGTTTTTTCTCAGAGGCCTTTCTTATGCACCCCACTCTCTCCAAACTGCATCACACTCCCTTCAGACTGAATGGCCTCTTATCAGTTCTTCCAACTCTGCAGCAAACCAAAAGGAAGTCAAAAGCATGTCACTTAACACAGATTGTAAGAACTGCCGATGCTGGAGTCTGAGATAACACGGTGTGGAGCTGGAGGGGCGCGGCAGGCCAGGCAGCATCAGAGGAGCAGGAGGGCTGACGTTTCGGGTGGGGACCCTCCTTCAGAAATCTTCTGAAGTCCTGACCTGGGGCGTCGGCTTTCCTGCTCTTCTGTTGCTGCCTGGCCTGCTGTGTTCCTTTAGCTCTGCACTGTTATTTCACACTTAACATGCATTATCTGACCTAAAACGTCACCTCTTTTTTTACACTGTTAGGAGCTATGGGTCCATCGGGGTAGTGACCTGAAAGAAATTCTGGGAAAATCAGTTAAAACTTTCAAACTGATTGGAGATTTGGCGGCATCTTGGGTTTGTTTAATACACCCTGATCAGTTGTGTGACCCTTTGATCTTTTACTTATAGATTCTGTGTCTGACTCATCTCTCTCACCGACACCTGAAGGAGGAATGAGGCTCCGAAGGCTTGTGTTTTCAGATAAACCTGTTGGACTATAACCTGGTGTTGTCCGATCCAGTCCAACACCGGCACCTCCATGTCAGTTTCTCAGATATTCTGTTTAAAGTTAAAGAAAAATGTCATTCTTCCTCATTTACTGGAGGTAACAACACTTTACAATTTACTGGAGGGGTGGCATGGTGGCTCAATGGTTAGCACTGCTGCCTCACAGCACCAGGGACCTGGGTTCAATTCCACCCTCCGGCGACTGTCTTTGTGCAGTTTGCACATTCTCCCAGTGTCTGCGTGGGTTTCCTCCGGGTGGTCCGGTTTCCTCCCACAGTCCAAAGATGTGCAGGGTAGGTGGATTGGCCATGCTAAATTGCCCATAGTGTTCAGGGATGTGTAGATTAGGTGTGTTATAGGGATGTGTCTGGGTGGGACGTCTGAGGTTCAGTGTGGACCTGGTGGGCCGAAGGGTCTGTTTCCACACTGTTGGGATTCTGAACCTGCAATTTATATGGTGATCCCTTTATACAGGAGCAGTGAAGGCATTCTTGAGACTTTTAAGTGAGGGTGTTAACAGGGTAGATTGGTGCAGCACACATTAAAATGTTGGGAATGGACACCTTGCCATCTTTTTTCCCCAAATGAGCACAAAAACCAACAGTGCTACAAGAGCTGAATTTGCAATTGTGTAATCAGGGAACAGGTAGTAGAATGGTTAGTGAACATAGTATAAAACAAAGTAGAGCAAAAATTAAGGGTAACTTCTGAAACTAGCAAAAACAAGGAAATGCTGTTGCACAAGGATAGGTGCTTGGAACACTATTATTAATTTCTGTTAATGATCTTGAACATGGGGATTGGAACTACAAACATCACCATGTTAGGATGCTTAGTTCTTCCAAAGAAAGATTACAATTAAATACAGAAAGGCATTATTAAACCTACAGAATTGTCATAAAATTGGCAAATTACCTTCAATATAAACAAGTGTCAGTGCATTTGAGTAGTCAAATTGGTAATTTTGTGGTGTGGGATCAGTGATGAGATCTCAAATTTCTACAACTTATATGAATGACTTGGGTGAAAGGACAACGTATAGTTGCTAAATTTGCTAATGTCACCAGGATAGGAATAAAAGTTGTGAAGAGGACATAAAGAGGCTATAAAGCATTATAGATAGTTGTCCAATCACTTAACCTATCTGGCAAATGGGAGTATATGGGAAAATGTGAAACTGTCCACTTCAGCACGAGGAATTAAAAAGCATATCATCTAAGTGGACAGATTGCAGAGTTCAGAGATGCAGAGGAATCTGGGTATCCCCGTTCATGATTCACAAAAAAGTTAGTATGCAGGTAACAGCAAGTAGCCAGAAAATCAAACAGAATGTTATCATTTACCACAAGATGAATTGAATACAAAAGAAAGAAAGTTCTACTTCAGTTATAAGACAGCATTGGTGATATCGCATCCACTGGAACTTAGAAAAGGTCAGAGGTGACTTGATTGAAAAATATAAAGTGAGGGGACCTAGACAGGGTGGATGTAGAAAGGGTGTTCCTTCTTGTAGGGGGGGTCTATAACAGGCATTTGTTGTTTTAAAACAGAGTTAGGCAAAATTCTTTTCAAAAGAGGGTGGCAAGTCTTTGAAACTCTCTTCCTCAAAAGATGGTGGAAATAGAGTCTCTGAACATTCAGAAAGCAAGTAAAAACATTATAAGAGGATGAAGGGTTATCAGGATTAAGCAGGAATATGGAGCAAGATTAAGATCAGCTATGATCTTATTGAGTAGCAGAGGAGGCTTGAGAGCTGGAAGACCAATTTTTGTTCTTCATTTGTGGGCCATTTACAGCTTGGGAAATAGAAGGGATTCCCTTACTCAGTGGTGAATCTTTGGAATTCTCTATCCCCACTGAGAGGTCATGAACACACACTTGAGAGAGTTTGATAATGTTTTTAATATCTAGAAACCTGAGTGATATGGGGGTCAGTGCAGAGAAATGGTGTTAAAGTAGATTATTAGGAATGATTTCATTGGCTTGCAAAACAGAGCTTGACGGGCTGAATGGCCTAGTCCTGCTCCTACTTCTTATGTTATTACAGTAAAGTTAATAGAGGAGCAAAGGGAAGAGACATATAGACACAAACAACTAAGCTATGAACCAAAGCTCATTATTTTTCAGAAGGAATTAAAATCAAAATATTACTAAACCTTAGTTAGGTTACACTCAGAACCTTACACTTTATCAAGTGTATAGAAGCATTGATTAAGGTGCAAAATAGATTTACAAAGGTGATACCAGAACTGAAGAGAGTGAACAGGTTGATGCTTTTCTTTTCTAGAGAAGGAGTACACTACGGGTGACCTGAGAGAGACCCATTTCCGAAATCTCTTCCGGCTCTCAACATTCTGAAGTATTGGCTCCCATCCAATTCTGCTCTCGAGAAGCCCCAATTTTAATCATTCTACCACTGACAACCCAGCCTTCAGCTGCCAACATCGTAATCTCTGGAATTTCCTCACTTAACTAATCTCCCTTAATTTCCTTTAAGATATTCCCCAACCAGTCAAAAGGTCTATTTTTTGTTCTTCAACAGTTTCATTACACAGTCTGTGTAGTCTGTCAAATGCAAACCTGGAAAACATTTGCACAAACCCCAGCAGGAATAGGACAGTTCCATGCAGGCAGTGTAAACTAGGGGGTT
The DNA here is from genome assembly GCA_024137785.1 of Ginglymostoma cirratum. NCBI lineage: Eukaryota > Metazoa > Chordata > Chondrichthyes > Orectolobiformes > Ginglymostomatidae > Ginglymostoma > Ginglymostoma cirratum. The sequence goes on from JAHRHZ010000271.1 coordinate 262,522, forward strand.
GCTAACTGAATCTATGGCAAGTCTCTCGCCAGCAGTTACATTATAAGCACCCCCAAAACAAGGCAAAAAAGTATCAGCAAGTTTGCTCCAGGTAAGCTCCAAGTCAACATCTATAGTTTGTAGAAAGAAAAACAACTGTCTTCAGTTTTCCCTTATTTTCACCCTGTTGACCAACCAGTCCTCAAATGAATCATAGGGAAGTGTACAGAAGGGACTTTGAGTGAAACCAATTTTCAATCATCTCTCCAACTTTAGTAAATGCCCCAATTCATGAAGTAACTTACTAAACAACTCAGCAAAAAAAAAAAAAATGTGAAAACTTCTGGAGTAGGCAATTTTCAATGCCAAAGACTTGGCTTCATACTTGGGCTTTCAATTGCTCCTACAAAAGCTCCTTTTTTGCACAAAAGGCAACAAGCTCAAGAAAATATTATACACTCAAAAACATATTTGATCATTTATTCCAAGCAGAAGGGCAAAACAGACGTATTAGAAAGTAAATAAACCAACATAGGTATTGCATACTCATCTTTGGCATTGATACCTACTTCACACAAAGTGGCGAAACCAGGCATGAAAGGACATTGAAGATTCTAACTTGTGCTCCTCTCCATCATGTAACTATCTGACCACAGGAGATACCACCAGAAGCACAAGAGCAAAATCAGAAGTAAAAATAAACTTCATAACGACCACAAGCTAGTCAAAGAGGAAGAATCATATACTGAACAGGGAAGTAAAAGATTGAATCTATTGATGGACCCAAATATATAGCTACATGCATTTATTTAACTGAATGCTGATGAAAGTTATCATAACCCATGATCCTTCTTCATTAGCAATACTCCAAATGCCACAGCCTGTTTACTTAGTAGTCAGATCAGCCATTTTGTATAATGCAGACACCTCACTGCTGCCATGCCAGCAATGACATTGTAGGTACATTGCCTGCTGTGGGGGAAGGGGCAACCCTGTACAGCTTCAGTGGTAACAAGTACTATCATTTTGCAACACTACCTCCCTCTGCCACCACACTTGCAGAAGAAATCTGCACCACTGACATCATCGACATGTACTGGAACTAACACCAATTCCACCCATATGTACAAGTGCCATTCTATTAATGCCCAAAGAACCCTTGCCACCCTTGCTTCATACTCAATCTGTTTGGAACATCTCTCTCCCATTTTCAACTCAGCACCCCACTCGCCACCCCGCTTGCTATCTCCCTGGATTTTCCACTCCTAGCCTCTCTCCTGGAGACAGTGAGGAGACAGGCAGCATGGCAGTGAGTGGGGAGGAGGCAGCGAGGGGTTGAGAGCAAGGAAAATGTCTTTGGAGCAGGAAAGTGAGCAAACTGCAATCTGAAAAAAAAACTATTTTATTGCATTTCTTTGTTGCAGTGCTGGCAGAGACATCACAGGCAGAGACTGAATGGGTGGTGAGTGTGTCCCCCACAGATGCAGTAGCAGCAAATGCAACCTCTTGACAAAGCAATAAATTATCATAAAACTGAACACTTGCTGAGGTAATTACCGTGAGGAAAATGCAACAGCAGAAATGAAACTAAGATAGCAAAGATCAACATTCAAGGCACAGGGAAAATCTTTACCTTCTACTGGAATGTTCCCGATACAATTTTCATAATGGACGTCTTACATTAACCAGTATTAGTGACCCTCTCTCTGAATTACAAAGGGGAATAAAAGCCCAGACTATTTAGAACGTTTTTGACATCACTATTACACTAAGTCGCAAATATATTTTCCAGCTTCACAGGTCATCATTTGGGAATAAGTTGCTTAACTACCAATATTTACATCTGGGAATTCTAGAGGGGAAAGTTCTGCTTGTTTATTCAGGTTCTAAAATTAGCACCAAAACAAGGTGTCAGGATTTAACTGGATAATGTTTTCCCACTACAAAAGCAAGAGTGCAGAAAGAAAGCAATGAGTTTTACCACAATCTTGTCCAATGTTGGTTCAAAAATGGTCTCTAACAAAGTAATCAAAGTGGGGCATGTAGCTACCTTCATTTCCACCCCTGGGGAGACTCAATGCATGCTTGACTCGCCGTAGAGGATTCAGGTTAAAATGGTTAGGACCAGTCAGCATACGTAGAAGCACAGTACAGTACAGAAGCAGCACAGTACCTTTTCCCAGCGAGTGCCCTTGGAATACTCTTACAATCTTATTACAGACTGGGATGTTTCCCTCCCTTAAAAATTGGTAGGAACGGCAAATAAATCAGGTGGGCTGACATGATCAAGACTTATTAAAATTTATTTCTTAAGGATTTATGATCTGGGTAAAAAGACTCACTATTGACAGTCACCAATTAAAGTCTTTAAGTGGTCAATTAATGATAACTCAAGAGCCTCATTCTGTAATCAGCCCAATTAACCCTTCTCCCAGCTGACAAGAAAATTAGCAGCCTCTCTGGTAAAATGATACAGCCTGCTTGCCAGGTTGGGGGAACCCATATGCCCCAATTGTGTGGAAGGGCGGGGCAGGGTTGCAATTAGGTGCTTGGCCACCGCAAGTCACCCTACCACCCTTGTTTCTAAACTCCTTGATCCCACCTCCCAAAAAATGTCACATCTTCCAGCGGTTCCTGGTCTTCAGCATCGCTGTGCAACCAGCAGCCACCACCTTCAAAGTTACGCTGCCCTTCGCCATCACAGCAGCATCTGATTGGCTTGCACCTTCAGGCAGGGAGATGTCAGTGTCCAGGAAGTAAGTGACCAAGAAGTCCACCAAGTGACGACTTAAGTGTCTGACTGACACTTGACTTAGCAGGCTCTATGGGTGAGGCACTCACTCATTCCTAGGGATCACCACACTAAATAAAAAAGGGAAAATCCTGGCCAATATATTGATATTCCGAATATAATTTTCCTTTGCACCATCTGATTTCAAACAAAGTCACAACAAATACTCCAATCCTGACGACAGAACTACTTACCAATCTGTTCACTTAGAATACTGTGAATTCCCTTCCTTTCCATTCTGATTGATTTACCCATTCATCAGCATTGACAGGATACCACCACTGTTACACAACTAATAATAAACATTAAGTTCCCAAATCCTTGCAATCTTTCCACAATTAAAAGAAGTTTGATTTGCCCTCCACTTCTCTAATTCCAGTTTCATCTCTCAACTTTCCCACACCACTCAGCATTAAACAGATCACTATGTTCTCAATAAAATTAAATACCTCTTTCCTCTTTCTTTGGAGTTTACTATGGTCTCCCTCTTCAGATTCAGAAAGACAGTCCATCAAATCTGCTGAACTTGAACTCACAGCAGGGTCTGAATGTTCTCCACATTCCACCGTGCTCAGTACATTGTCAGCATCAACACCTTCTAATTCTATTGTGACACAGGTTTTGGAATAATTGTGACATTCTTCCAATGTTAATGAACCAGGCTTCTTCAAGATGGCTGGGCTTTTCTCCAGTTTTGGTGGGCTAACTGCTTCAGACATAGCTGCACATTCTTCCAATGGAAGTTCTTTAGACAGTACTGGACATTCTTGAGATGCTACCATGTCAGGCACCCTCAACGCATCCAGACCTCCTCCTATATCTGCTACTGCAGACTCCTTGAAAAGCTTTGGACACTCTCTGAATTCTGTTGGATAATGCTCCCTGATAAGCTCTGGGCATTCCTCTAATTCTGCTGGGCCAGGCACCAATGAGTGTTCTGCACATTTTTTCAAATCCATGGGATCAGGCTTCTCAGAGAATTCTGTCATATATTTCATGGGACTTTCCAACCGACATCCTGAAGTATTAGCAAGGTCAATGGAGGATATTCGGTTAAGGCAAACTCTGACATCAGCATGGATGCCTGCTTTTAACAACAAGTCTCTGTCCTTAGAAAACCAAGGGTCGTGAGCACATTTTCCTGAAAGGGTATTCGGTAACTTTTTCACAACCTGTGAAAATGAGAGGCAAGAAGTTCAGTCAAAGAATTGAGCCAGAAAACATTATAAAACATGTATCTGCCCCAAAATGTCCCAATAACAAAGAAAAATTGAGTCATATTAGCAAACCAAGCAATATATTTCCCTCCATTCACAAAGACATGCATTAGAATATACAGGGAAACTGCTAATTCATTCTTGTTATAATAAATGGAAGTGAAGAAAGGGAAAGAATCACTGCACACTCAGGTCAATAAAGGTTCGTGGGCAGTCAGGGATTCTGAAATGTAACCAAAAATATTTTCAGGCTATGAATTCAGCAGTACAACAACCTGACTACTCATACACTGGTCCAAAAGAACGTGAGCGCAAAGCAACTTAACCAATGCAGTTTTACAGCTGCTCGAAGTGTTAAGTGGCTGAGCTGCATTTTTGCGAAATAGCTTCAACAGCACTGATATCCTCCTTTATTTTTCCATGGGATTTGGGTGTCATTGGCAAGGCCAGTATTTATTGCCCATCTTAATTCCCCACGAACTGAGGGTCTTGCTAAGAATGCAGTTAACAGTCAGCCTGTGAACCTGCATTCACTTGCAAGTCAGCCGAGGAAAGGACATCAGTGTCCTGACTAATCAAATAACAAGGGCTGTAGAGAGATCTTAAACTAATTGAGGAGGATTGAGGGTCCAGACAGGAGCAACGGATGCTTACAGAGCAGAAGAATATGGCATCATTACAGGACAGGTATTTGTGTCTTCAAGATCCTTAATGGGGAGGATGAGCAACCAGCAGTCATGGTACACATCGGTACCAACGACATAGGTAGAAAAAGGACTGAGAATGTGAAAAACAAGTACAGGGAGTTAGTTTGGAAGCTGAAGTCCAGGACAAACAGGGTAGTTATCTCTGGATTACTACCAGTGCCATGTGATAACGAGGTAAGAAATAGGGAGAGTGTGCAGCTAAACACATGGCTACAGGGCTGGAGTAGGAGGGAGGGCTTCCATTATATGGATAATTGGAGCACATTCTGGGGAAGGTGGGACCTGTACAGCAAGGATGGGTTGCACCTGAACCGGAAGGGCACAAATATCCTGGGAGGGAGGTTTGTAGAGTTGTACGGGATGGTTTAAACTAGTTTGGCAGGGGTTGGGGAACCGGATTTATAATTCAGAGGATGAGGTATTCGGCCTTCCAACAGACACAATAGGGAGTGAGGTGGTTTATAAAGAAATGCGGTCGATGGAGCGTAATTGCGGACACAGAGATGGTTTAAAGGTGTGTATACTTCAATGCCAGAAGTATCAGAAATAAAGTGGATGAACTTAGAGCATGGGTCAACACTTGGAAAACGATGTTGTGGCCATTACAGAAACTTGGGTAACTCAGGGAGAGGAATGGTTGTTGGAAGTTCCGGGACTTAGATGCTTTAAAAGAAATAGGGAGGGTGGAAAAAGACGTGGGGGAGTGGCATTGCTAGTCAGGGTGAGTATAGCAACTACTGAAAGGCAGTTCGAGAATGATATGTCTACAGAGTCAGTTTGGGTTGAGGTCAGGAACAAGAAAGGAGCAGTCACTTTGTTGAGGGTTTTTTTTTTAAACAGACCCCCTAATAGTTGCGGAGAAATAGAGGAGCGGATTGGGAGGCAGATACTGGAAAGGTGCAGAAGTCACAGGGTTGTAGCCATGGGTGACTTCAACTTTCCAAATATTGATTGGAAACATTTTAGTTGTAATAGTTTAGATGGAGCAGATTTTGTCCAGTGCGTTCAGGAAGGATTCCTGACACAGTATGTAGATAGACCAACACGAGGAGACACCACTTTGGATTTGGTGCTTGGCAACGAACCAGGCCAAGTGTGAGACCTGTTGGTAGGAGAGCATTTTGGCGGTAGCGATCATAACTCTGTTTCTTTCATGATTGTCATGGATAAGGATGGGTACATACGGCAGGGTAAAGTTTATAATTGGGGGAAGAGTAATTACAATTCTGTTAGGCAAGAACTGGGTAACATAAATTGGGAACACATGCTGTCAGGGAAGAGCACCAGAGAAATGTGGAGATTGTTTAAGGAATGCATACTGCATGCGCCCGATATGTTTGTCCCTAGCAGGCAGAGAAGATGCGGTCGAGTGAGGGAGCCATGGTTCTCGAGAGAGGTTGAGCGACTGGTTAAGAGGAAAAAGGAGGCTTATGTAAGGTTTCGGAAAAGAGGAACGGAAAAGGCTCTAGGAGGGATACAAGTTAGCCAGGAAGGAGCTGAAGAAAGGGCTTAGGACCGCTATAAGGGGGCATGAGAAAACCTTGGCAGATAGGATCAAGGAAAACTCCAAGGCTTTTTATATGTATGTGCAGAACAAGAGAAAGACCAGAGAAAGGGTAGGACCGATCAAGGATGGTAAAGGGAATTTGTGCACAGAGCCTAAAGAGATAGGAGAGGTCCTTAATGAATACTTTTCTTCAGTATTCACAACTGAGAGGGACCTAGTTGTAGAGGAGGACGTTGTGAAACAGGCAGGTAGGCAAGAGGAGGTTGATGTTAGTAAAGAAGATGTGCTAGGAATTCTGAGGAAGTTGAAGATAAATAAGTCCCCCAGGCCTGATGGGATTTATCCAAGGATTCTATGGGAAGCGAGGGATGAGATCGCAGGGCCTTTGGCATGATCTTTTCATCCTCACTGTCCACGGGTACAGTACCAGAAGATTGGAAAGAGGCAAACGTCATTCCCGTGTTCAAAAAAAAAGGGAACAGGGATAACCCCGGAAATTACAGGCCAGTTAGTCTTACTTCAGTGGTGGGCAAATTATTGGAAAGGGCTCTGAGACACAGGATTTATGATCACTTGGAAAGGCACAGTTTGATTCATTATAGTCAGCATGGATATGTGAGGGGTACATCATGCCTCACAAACCTTATTGAATTCTTTGAAGAGGTGACCAAACACGTGGATGAAGGTGGAGCAGTGGATGTGGTATACATGGATTTAAGTAAGGCGTTTGATAAGGTTCCCCATGGTAGGCTCATGCAGAAGGAGGCATGGGATAGGGGAAAATGTGGCAGATTGGATTCAGAACTGGCTGACCCTTATAAGACAAAGGGCGGTAGTGGACGGAAAATATTCAACAGGGTGCTCAGTTACGAGTAGCATACCACAAGGATCTGTTCTGGGTCCTCTTCTATTTGTGATTTTTGTAAATGATTTGGATGAAGGAGTGGAAGGGTAGATTAGCAAGTTCGCAGACGATACGAAGATGGGTCACATTGTGGACAGTGCGGAGGGCTGTTCTAGGTTACAAAGGGACATTGACAGAATGCAGAGCTGGGCTGAGAAGTGGCAGATGGAGTTTAACCCTGAAAAGTGTGAGGTGATTCATTTTGGAAGGACAAACTTGAAAGCAGAATACAGGGTTAACTGAAGTGGCAGTGTGGAGGAGCAGAGGGATCTTGGAGTTCATGTTCACAGTTCCCTGAGAGCTACCACCCAGGTGGATAGAGTTGTTAAGAAGGCATATGGTGTGTTAGCTTTCCTTAATAGAGGGATTGAATTCAAGAGCCGTGAAGTTATGCTCCAGCTATACAAAAGCCTGGTTCGGCCACATCTGGAGTATTGTGTCCAGTCCTGGTCACCTCATTACAGGAAAGATGTGGAAGCGTTAGAAAAGGTGCAGAGGAGATTTACCAGGATGTTTCCTGGAATGGAGGGAAGGTCTTACGAGGAAAGGTTGAGAGAGCTAGGGCTTTTTTCTTTAGAACGACGAAGGATGAGAGGTGACTTGACAGAGGTGTACAAAATGATCAGAGGTATAGATAGAGTAGACAGCCAGAGACTTTTTCCTAGGGTGGAGGTAGCTTTTACGAGGGGGCATAGTTTTAAAGTGAAAGGAGGTAGATATCGGGGAGACATCAGAGGTAGGTTCTTTACTCAGCGAGTGGTAGGGGCGTGGAATACATTGCCGGAGAGGGTAGTGGAGTCAGCCTCATTAGGGGCATTTAAGCAGCTATTAGAAAGGCATATGGATGATAGTATAAGATAGCTGTGGAGGTTGGATAGACCTTAGGTTTAGGGTATAAGTTCAGCACAACATCGTGGGCCGAAGGGCCTGTACTGTGTTGTTATGTTCTATGTTCTAATACCTAGAGTCAGACAGGAAGATACAGACTGAACATAGAAAAACAGCAGTGAACAGGAACAAAGGGGACAAAAATAGTGAAGCGGCAAAACTAATGGCTGTTTACTTCAAAGCATATAGCAATGGTACAAATAGAGGTTAATGGATATGATCTTATAGCCGTTACAGACATGGTTACAAGGAGATCAAAGCTGGGAACTAAATATTCAGGGATATCTGATTTTCCAAAAGGGCAGGCAGGAAAGAAAGGGCAGTCGATTAGCTTTTTTTAATACAGGATGGAATAATTACAAAAGGAAGAAATGAATTTGGATTAGAATTCATATGGGAGGAGGCAAGAAATGAAAAAGGGGAAGACAACACTTGTCAGAGTAGTCTAAAAGACCCAGTAACAGTAGCTATACCAGTGTACAGAAAATAAATCAGGAGATATGAGGGAATGTAAAAAAATAGGCAGTACGTTAATCTCAAGTGACTTTAATCTTCCTGTAGATTGGGAAGATCAGATTTGGCAGGTCTATCCTCAAGGAAGAATTCATAGAGTATACTTGGTACAGTTTCCTAGGTGGATCTAACCAGGGAATCAGGCTATTTTGCATCTGACAAAAATGTATTTAGGTTGGTTTAATAAATCATCTCAGAGTTAAAAGATTTCCTAGAGAACAGTGAGTATAAACAGGCTAGAGTTTAGCATTCAGTTTGAAGGAGAGAAATTTAGGTTGGAAAGATCTGTGGCAAACTTTAATAAGGGCAATTGCAAAAGAATGACAGCAGAACTAGTTGAAGTGGACCAAGAAAGATCAAAGAGTCAAGGTACAACGGATAAAGTTTAAGAGAATAATTCACAGCTCACAACAAAGATATATCCCAGTGAGAAAGGAGGACTCTAAAAGGGGGATTACCTAAGCAGGGAGGTTGGATTTAGCATTAAATTGAAAGAAAAATCATACGTGGTAAAGATTAACAGTATACTAGAGGATTGGGATAGTTTTAAGAAGAAACAAAAGATGACCAAAAACAAACACAGAAAATAAACTATGAAGCTAAACTCGCAAGCAGCGATAAGACAAACAGCAAGAGCTTCTTTAAATATACAAAAAGGAAAAGAGGAGAGGAACCAAAGGTGAATACATGAGAACCAGGCTAGGGAAATAACAACAGGGACCCCTTCCACCCTGCTAATGCTCTCCTTTAGTTCACAGGGCGGCGCAATATCGAGGGCCGAAGGGCCTGTTCTGCGCTGTATTGTTCTATGTTCTATGTTCCTACTACGTCTTCCATCAGGTGGAAGATGCAAAGCTTGAAAACACGCACCAACAGGTTCAAGAACAGCTTCTTCCCTGCCATAATCAGACTGGCCAATGGTCTCTCTAAGTTCAAATAACGTTGATCTTAGGCCATAAGACAAAGTAGCAGAAATTAGGCCATTCGGCCTATCAAATCTGCTCTGCAATTCAATCATGGCTGATAAGTTTCTTAAACCCATTTTCCTGCTTTCTCCCCGCAACCTTCGATCCCCTTGACAACCAAATAAACTCAATGACCTGACTTCCACAGCCTTCTGTGGCAATGAATTCCACAGATTCACCACTCTCTGGCTGAAGAGAGTTCCCTTCATCTTTGTTCCAAAGAATCTTCCCTTTACTTTAAAGTTGTGGCCTCGGGTCCTTCACCTACCCAACATCCATTCTGTCCAGTATTCTTTAAGTTTCAATTAGATCCCCCTCATCCTTCTAAATTCCATCAAGTATAGACCCAGAGTCCTCAGACATTCCTCACATGTTAAGCCTTTCATTCCTGGGATCATTCTCGTGAAAGTCTTCTGGACCCACTCCAGGGCCAGTACATCCTCCATGAGGTATGGGGCCCATAACTGCTCACAGTACTCTAAAGGTGATCTGACCAGAACCTTATAAAGCCTCAGAGGTACGTCCCTGCTTTTATATTCTAATCGTCTCAAAATAAATGCCAACATTACATACGCCTTCCTAACTACTGACTCAACCTGCAAGTTTACCTTCAGAGAATCCTGGACTAGGGCTCCCAAGTCCCTTTGTACTTCAGATTTCAGAATTTTATCCCCATTTAGAAAGCAGTCTACGCCTCTATTCATCCTACCAAAGTGCATAACCTTGCACTTTCCCACATTGTACTCCATCTGCCACTTCTTTTACCCACTCTCCTAACCTATCTAAATCCTTCTGCAGCCTCCCCACCTCTTCAATACTGCCTGTCCCTCTACCTATCTTTGTATCATCTGCAAACTTAGCCAGAATGCCCTCAGTTCCTTCATCTAGATCATTAATGCATAAAATGAAAAGTTGGGGTCCCAACATTGACCCTTGCAGAACACCACTAGTCACCGGCTGCCATCCTGAGAAGGACCCTTTTGCCCCCACTCTCTGCTTTCTGCCAGGCAATCTTCTATCCATGCTAGTACCTTGCCTCTAACACCATGGGTCCTAAGCTTACTCAGCAGTCTCCTGTGCGGTACCTTGTCAAAGGCCTTCTGGAAATTCAAGTAGATAACATCCATTGGCTCTCCTTTGTCTAACCTGCTCATTACCCACTCAAAGAATTCTAAGAGATTTGTCAGGCATGACCTCCCCTTGATGAAACATGCTGACTTAGCCCTATTTTACGACATACTTCCAAATATTCAGAAATATCATCCTTCACAGTGGACTCCACAGTCTTACCAATGACCGAGATCAGGCTAATCGGCCTTTAATTTTCCATCTCTTGCCTAACTAGTTTTTAAACAGGGGAGTTACATTAGTGATTTTCCAGTCCTCAGGAACCCTCCCTGACTGCAGTATTTCCTGCAAGATAATCCTAACACCTCCAACACCTATCTCCTTCAGAACTCTGGAGTGTCGTCTATCTGGTCCAGGTGATTTATCCACCTTCAGATCTTTCAGTCTTTCTAGCACCTTCTCCTTGGTGATGGCCACCATACTCACCTCTGCCCCCTGCCCCCAGCTCCCCCGCCGACTCTCTTGAATGTTTGGGATGTTCCTTGTGTCTTCCACCATGAAGACTGACACAAAGTACTTGCCCAGTTCCTCTGCCATTTCTTTGTCTCCCATTACTACATCTCCAGTATCATTTTCCAGTGGTCCAACGGCCACTTTTGCCTTTTATATATCTAAAGAAGCTCTTGCAATCTCCTTTTATACTACTGGTTAGCTTACTCTCATTCTTAATCCTTCTCCCACCTTATTTCATTGTTTTAAAAATTGTCCTCAATCTTGCTTTGCACACTTCCTGTACAGTGTAATCTATATGCCTCATTCTGTCCAAGTATTTTTTCAGCCTACAATCTGCACATCCTTGCTTACTACGATCTGCCTGTATTGCTTGCAAACAAAGCTTTTCACTGTACTTAGATACACATGACAATAAATCAAATCAATTCATCAAGATTTCTTCTTAATCTTGAACAAGCCTCTCCACTGTCCTTACTACCAACAATTTTGATGCCATCTGCTATATGCTCTTCCAAATCATTTATATAAATGACAAACAAAATTGGACCTAGTATCGTTACCTGTGAAACACTGCTGGTCAAAGGCCACCAGTCTGAAAAATAATCCTCCACCACTTTCTGTCTCTCACCGTAAAGCCAATGTTATATCCAATTGGCACGTTCACCCCGAATTCCATGTGATCTAACTTTATTAATTAGTCCACCATACAGAACCTTATCAAAGGCTTTACGAAAGTCCAAGTAAACAACATCTACCACTTTTTAATGAGTCAGACTTGCTTTAGAACCAGTTATCATTCAATTATAATGTTAACAAACTGAATGTTTGATTTGAAAAGAAAAAACAACTCAGATGCCAAGAATCAACGTTTCAACAGAGTGAAACAGAGGCGTTTGCAGAAAAACTGATAAAACCTACTTACGGAAGAAACCTACAAATGAATTGCAGGAGATGCTGAAAAATAATTCCAGCTTAATACAAAGCCAGTATATACCTCCAAAAGGGCAAGAGTTTTACTTGTCAAATAAAAAAAGCCATAATTAAAAGCAATGAAAGGAAACAGCATCGGGAAGTACACGAAATAGTGCAGATCCAAGGAATTTGAAATATTGAAGCAAGGGAAGACAAAAATAATAATGGAGGCTAACGGAAGTATTTTTTGATTATACTGGGTGGAGGGGGCACAAAGAAAGGGTAGTCAAGGATTATGGTAGCCATTTAAAAACAGATGGGATTAATACTGCAAATTAAAATACATTAGCACTGTCTTGTTGAACAGTTAGTGTATGCTCGTCTACGATTAACAACAGGACATTCCAGGGAAATTAATAATCCATTAATGACTGAAATCCATTAAAATAGTAGCGAGAAGGGCTTTCTAAAATTATACGACTAGAGATAGGTAAACTCCCAGGATGCAATGGTTTCCACCTCCAGGTTTTAAAGAAGTGGGGAAACTGCAAATGTCATAATCTTAGTCTTCTTGATTTGTTAACTGTTTCAACTGCAAATTTGAATATGACTCCATTATTTAGAAAGGGAATGTTTACACTGGTTAGTCATAAACTTGTCATGGCAAGCATATTGGAATCTCTAATTAAAATGCAATTATGCTCATTTAAGTAAAATGCTGGGTGTTTATGAATGTGACCACACAGGCTCCCAGAAAGTATTCCATTAAGATTCAAAGTTCAAGATTGCTAACCAATACACAAAACTGAAGAAAATTTATGGACCAGACAGGAAATAGATGTGTCAAATCAGAAATGATTGTTTAGTAGCATCCCACAAGGAACAATCCACTGGCTTCACTATACCTAATGATATGCATAATAGTCATTTATAATAAGTAATGCAAGTGGGACCACTAAATTATGAAAGGACATCAATAAGGTGAATGGGGACATGAATGTAAAAACAGGTAAGTACAAAATCTATTTGGGACAGGAAAACAAAAAAAAAAAAAAAAAAAAAAAAAAAAATTCTAGTTTTTTTAAAAACATGGAAAGCTAGGAATTAACACTGCTTTCTCTGCACAGATCCTGTCAGACCACCAGAGTTTCTCCACAATTTGTTTACCACAATGAGGTGGTTTGGTTTAGAAATAATCAAAAAAGCTTTAGTGGAACTGTTACATTTAGAGATTGGGAATATAGCTCAAAAACATTTTTGCTGCAGCTATGGAAAACAGCTGCTCGGTATTGAATAAAAAGCAAGCTTCTTTGACGTTCTTCACCAACACAGATGTAGTCAGCAGCCAATTTATGCAAATACACTGAAAGCCTCCACATCACTCAATACTGGGCCTGTCCACTCTAACATCAGCTGATGATCACAACACAGCAGTACAATCTCCAAACCCTTACAGCACAGGCTGAGCACACTGCTCAATTCTAGTTTATCATAAGTCCAGACTGAAGTTGCCAGCAGATGGCACTCCAAGATCATTAATGTTAACAGTGGCTTTTTGCAAAGAATGTTATTTTTGAGCTGATATTGCACATCTGATAACTTTCCCCCGTAGCTGATGCAAGAATATAGCAGTGAAGGAGTAGTTAAATGTGGCTTTAAGTCAACAATTTGCTGAGCACCCAAGAATGCTACGTATAACGTTTCTGATACCAGAAATATTACTACACCTCAAAAAGCACCCATTAAAGCAGTTTTAGATCCTTGTTCTACCAGTCACCTTAACACCCACTGCCCACACATGAATTAGATTGGAATACAACATCCTGTAGTGAAGAATAGTTGTTTGTCCAAGGTTATTATTTGCATTGACTGACAAGAACAGGGATTGTTAAGAAATCACACCATCCATACAACAATGGGCTCCCATTGTAACAAAAAGCTCATAATTATGATCACTGGCTGAATGGTCCCATGGCACCCATCTGTACAAGTGCAAACATCAGGCACGTCTTTTCAAAACTTTTCACCTCTTGTCCCAAATTCGACCCATTCTCAACTGGATGCCCACTTGCGTCATGGCCACCTACATCCATCCCACAAGTTGTATTTGAACATTTGTTTCTCTTTACTCGCTTTTCTTTTCCTTTTGTGTCACGTTCATGACTTTTGTCAGGCAAATCGGCATCCTGTCTGGTGTTTGAAGTGTTAAGCGAGTCACGACCACCCTCAATCCTCTGTGCCAGCCTCTCTTCCTCAGCAGGGACCACCTTTGGGTCACATGATTTCCTTACTGGCTGCCGTCCTTTTTCAGCACCAGTGGGAATCTCGATGCCTTTTTGGGCTAGGAAATATAGCTGTCCATCAAAGAGAAGCAGTGCATTGTCTTTGAATGAACTCCCAAACTTGGTTTCCAGTGGGCTGTTGGAGTAAGCCTTCATCAAACTATCCATGCTGGCGCCCTTTGCTTGCTGCCTCACAAATGTCTTCAGCACCTGAGAAGCCAGATTGTCACAAAATTTTACAGAAACAGGCGTAGGAGTGGGAGCACATGCCTTGTTTGCTCTGCTCACTTTGGTGTGTCTTCCTGAAGGTTCTTTGCTCGACACCTTGGCCACTGGTGAGGCAGTGGATGTTTCCTGAGCTGGAACAGCACCCCCGCTAGCTCCTCGGGTCAGCGGTAACGGTTTGGGCACCAAAGGCAAGAGGCGATTCGCCTCAGTCACCTTCACTGGGTTGACCGGGTAGATATAAATGGCTGTGGTGGGTTTGCTGCCTTCCCCACCCTTGGGAAGGTTGTTGGCTCCTCCAAAGATCTTGTGTTGAACTGCCGTAGGCAACGAGAATGTGGAGATCCAGCGAACCTCAGCATTGATTGGAATCTGGATGTAGGTGCCAGGGCTGGACACACTCTGCGTCAACCCCGAACCAGTGGTAGGAGAAGGGCTGGTAGCTGAACCACTTGCAGGAGAGGCAACAGAGGAATGAACTTTCTCGTCAGCACTGGCAGGAATGCCAGCAGAGGGTTTCGGGGTACGGGTCACCTGGGGCTGAGGATCCAGCTGGTTTTGGTTCATAGCTCCCGTGGATCCAACCACCCAGGATTAAACATACAATTGACTGCTGAATGTTAATTGGACGATTTGTACAAAGTAGAAAGTGAGGAGTCAGGCTCTCTACATAACACGATCCTGAACACTTGTTGTAGGCCACTTGGCATTCGAAGGCTGAAGGAGTGGTAGCTGCTTAAAATTAGAGCACTGGACAGGTCTCTAGGTCCTAAGAGCACAAAAAGGGAGAGATTAATTGCAGGATATACTCCAAAATTAACCAAAAATACTTCAGTAGAGGGCTAAATTCACAGTTACATACAGTCTAAACAATTCAGGTCACAGCAAGAGTGAACATAAAGAATCCATGCAAATAATCCTATCCAAAAAACTATAATTATTCCTTCCTCTTGTACTTCAGGAAATACAGGTCAATCAGCAGCACCACGCAGATGACAACACACAGCTCCATTTGGCTGAACCTGAGCAGACACAGGCTCATGTCTGATTGCATAAAGCTGGTGTGCAAAACTCATTTGGGTCATGCTAGTTACTTCTCCACTCTGCAAAGTAATGGTTTGCACACACTCTCGAGTAGCAGCGCTGGACAAATTTGACAGACAGATACTTGGAAATGGGCTGAAAATGATCTTAAAGCAGTTTGGCAGTTCAGGACTAGGGACAGTGTACAGCCAAAGAGGGGAAAGGAAGGGAAAGATGATTTTGGAAGGGGCAAGGTGTGGAGGGAGATGTGGAGGGGGTCATGGAAAAGGAGGCAGACAGACCTCACAGATGAGGGAATATAGAAATGGAGGGAGTGGTGAAGGGGTGGGGGTGGTCAAAAGGGGACGAGGTGGCAGGGGCAGAAGAGACTTGGGGAGGGGGCAGAAGAGACGGGGGGTAGGTGGAGGTGGGGGTGCCAGAAGAGATGGGGGGGCAGAAGAGGCAGGGGGTGGGGGAGGGAGGTGGGTAGCGGGCTTAAGATACGGGGGGGTGGGAAGCGGCTGGGGAGGGGTCGCAAGAGACGGACAGGAGGTGGGGAGGGGGCGGAACAGGCCTTTGGGAAGGGTGGGTGAAGAGAGGCAGAGCGGAGGGGTGTCCCCCAGGGGAGGGGCCGGTGAGCTCTGACCGGCGAAGCGGCGGTTATATCTAGGCCGCTCCCAACCGAACGGCCCGGACACTCCTGCCAACCTCTCGCCCAGTGCGAGTGAGTACTCTCACTGTTGCCCAGTCTGGCAGTCACACAGTGAAGCCCGGGTGTACCTGTAAAGGCCTCTCGGGCCCCGCCGAGATCTCAGGCCCAGTCGGCGCCTAGGTTACCGGATCAACCTCACCGCGCATGCCCGATAGCCCAGCTGTCAATCACAGCGTGTCGCGCCATCCCGGTCCCGCCTACGTGACTTCAGCCCCGCCCTCTGTCAATCATCATGGGGGGTGGGGCGATGACACCTGTGAATCAGATTCTGCCTGCAGTTTGATAGCCATCGGTCACAGCAGGCAACAACGTGCAAGAGGTTCGAGGGGCCGAATGTCCTACTGCTCCTAATTCATCTCCAACTAAGCGGAAACCATTTAAGCAGGGTGGAAGAACACAGCAAGCCAGGCAGCATCTGGAGAAAAGGAATGGTATTACCCACATTGACTGCTGCTTTCCTCCAGATGTTGCCTGGCCTGCTGTGTTTGTCTACTTGGATTCCAGCACCTGCATTTTCTTTTTGTCTCGAAGCATTTAGGGAAGTCATTGAAGGAGGGAAGGGGA
>JAHRHZ010000271.1:289291-358948 GCA_024137785.1 Ginglymostoma cirratum
AGGAGCAGGAAAGCTGAAGTTTCAGGTCTGGACCCTTCTTCAGAAAATTTTCAGAATTTTCAAAAAATTTCGAAAATTTTCTGATGTCAGATTCTCCAGCATCTGCAGTTCCTACTATCTCCAGACCCGAAACGTCAGCTTTCCTGCTCCTCTGACGCTGCTTGGCTTGCTGTGTTCATCCAGCTCTACACCTTGTTATCTCCCTTCCACATGAGCTCTGCTGAACTGCTCACCCACATCAGGCTGAATTAGTGCTGGTCCGTAAGCTATTCGCCGTCTCTACCATGTCATTATTGCCCCTTAGTTCTTTGCCAGTGTAAATCGTGAGCGTTGCAGAGCTGCAGCAGGGACTGTGAGAATGTGAGATTTATCTACAGTCCATATTGGGATCGAGTAGTGAGAGTTAGCTTGGGAGAGAAATAACAGATACGTCTCAGGTGAACAGGAGAGTACAGCAAGACTGTGCACTGTCGTCAACATTCAATCGGGGACGCGGTAGTTTGCCTTCGAATAGAGGAGGCTGAGGGGAGACTTCAACGTGACGAGGGGCTTCGATAAAGCAACTTGGAAGACCTGTCTTCCCCTAGCGGGGACCGGGGGCACAGAGTTAAGGTAACTGATAGAGGGACGTGAGGAAAATCTCACCCAATGGGTGCCTGGAATTCGCCGCCCAGCTTGATATTGAGTTGGAAAGCCTCAACTCATTTTAAAGGAATCTGGATCTGCCCAATGAACATTGGAACAGGTGAAAGGTTACAGACTAAGAGTTAGAAGGTGGGATTTGAATGGTCAGTTTCTTTTTTGTTTCAGTTAGTGCTGGCACCATAGGCTGAATGGCCTTTTTCTGTCATTCATTTTTCTCTGGATCTATGGTGCACAGAACAAATATTCCCAGAATTATTCCAGCAGGATGCTGATGACACAGGGAACAATTAGGGGAAGCACCGCGAAATAGAGAAGTTTAAAATATAACCACTAAAAAGGCAGAAGTAATGCTAATTAGAAGGAACTAGAGTAAAAATCAAAGAAGATGGAGCCACTCTGGACAAAAATATCTGTTTTGGAGAAATGATATCAGAAGTAGGCTGAAGAAGTTAAAAAGATAGAGATGGCCATTAGTAAGTTTGCATACACAAAGGCTGTGTTAACAGCTAACAAAAATATCAAATATGTAGCAAGGAAAATCTCACAAGATACCACATTCTCTCCACTGTCCTGTATACCTCAGGAAGCTAGAGAATAAATAATGAACTATGAGGAAAAAAAAAGGTATTTGAAATGTGAATGCTAAGACATTTTCATAGAGTCATATAGCATGGAAACAGACCCTTTGATACAACCAATTCACATCAACCATGTTCCCAAACTAAACTGGTCCCAACTGCCTGCATTTGACACATATCTCTCCAAACATTTCCTATTCATTTACTTATCCAAATATCTTTAAAACATTATATCCACCACTTTCCCTGGCATTTCATTTCCACACACAAACAACTCTCTGAGTTAAAAAGCTGCCCCTCATGTCCTTTTTAAATTTTTCTCCTCTCATCTTTAAAAATGCCCCCTAGTTTTGAACTCCCCCACCCTGATCTGCTAATAGTTCTATTCACAGACTAAGAGATAACCTGAGAAATTTGAAATTTCAGGATTGAGAAAAGCTTCAAAAACATCCACAGGAGAAAATGTCAGAATTTCAAGCATTTGATCAGAGCTGAACAGCTACAGAGATTTCTTCCAAAGGCAAAGTGGAAGGCAGCAGAAAGTGGGGTCAACCTAGGTATATTTGGGTGATGGATGTCACGGTGGTGTTGTAGGGGAGTCTCAGTAGATGTGCGAGGATATGCAGGTTAGCCAAGAGCGATGTACCATGACAAGAGATCTCCTGGCAGGATGAACTCCAAGCAACGGCAGAAACTGATCGGTCTTTGTCAATGCAAAGAAACCCAGTTTTCATCCTGTTCCTGGGTAGTGAGGTTTTACCAAGTATACATCTGAGTGTTACATTCCATTAGGTCCTTGTTAATTCTATTGGAGAAAAATAAAAAGTGTAGTGGAAGGATTTTGCCTCTATTTCCCTTTATGTCTTTACACAACTGTAACCTTTACAATACCCACAGGTAGTTTCAGAGAATTGCAGAATTACATACATTACATTACATAACAGAATTACATAATTACATAAATTGCTGTTTATTATCTTATCATGGAATGTGTGTGTCAGTGGCTAGGCACAGAATATCTGGCCCATCCCACAGATGAAACAGTGATATAGTTTCAAATCAGGTTGACGTGTGGCTGGGAGGGAATATTGGAAGAGGTGGTATTCCCATGTTTTTGCTACCCTTGTTTTTCCAGTTGATGGAAGGCATGGGTTTGTAGTAAGGTCAGTGGCAGAGAGTTGGTCATTGACTGCTGAACTTTGCCTGACTATTTATAACCCTAATGCATCCTGCCGTCATCTGCTAAAACTGCTCATTTTTTCCAAGAACATTCTGGAATGCTTAATACGTTGTGAAGAGTAAATAAGGAAAATACAAGATAGTTAGGTTTTGTGAGTGGTAAGTATCTGGCAAATAGAATATAATGGTCTCACCAGTGCCCTTTATAACTACTTTTATATTCATTCAAACTTCCTATCCCAGCCCTCAGATTACCCAAAAGTTAAACAGTTATCGCTTCTCAGGTGTTGTCCCAGGAAGCAAATTATTTTTCAAGGGGTCCTGTAGAAAAAGTTTTGAGCTTTATTTTTTGATTTTCAAGATCTACCTATTAGTCTTGATGGGTTCTCTTTTCATTCTCAGTTACAATATTTACTAGATGATGCAGAGTATAATACCTATATGCTATAATGCCTATGCTACTGTAATACCTTCTGAATTTGTGTTGATGCATGGCATATTTGAACCCACATAAAGTCGGAAGTAGAAGAATCCATTAACATCCTCAATAACTATCATCCCTCTATTAAACTTTAAGCCACACCACACAAAGAAAGTGTTAATTTCCTAGATACCATAGTGTTTAAATTAGCACATGACAACATGCGCGAGTTATTAAACAACATTTTTTTGTCAAAATAACTGATCCAAACATAAATGTGAAGAACCATCAACATAATCA
Organism: Ginglymostoma cirratum; assembly: GCA_024137785.1. Lineage (NCBI taxonomy): Eukaryota > Metazoa > Chordata > Chondrichthyes > Orectolobiformes > Ginglymostomatidae > Ginglymostoma > Ginglymostoma cirratum. The sequence goes on from JAHRHZ010000271.1 coordinate 292,415, forward strand.
TGCCTTCTGCAGATTGGTGAGGTCACAGCTAACGTATTTCCATTTTTTTCTATTCACTCATAGGTGTTGCTGGCTGGCCAGCATTTATTGACTGTCCCTAGTTGCCCTTGAGAAGGTGGTGGTGAGCTGCCTTCTTGAACTGCTGCAGTCGACATGTGGGGTGAACTGTGGTTGTACGTGTGGTTGATGCACAATGTCTTTAAGGAGGGAATTCCAGGATTTTGACCCAGTGACCATGAAGGAATGTCAACATGTTTCCAAGTCAGGATGGTGAGCAGCTTAGAGGTGAACTTGCAGGTATTAGTGTTCCTATGTATCTGCTACCCTTGTCCTTCTAAATGGAAGTGGTTGTGGGTTTGGAAGGTGCTATCTAAGAATCTTTTGTGAATTTCTGCAGTGCATCTGTAGATTATACACACTGCTACTACTGAGTGTTGGTGATGGAGGGGGTGACTGTTTTCGGAGGTGGTGCCAAACAAGCAGCTGCTTTGCCCTGGATGATGTCAAGCTTCTTGAGTGTTGTTGGAGCTTCACCCATCCAGGCAAGTGGGGAGTATTCCGTCACAGTCCTGACTTGTGCCTTGTAGATGGTGGACAGGCTTTGGGGAGTCAGGAGGAGAGTTACTTGCTGCAGTATTCCTAACTTCTGGAACAAAAACAAAGTTGCTGGAAAAGTTCAGCAGGGCTGGCAGCATCTGTGAAGGAAAAAACAAAGTTAATGTTTCAGGTCCGGTGGGTTCCTTCAATCAATGCTTTGCAAACTTTTCCCACTGTAACTGCATTTCAAGGCTTGATATGTAGTGAGAGTTGTGACCCCTTGGTGAGTGGTAAAGAGAGAGAAAGGACCAATGAGAGCAGGATGGAGGTGAATTGTTGCTACCTTCCAGCCCATGACACCAAAATCTCAGCCCATAATCACATTCCAACCTCACTTTAGAAAGCCCTAAACTATGTTTTCCCTCAAAAAGTAGCTCTTCAATTTATGCAGCCTTCTGAGAGTCCATATTTATTTGCAAGCAATTCATTACTTCAGTTACATCAATCATTCCTCACTCCTGCTTCATTTAATAAATGTTTGAGTGCTTTAAAACACTTTCTAGAGTTTGCAACTCTCTCTCTCCATCCTCTTGCAACCTCCTTCTTCTCCCCTACTCTTTGGAGTCACACTTGCACATCTCCTTGCAGCTTCCCATTCTCCAGCACTTGCAGCCTTAACTTTGCAGTCTGCCCCTCCTCCCTTGCAGCTTCTTCCTCAGTCCTTTCGTAGCTTCCCCTATCCCCTTAAATCAACCCCTTACCCTCTTTCTTCTTCATTTGTAGACTTCCTCTCTGCACCTCACAAAAAGCCTCAGTTCCTGCATTTCATTCTTCCTCCCTCTCCTTTCCCTACCCCAGCCTGGTATTTGCTGATTGCTCACCCCCGTGATTGATATTTCCTGGCTGTATTAGGGCTTTGGGGGTAAATTCATCCTCCTCCCTCATGTATTTGGAATTCTGTGTAGTTTCTCTCGCCTGTAAATCTGTTGGCATCACCTATTGATTTAAATGTTGTCACTGGGGATGTGGCCTGAAGATGAGAAATAGAAGGGGCATCACCCAGGAGCAACACACATTGATTCAATAAAATCACTCTTGACTCCACCATTCTCACAAAGTACTTTCCCATCTCCAACCTCCCCTTCCTCTCCAAAGTCCTTGAACTTGTTGCCTCCCAAATCCAATCCCCATCTTTTCTGACGAAGGGTCACTGGATCCGAAACATTAACTTTGATTTTTTTCTTCACAGATGCTGTCAGACCTGCTGAGCATTTCCAGTAATTACTGCTGTTGTTTCCATCTTTTATGGTGCTCCACATTTGAATCCATCCAAATATGTTTTCTGGCGCCAGCCAGAGCTCTCCTCGGAGTCACAACTGACACCCAGTGTGTGTTTGTGTACGTATGTACAAGACAAACGTGAACTTTACCTCCTCACCTTTCTCAACCCCTTTGCAGCCTGTGACACCAATATTGTGGTGCTTTGGCGTTACAGTTAGAAAAATAAAATACTGGATGAGTACCCTTTCATTTGAGCTCACAATTTAAACATGAGATTAATCAGACTATAGAGTCCAACTTTACTTGAGCTTGTTGATGCTACACTCAGTCAAATACAGCCTTAATGTCAAGAACTGTCACTCTAACCTCACCTCTGGAATTCAGCTGTTTTGTCCATGTTTGAACCAAGGCTGTAATGAGGTCAGGAACTGAGTGGCCCTGGTGGAACCCAAGCTGGGCGTCACTGCGCAGGCTATTGCTGAGCAGGTGCTGCTTGATAACACTGTTACTGACACCTTCCATCACTTTACTGATGATCGAGAGAAGACTGATGGGGTGGTAACTGGCCAGGTTGGATTTGCCCTGCTTTTTGTTTACAGGACAATTTTCCATATTGTCAGGTAGATGTCAGCATTGTAATTGTACTGGAAAAGTCTGGCTAGGGCCTGGTTAGTTCTGGAGCACAAGACTACAGTACAATTGCAGGAATGTTGTCAGGGCCTATAGCTTTGCAGCATCCGGTGCCTCCAACCATTTCTTGGTATCACGTGGAGTGAATCAAATTGGCTGAAGATTTGGCTGAAGCATCTGAGATGCTGGGAACCACTGGAAAAGACCGAGATGGCTCATCCAATTGGAACTCCTGGCTGAAGACTTGAAAATGCTACTGGCTTATCTTTTGCACTGATGAGCTGGGCTCTGTGGTGTATATGCTGCCTTTTGTACTGTGTCTGTTTTAGGGATTAGGAGATGTTGTCATGATTATGTTGAGGTGTTAACTGGTTTTGCCAGTTGATTTTAGAAATTAGTGTCGTTTTATAAAAAAGGATGATTATTTTTGAGTTCATCAGAGAAATGTGGTGAAGTCTATTGTATTCTGGATAGTGATACCACAGGAAACTGTTGACATTTCTGGTTATTGAATCTTAACATTTATAACAATGGTGTAACTGGTGAAGCACGATCATCAACACATTCCTCCAGTCACAGTGCTGACATACCTTCTAACAGCTCTGATTCAAGGTCACTGACCTGAAAGACTAAAACTGTTGCTCTCCATACAGGCACTTCCAGTGTTTGTTTTGTATGTTTCTGTAAAACAAAATTAGAACATTGTAAACAAATTCGCTTTAAAGAATTTGCATTCTGTATGTGGGGGCTTTGATGATCGCTTCACTGAAAAACACAAAGCTTCCGAAATAGGCTTTCTTCCCTCGGTTAGCGGAAGGTGTGTTGATTTTAGCTCGGAGGGAGAGGGGGAGGGGTAAAGCGATGCTCAATATTGCGCGGGCTCAAAGTCACCGCCGTGAACATTAAAAGTGCAGCGCTCTGGCTTCCTCTTAAAATGGGTTAACATTGCTTCGGGGGAAGTCACTGTCGTTTGAAAAGGTGCACACTCAGTTTGAGGGAGCAGTAAGAATCTGAAACAGTATCAATCAGGTCCAGAACGCTCTGAACTCGGGTCGGTGCAGCGAGCTCTGAGTGAGCAGTCAACTAACTTGCCTACGAGCTAACGATCAGGAACATTGACCTTAAAAGCTCTCAGTCTGTCTCTGGGGTGTAATTGTAATTGGCAGCGGGAGTCATCCTTTCTCCACCAGCCGAGTGTGATTCAGAAGTGTGCATGGGTTAAACAAAAACTTCACATAATACATTCACAAATTGTCTCCCTTGCTATAAATCTAAACCGGATTCAGCATCCACCAATGTTTCCCGCTTTTCCCATTCTGCTGACATCTCTCCTGAGGGAAGGAGCGGAGATTCGGCCCCCTCCAGCCTATCTCGCCATCCATTTAGATCCTGGATGATTTGCCTATGGGACCTTGTTCGCCGTCTCAAAAGACACAGTTGTAATGCACTGCCTTCTCTGCAATAATCCCAGCAGAAATTGCTGGAGAAATTTAGCAGGTCTGGCAGCACCTACGGAGAGAGAAACAGTGTTAACGTTTCGAATCCAAACCTGTAGACACCACTCACCTACTGTGCCAGTGTGGAGCTTCTGAAAGAGTCCCACTCCCCTACTAATCCCTTTTTTAAAAAAGCTTTGTGTTCGGTTAACCACTTCCAATTTGAAAATGATCTATTTCTACCACTGGTTATAACTATCCTGGAAGGCTTTCCCGAAATTCCACTGAAACTCAACAATAAAGCAAAGATTCACCAGGATGTTTCCAGGAATGGAAAGCTGGAGCTATGAGGCAAGAGCAAACAAGTTGGGCTTTTATTCTGTTTGCAGCAAACCAAGTTGAAGGGAGAATTTGTTTGCAATGTTAGAGTTTTGGAGAGGTTTGGATAGAGTGGATTGCAAGGAATTATTTCCTTTAGTAGAGGAGTCACTGACTAGGAGGATTAGATTTAAAGTGATGTAGAAGTTGGGTTACTGCTAAACTGGAAAGGGTGCAGAAAAAAATTTACAAGCATTTGGCAGGATTGGAGGTTTTGGGCTATCGGGAGAGGTTGGGTAGGCTGGGACCTTTCTCCCTGGAGCGTTGGAGGCTGAAGGGTGACCTTATTGAGGTTTATTAAATCATGAGGGGCATAGACAAGGCAAATGGTCAAGGTCTTTTTTCCTAGGGTGGGGGTGTTAAAAACTAGAGGGCATAGGTTTAAGGTGAGAGGGGAAAGATTTAAAGGGACCTGAGGGCAATGTTTTCACACAGAGGGTGTGCATGTATGGAATGAGCTGCCAAAGGAAGTGGAAGAGGTAAATGGATAGGAAGGGTTGAGAAGGAAATGGGCCAAATGCAGGAAAATTGGACTAGTTCAGTTTGTGATACCCCATGACATAGATGAGTTGGACCGAAAGGTCTGTTTCTGTGCTGTCCAAATCTACAACTCTATGATTCTATGGTCAGATGAGCTGAACAGTGGCAAATAGAATTTAATCCTGAAAAAGTGTGAGTTAATTCATTTTGGGAAAACTAACAAGGCAGGGGAGTACACACTTACTGGTGGGACCCTAGAAAGTGCAGAAGATCAGAGGGACCTTGGTGTGCATGTCCATCGATCCTTGATGGCAACAGGACATGTAGATAAGATATAGGCATATAGATACTTGCCTTCATTAGTCAAGGCATTGAATACAAAAGCAAGGAGGTTATGATGGAGTTGTATATAGCATTAGTTAGGTTGCAGCTGGAGTAATGTGCAGATCTGGTCACCACATTATAGGAGGGATGTCGCTGCACTGTGGGTGAAGGGTGCAGAGATGATTCACCAGGATTTTGTCTGACCAGTGAGTTTCAGCTCAGGGATTGTTTCCCTTGGAACACAGAAGGCCAAGGTGGATCTAACTGAGGTGTACATAGTTCCAAGTGGCATGGACAGGATAGAAGGGGAGAATCTGTTCCCCTTAGTGGAAGGATCAATAACCAAGGGAGCACAGTTTTAAGGAGCAGGAGGTTTAGAGAGGATTTAAGTGGGAAAAAAGTCACCCAGAGAGAAGGGTGGGTATCTGGAATTCGCTGCCTAAAGTGTGATAGAGGCACAAATGCCCTGGGTTTAGGAATTGTTTAGATGAGCAATTGAAACACTGTTGTCTGAGGGTTTGTGTGGTGCAGTGGTAGCGTCCTTACCCCTGAGCTAGGAGACCTGGATTCAAGCACCGTCCCCCCTACCGCCAGCTCAGAGGTGAGTATTAACATTGCAGAACAGGTTAATTAGTAAAATGCCTAGCATACAAGGTTGTGGACCAGGTGCTGGGGAAATGGGATTACAATAAAGGGTGGTTGATGAGCCAAATGGCCTCTTTCGCGCTGTAAAAACTCTAAGAATTCCAGGGGGTATGAGGATTTTTTTTTCAGTTCGAGTATGATTGGGTTTTGGAACTCACTGCCCTGAGGGTAACTGAGGCAGAAACCCTTAACCCGTTGAAGAGATGTCTGGATAGGTACCTGAACGATTCGAACCTGGATCGGGCAGTGGCCTCTTTCTGTGCCATTGTTGTTTCTAAATATATCTGAAGAGCAGAAATGTGCAGGTGGAAGAGGCAATACAATTTGCTCTCAAGGAGGGTTAGCAAGGGCACGGTGGGCCTAACGACCTTCCTTTGTGGTCGAACCCCTTCTGCGAACGAAGCTGAGCCACACTGAAACGCAGCGGCAGCTGTAGCAGCTCCCAGGTTGTTTGTGAATCATCCCTCCGCTTCCACATGTGTTAACACCGTCACTGATGTTTCCCGAGCAGGGGCTGGTGTGTGTGTGGAGCTATGCACGCAGCTCACATGACAAACTCTCAATCCGCAAGTCTTCCTGTCTGCACCGTACAGACTTCAAAGTCACTGCTGACATTTGCTCAGCCTGTAAAAGCCCGTTGGACAACTCGCAATCGAGAAATATAATTGCCTCTCTGTATTCAGCTAGGGGAGACAGAAAAGGAAAAAGCATGTCATTTCCGTAGCGCCTTTCACAACCCCAGGAAGCGTTTTTGCAGCCAGCCGGATTTCTTTTTGAAAGTGGAGTAAATGATTTGCCGTTTGAGGTTGCTGTTCCACCTATAAATGGTGCAAGTAGAATTATTTACAGAGCCTCGTTTAATGTCCGGGGAAGACAGGAGGCTTTTGCAGCGCTGTGCTGTGTCAGTCTGGAAGGATTATCACCAACACAGACTCTTACACCCTTCCCCCACTCTGAATGCGCTGTCATGTGAGTCTGTCTGCAACCACACTTTCCTCTCCACTGACCTCATCTGCAAACTGTGACATTTGACCTGCAGTCAGAGGACAGGGACTTTCCTTTGGGAATTAGGATAGCAACAGGGTAAGAGCTATTATCACACTTCATCCAGCACCGCCCTGAATGTGTTGAAGACTGACATAAAAGCGTTTCAATAAGTAAGGGAATCAAGGGTTATAGGGAAAGGCAGGAAAGTGGAATTGAGGATTATCAGAACAGCCATGATCTCCTTGAATGGCAGAGCAGACTCAATGGGCTGAATGGCCTCCTTCTGCTCTTGTCTCTCATGGTCTTATGCTGGAGGTTGATTGGACTGGCATGGTGTGTTGTACTGTACTGAAAACTGACCAAGAGGTCTGCAACAGACCTGAACCATTCCTTTGCTTTCCCTGGGATTGAGCAGCTCCCATTCGATTGAAAAAAGACAACAAAGATGGCTGCAGGGAACAATGGAGCAAAAATAACCCACAATGCATGGTGCACTTGCTCACACAATCTTCAGGGAACCGAACCCAGACAAATTGACCAATGGCAAATTCCAAATGGAGAAAGCAAATGCCCAGAGACATACACATCCTGTGCAGGCTCAGACAATTGCAAAACCACAGAGTTATCTCAGCCACTCACCTCATTCTGATCTACTATGTTTGTTCCTGCCCCAAAAAAGCAGCAACTTGCCCCCTTCTTGCAGACCATAGACAAACATACCAGACTCTATCAGAGTCACAGTCGCATGCCATGATTCTATAATGTTAGTACTCTGCATTGTGGCTGCAGCAGCCCTAATTCTACTCTGACTCACGGCATTAATTAGTATATTATCTCAGTTTTGTTTATTAGAGATGGTAATTTGTCAAACTCAGTCATCTTTAAAGGTTAAACATTTCATTTAACAAAAGCAACGTACAGAAATGAGGATGCTGGAGATCAAACAAAAACAGAAAATGCTGTAGAGTCTCATCAGGTCTGGCAGCTTCTGTGAGGAGAGAAACAGAATTAGTGTTTCATATCCAGTAACACTTCCACAGAACTGAAGGGGGCTGGGCTATATGTAACTCATTTAACGCCCTCCAGTTTCTAGGCAATACATATCGAACTCTGTTTCTCTCCACGGAAGCTGGGGATGACACCAAGGATTTCCCTCAAAGACCAGATTGTATCTCCTTCCTGAGATGTTATATTCACAAATCTCATCATTTCACTTTTGTTCCTGGGGGGGACCGCTGATTGGACAAATTTGTAAACATCATTACAGCTGCCTTTTCCAATTTATAAATTGAAGGAGGGGGCATGATTTTCCAATAATCCTATTTCAGGTGGAAACACTTGAAGCTTTTAAGTATATATATAAATTAATAAAGGAAAATGCTGGAGAAACATCATCTGTGAGAGAGGAACAGTATTAACATGTCAAGTTAGGTATGACCTGAAACATTTTCTGTTTTTATTTTAAATTTCCAGCATTCGCCGGATTTCGCTTTGAGTTTGTAATTTACCCATCCCATGTGCGATTGTGTGTGTGTGGATTAAGAGAGTGTCCCACTGATCAGTCAAATTGCAGAATGATGGATGGAAGTGAGCCCTGTTAAGGTTACTGAGCAGGGCTGAGTTCATCCCCAAGGATTGTCCTGCAGGGTAAAAGTGGTGGGGTGCCGAACATAAAGCAATGGAGTCATAGAATCTCTACAGTGTGGGAGCAGGCCATTTGGTCCATCAAGTCCACCCCCTCCCCACAACTTTGTTTTTCCCATGGCTACACTAGCTATGCACACTATGGGCAATTCACCCAAACTACACATCTTTATGACTGTAGAAGGAAACTGACACATTCTGCCCACGTAAGGGAGAACATGCAAACTCCACACAGACAGTCATCTAAGGGTGGAATGGAACCAAGGTCCCTGGTGCTGTGAGGCACAAGTGATAACCACTGAGCCACCATGCCACAAGCACATGCACTTGGCCATTGCTCCAAGACAGTTCCCTGTGCCAGCATTGGGGGTTTTGGTATATGGAGGATGATGTGCCTACCTGTCTGATGTATCTGTCTGTCTGAACTGTCTGCCTGTCCGAAATACCTGTAAATCTGAATCATCTGTCGGTCAGAAATATCTTCCGGTCTGATTTAACACAGCGTGGAGCTGTGAAAATTTTCTGAAGGGTCCCGACCCGAAACGTCAACGTTCCTGCTCCTCTGATGCTACCTGGCCTGCTGTGCTCCTCCAGCGCCACACTGTGTTATCTCTGACTCCAGCATCTGCAGTTCTTACTATCTCTGCCGGTCTGATTGATCTGTTTGAAAAGTCTATCTGCCTAACTGAAACATCTGACTGTCTGAAATATCTGCCTGTCTGATTTGCTCACCTGTCTGATCTATTTATCTGATCTTTCAGTCTGTTTGAAATTTCAGCTTGTCTGAAATATTTGTCTGTTTGATTTATCTACTTGACTAATCTAGCTGCCTGTCTGATTTGACTATCCGATCTATCAGTCTGTCTGTCTGAAAATTCCTGTCTGTCTGAAACATCTGCCTGTCTATCTGTCTATCCGTTCTGAGGAAGGGCCACCGGACCCGAAACACTAATTCTGATTTCTCTTCACAGATGCTGCCTGACCTGCCGAGCTTTTCCAGCAACTTCTGTTTTTGTTTCTGATTTTAAAAAAAAAACTGCATCGGCAGTTCTAGGAGATAAAAGGTACTGCAGATGCTGGAGAATCTGTGATAACAAGCATGGGGCTGGATGAACACAGCAGGTCAAGCAGCATCATAGGAGCAGGAAAACTTGACGTTCTGATGAAGGGTCTAGGCCCGAAACGTCAAGTTTTCTTGCTCCTATGATGCTGCTTGACCTGCCGTGTTCATCCAGCCCCACGCTTGTTATCTATGTTGCGTCGGCAGTTCTTTCGGTTCTTATCCGATCTATCTGCTTGTTTTGTCTGCCTGATTAATCTATCTGCCTGTCTGATTTATATGTCTGATCTATCTGCCCGCCTGATTTCCACGTCTGATTGATGTGCCTGTCTGATTTATGGTCGCGGCATGAGAGTGGAGCCGCAGAAATCGGGTTCTCATCACCACAGAGCAGCTGTGAGTCTGACTCCGGAAGATTGCTGTGAAAGGTGGGCAAATCTACCACTGATTCCCCTGTCCCGGTTCCAGCAGCACAGCGCCTCCCGGCTTTCCGGTTACAGTTTCTGGGGGAGTTCGCACCCCTCCGTTCCCGATCGTGGAGACAGTGAATGCACGGATTTGTTGGCAGAGCTAGGGCCGTCAGTCTGATAAACACCTTCAGTGCTCACGATCGCCCCCCACCCCCGCAGGCAATCTCAGGGAAAGCATTTCAGAAAAGAACGCTTTCCAAAGCACTTACGCCCAGCCCCTCCACCCCCACCCTCACAGCATCCTTGGGGTAGCTATACCCCGTGGACTGCAGCGGTTCAAGAAGGCAGCCCCCCCGAACCCCCACCACTTTCTCCAGGACAACTGGGAATGGGCTGGCCCAGACAATGACGCCCACATCCAGTGAACGAATAAAGTAGCAGAAAGGAACATCTACTCAAAGAGAGAGTACAGGATTATTTGTTTTGGTTTCTCATTTCCAGCATCCGCAATTCTTTCGGTTGTTTTTTTTTGTTCCTTACGGGAGTATTGTTACTGGGCTGGAAGTTTACAAGCATGAGTTCAAACCCCAAAATGAACGAGAGACTCTAAATTAATTTAATTCAATGAATCTGGAATAAAGTAAACAGTCTCAGTAACGGATTGCGAAACAACCGAATTTTCATTAAAGAGGATCCGAAACAAAAACAGAAAACGCTGGGGAAACTCAGCAGGTCTGGCAGCATCTCTGTGGAGAGAAAGCAGAATTAAAGTTTCGAGTCCAGTGACTCTCCATCAGAACTGTTAGTAGCTGGGATAAAACAAAAGTAGAATTCATGCTGAAGACCAGTTCGTGTGTGTGTTGGACTGGGTGAGCAGGGAGGTGAGCCGATGGGTGGAGATGGAGCCCAGAGAGAGAAAGAGAAACGAAAGGGTTAACTAAACGAAGGGATTATGGGTAGCAGGCCAGGTCAGAACAGAAGCTGAATAAGTGATAACGAGAGTTGAAGGTAGTATAGAATGGATAGTCAGTGCTGAAAGCAAACCATGTAAGTTGATAATGGGCCTGAGAGTGAGGGGAAATGGATGCGCTGTGCTAAAAATGTCCCATGACATAACAGGACTTGATTTTTTAAAAAATGGAAGGATGGAATCAGAGTGTAAAGTTATTGAACTCGATGTTGAATCCCAGAGACTGCAGGATGTCCAGATGGAAAACGAGATGTTGTCATTCAGGAATGACAAGAAAGACCATAAGATATAGGAGCAGAAATTAGGCCATTCGGCCCATCGAGCCTGCTGTGTGTGCCATCAATCATGGCTGATAAATTTCTCAACCCCATTCTCCTGCCTTCTCCCCATAACTTATGATCCCCTTGACAATCAAAAACCTGTCTATCTCTATCTTAAATATACTCAATGACCTGGCCTCCACAACCTTCTGTGGCAATGAATTCCGAAGATTCACCACACTCTAGCTGAAGAAGTTTCCCCTCATCTCCAATCTAAAGGGTCTTCCCTTTATTCTAAGGCTGTGGCCCTCGGGTCCTAGTCTCTCCTGCTAATGGAAATATCTTTCCAATATCCACTCTATTGAGGCCTTTCAGTATTCTGTACATTTCAATTAAATTCCCCTCATCCTTCTAAACTCCAACGATTATGGACCCAGAGCCCTCAGACGTTCCTGATATGTTATGCAATTCATTCCTGGGATCCTTCTCACAAACCACCTCTGGACCCGCTGTAGGGCTAGTACATCCTTCCTGAGGTGTAAGGCCCAAAATTGTTCACAATATTCAAAATGTGGTCTTATAAAGTATCAGAAATACATCCCTGCTTTTACATTCTAGTTCTCTCTAAATAAATGCCAACGTTATATTTGTCTTCCTAACTACCAACTCAACCTGCAAGTTGACCGTCAAAGAATCCTGGACTAGGACTCCCAAGTCCCTTCGCACTTCAGATTTCTGAACATTCTCCCCATTTAGAAAATGGTCTATGAATCAATTCTTCATTCCAAAGTGAAACCTCATACTTTTCCATGTTGTATTCCATCTGCCACTTCTTTGCCCACTCTCCTAACCTGACTAAATCCTTCTTCAGCCTCCCCCCCTCATCAATACTACTTGTCCCTCCACCTATCATCGGTAATCTTAGCCAGAATATCCTCAGTTCCTTTGTCTAGATCATTAATGTATAAAGTGAAAAGTTGTGGTCCCAACACTGACCCTTGCAGAACACACTAGTCACTGACTGCCATCCGAGTACCACCCTTTTATCCACACTCTCTGCTTTCAAGCAGATAGCCAATCTTCTATCCATGCTAGTACCTTGCCTCTAACACCATGAGCCCTTACCTTACTCAGCAGCCTCTTATGTGGCACCTTGTCAAAGCCCTTCTGGAAGTCCAAGCAGATAACATCCATTGGCTCTCCTTGGTCTACCCTGCTTGTTGCCTGCTCAAAGAATTCTAATAGATTTGTCAAGCATGGCCTCCCCTTGATGAAACCGTGCTGACTTTGCCCTATTTACCACGCGCTTCCAAATATTCAGAAATCTCATCCTTCACAATGGACTCCAAAATCTTACCAACGACCAAGGTTAGGCTAATCGACCTGTAATTTTCCATCTTTTGCCTTACCCCTTCTTAAAGAAAGTGGTCACATTAGCAATTTTCCAGTTCTCTGGGACACTCCCTGACTAGAGTGATTCTTGAAAGATCACCACTAATGGTACCACTATCTCTTCAGCTATCTCCTTCAGAAATCAGGGGTGCAGTCTATCTTGTCCAGGTGATTATTCCACCTTCAGACCTTTCAGTTTTTCTAGCACCTTCTTCTTGGTTTTGGCCACCATACTCACCTCTGCCCACGCCACCCCCAACTCTCTTGAATGTTTGGGATGTTACTCATGTCTTCCACTGTGAAGACTGATGCAAACTGCTTATTCAGTTCCTCTGCCATTTCTTTGTCCCCCACTACTACTTCTCCAGTACCATTTTCTAATGGCCCAATGGCCACTTTTGCCTCTCTTTTGCATTTTATATATCTAAAGAAGCTCTTGCAATCTTCTTTTACATTACTGGTTAACTTACCCTCATATTTAATCTTCTCCCTCCTTATTTCTTTTTTAATTGTCCTCTGTTGATCTTTGTAAGCTTCCCAATCCGCTGGCTTCCCATTGCCCTTTCCTGCATGAGATGCTTTCTCTTTTGCTTTTATGCTGTCCCTGAATTCCCTTGTCAACCATGATTGCCTCATTCTCCTTTTAGTGTGGTTCGTTTCCTGAAGGATGAAATTTTGCTGCAAAAATTTTTTTTCTGAAGAAGGGTCCCGACCCGAAACGTCAACTTTCCTGCTCCTCTGATGCTGCTTGGCCTGCTGTGTTCCTCCAGCTCCACACCATTGTTGTTCCACTGTCTTTCCTGCTAGATTCCTCTCCTTTCCTGCTAGCTCCTCTCTCATGCCTCTGTAGTTGCCGTTATTCAACTGACATCTGATTCCAGCTTCTCCATCTCAAATTGCAGAATAAATTCTATCATATTATGGTCACTACCTCCTGTAATGTAGAGAGAGGCAAGGTCTGTCCTCATACTAGTGAACAACAACCTTTCCTTGACTGTCTCCTTCTAAAGATAAGTGAGTAGGAGAGAACATTTTTACAGCCTCATGAGCTTCGTCCAGGTTCCAGGATTGTCACATCAGCAGGCATCATTGATGAGACATACTATTTATTAAGCATACCAGAATTTAACTAGTATCTGACAACTAACCTATACTAAATGCTATTTTATATAATTAACAATACTGACCATACTGACTGTCATAGTAGGAGCTGTAGATGCTAGAATCTGTGCTGAAAATAAAAAATGCTGGAAATCACAGCAGGTCAGGCAGCATCCATGGAGAGAGAGCAAGCTAATGTTCTGATAACACAGTGTGGAGCTGGAAGGACACTGCAAGCCAGGCAGCATCAGAGGAGCAGGAAAGTTGATGTTTTGGATCGGGACCCTTCTTCAAATGGTTCTTCAACAGAGCTGACCAAGAAGTCTGGAGGGGTAAGCATTTATTCAATAATGGTTGTGGGGGGGGAGGTGGTGACGGAGTGCTGGGGGAGAAAGAGTGTTGATAGTACAGATTAAGTGATCGGAATGTAGGAATGGCAGAACAATGGTGTATATAACTGCCAAACAGGAAAGAACAGATAATCCCACTGGGTTGGGGGGAGGGAAGAGAGAACATGCGGTGACTGCATAGAACAAGTAAAGCTAAAAGGGAAGAAATGTGAGTGAGTTCACAATCTGAAGATGTTAAACTCAATATTAAGTTCAGAAGGCTATAAAGTGCCTAGGCTGAAGATGAGACATTGTTCTTCTGGATTGTACTGTGATTCACTGGAGCACTGCAGCATGCCGAGGACAGACAAGTGGGCATGTGAGCAGGATACTGTGTTAAAATGACCAGCTACAGGAAGGTAGCACAAGCATTCTCGTGCACGGACTGGAGGTATTCTGCAAAGCGGTCACCCAGTCTGCGTTTGGTTGCTCCAATGTAGAGTAGGCCACATTGGGGGCAGTGAATGCAATAGACGAGACTGGAGGAAGTACAGGTGTAATGCTGCTTCACCTGGAAAGACTGTTTAGGCCCTTGGATGGTGACCAGGGAGGGGGTGAAGGGGCAGGTGTTCCACCTTCTGCAGTTACATGGGAGGGTGCTGTGGGAAGAGGGGGAAGTGGTGTTGGTAGTCAATAAATAATGGACTAGGGTGTCTTCTGAAAAAGGGTCACTGGGTTCAAAATATTAACTCTGCTTTCCCTCCACAGATGCTGCCAGACCTGCAAGTTCCTCCTGAATTTTTATTTGTTGTTGAATGACTAATATCTACTGCTTTGTTAAAACAAAAGTCTTACACTTTTTAAAAACATTTTAGTTACTTTTTAAAGTTACCTTTAGGTTATTTCAAAAGTTACAAGTCACTTGCATCCCAGTGCCACACTTAAATGTGTTAAGGCAACTGTTTTCATCTCTGTTACTGCATAGTGCGGTTGGTCAATGATATAGACTAATGGACATGACATTCATTACCTCCCAGATAAAGCATTGCCATTAGTGCATTGTCATAAATTTCAAAGTTCCGTAAGTAACACAATTTGAATGGTGAAGGAAAATATCAACCACATATTTTTTGTTATGAGTTGAGTCATTGATACTATTTCTGAGGAAGGGTCACCGGACCTGAAACGTTAACTCTGTTTTCTCCTTCATAAATGCTGCCAGACCTGCTGAGCTTTTCCAGCAACTTTGTTTTTGTTCCTGATTTACAGCATCTGCTGTTCTTTTGGTTGATACTATTTCTGACTTCTGTTAGCTTGAGGTCATCCAAAACTGTACCTAACTCAAAGCAAATGCCCTTCCCCAACACTGTTGTGCTCACTGACATATATTGGCTCCCAGTCAAGCAATGTATTGATTTAAAACTCTCATTCTTATTCATAAATTGCTTTATGACATCACCCTTCCCCTATCACTATAATCTCCTCTCACCACACAACTCTCCAAAATGTCTGTGCTCCTTTAATTCTGGTCTCTTTTTCACTCACAATTTTAAATGCTCTGTTACTGGCTGCTATGCCTTCAATTGCCTGAGCCCCATCCAACCTCTAGGATGTCCTTCATCCCTACATCTCTCCACGTCCCTATCTCTTCGTCCTAAACGAGGCTTTCATTGAATTCGATCTCTCTGCCCAAGTATTTGATTACCTGACCTGACATTTCGTTACATTTCAAGAATCATATTTTGCTTTAAAATGCTCCCAAAAATGCTTTTGGGATGTTGCAACACATAAATGTTGCTACATGAATAGAAGTTGTTGTAATAACGACCAGTTGATTTAGGCAGCTGAAGTATTTAGTCTTTAAGTTGAAATCTGGATCTTTTGTAGTATGTTAGACAAAATGTATACTGCAGAAACCAAAATGGTCTGTTGTGATATTTATCGTGCGCATCAACCACATTTATTTATCTAAACCCTGTCTTCACATTCTGTCTGTTTATACCCCGTGTGCTTAATTAGTTTCCTCATAAAAGCATCGAAAGTGCTTATCTCAAATTCTCCGTGGAGTAGTCGGTTCCACGTTGTAATCTCACTTTCGTGAATTCTTTGTGAGGCATGTTACAGTTTTGTTATTTATAATAAATAATAGTTTACTGTAGTGAACACCACGTCTACAAAATCTTCGTGCTATCATATTTTGTTACACGTAACTGTCATTTATTTTGTATCACAAATTCCTATCCCCAGATTTAAGCTGCCCTATCGCATTGCATCTTGCAACTCCCAGCTCATTTTACACTGCAGAGAAAATCCCGTCGCCACAAAAACACAAGACCAGCAGAGACAGATTGCCAATAATTGCACGAAATAAAGCGTGATATATATTTAAAAGATGCAGTCACGACGTGTTTAGAACTTTGGCACCTTCCCATTCTCAAAAATCTAAAAATGGCGGGGACTTGAACCTTTCTTGAAAAATGCACAATGTGCAATTAGTAGTTCATTTGCAAAGAAATCAATTCGTACGAAATTTACGTCGTTGTCCAAAGATTAAATTAACCGCGATGAATTTTTGGGATGAAAACAGTAATTGCCGGAGAAACTCAACTGGTCTGTCAGCATCTATTGGAGGGAAAACAGAGCTAATGTTTCAGGTCGAATGTTATAACAGCAAGATCCCACAGTCATCAGTAAAACCGACAATCAGAAATCAAGCTGTTTTATTTTAGAGTTTGATTGGACGAGGAAACGAATTTTCTGCTTAAACCAGCCATCAGAGTTTGTCATAAATAATAGCGACAGTGCTGCGCTCTCGCACGCTCCCTCCCAGTCAGGGCAGGGAGCCAAGTGCGCATGCCCAGTGTGGCCCCATGCTCACACATGCTCAGTGAGTCCTTGCCGTCCACGCATGCTCACTGAGTACCTGCCGTCCACGCATGCTCACTGAGTCCATGCTATGAAAGCGTATCGTGAGCTCTGTTCTAATAAAAGGTCACTGGACTGGAAACATTATCGCTGTTTCTCTCTCCAGATATGCTGCTGAGTACCCCTTGCACTTTCTGCTTCTGTTTCAGTGGGACCCTAAGGTCCGCGCATGCTCAGTGAGCGCTTACGGCAGGCGCATGCTCAGTGAGTCTTCGCCGCTTGTGTATTCCTCGGAATGTGTTCGTTGCAGCTGTCTTACTTTAGGGCTGAACCTGAACGTGACAGCAGATTAATTTGTCTACCCATTTCCTTTCTTCTTCATTAATGCATTAATGGTTGTAGTTGATTTACAGCATTGTTTTAGAAATAGTCTGCACAAGTACCTTCCACATCCAGTTACCTTCGATCTGATCATCCCTTCAATTCTACCTTTAGAATGGTTTCTCATTGTTCCTTGAGTGTCTTTACCTGGAAACTCCCCCCGTCCACTTCTCCAGTCTGCTTCTTTTGTTACTAACTCTTGGCTTCTGCCCCCTGTTATGGAACATTTCCGTGAATTTTATCTAGGACTAACCATTTCCTCTACAAATCTCAAAACTTGGATTAGAACTGCCAGAGATTCAATTACTCTTGACTGTAAAGAACACCCGTCCCCACCCTCCTGAACACTACACCCTTATATGGACTGCAGTTGGCGTATTGTAACTAGGAGGACTGTACTTGGCAACTGAGGGTAGTCCTGTTAGCCCTGATTGCCCTTTTGGCTAAACATATCTGAAGCCATGGAACAAGAGAAATGGAGTCGGCCTGTGTTTGAAAACAGTCAAAACTGATTTGCTCCTATATTTCACCCAGCTGGGTACCACAAATTCAGCATTACTTAACTGACTTTCATGCACTTTTGGATGTGGTGAGATTGTGAAGATTCCTGCCTTTGCTGTTTCTTAGAGATGTCCAATTAATTCCACTCTCCTGCTGTTTCCTGAAACATGATTTTCAGGTTATAAATCCAACTCTCTTTCAAAGTCACCACTTTCAGACAGTTCCTTTCATCTCCCAACTGGCACTTTTGTCAGTTGCTAGTGAAGTTTCGGTAAAAGCAAGTCCCTTTCTCATATTGCAGAAGAGAAAGACAATTTTGGTACTAATGGAGGAGCTGGCCAGGGGAAGATCAATTCACTGCCCATGACTGGCACATTCCCAACCTCTTTCAATTTGGAATTATAAACTGCTCCTGATAACTTTTGTCGAAGGCCTTCACTGAGTGATTACATTTGATACCGAGTCATATAAAGAAGTTATCAGGAGTGAAGATGGGTTTCAAGGATCTTCTTAAAGGAGGCTTGAGGGGTAATAGTAAAAAGAGGTTTAGTGAAGGAATTTCAGAGCTAAGGGTTTGTAAACTGTATAGGAGCTGATGGGTGAATGGGATATTAGTATATCATTCTTATGATCATTATGATATCGTACAAGTTGGGATATGGACATCTAAGTTTGAATGAATAGTGGAAAATGGGAAGTAGATTGTCTGATTCTGACATTGAGTACATTCCTGGGGTAGAGTTTATTGAGCAGTTGAGAGAGTTTGGTGGTGACGTTGGGTATCTATATATCCCCAGCACTGAAATAACTTTGATTAATGAGCACAAACATGGCCTAAAATATATAATCAATTTTATTGCCCCAGATTCTAGATTTGAAGTAAGGATTTTTAATGTAGAGTAGTTTTAGTTGACGAGAATAGACCACTCTTCCCTTTACTGCCTTACCTTTCTCCAACAGAGCAGGATTCTGGATTTGTTGCCTTTTAAACTGTGCCCTTAGGATTGGTAATGACAGGTCAAGGAAAAGGAGCATCAGCAGGCTCCTGCTCCAAAACTAAATTTTAAGCTAGAATGAAGAAATAAGTAAATAGTTTCTGAAACATTGCTGAGAAAAAGACAAAACAGGTATTTCTCCTATTACACGGTAGTTGTGTTCTTGTGTAACCTCGTGCTATAGAAAATCACTTTGGAAAATCATGCTGTAGGGAAATTGTATTACAGCCAATTCACAGTAACGAAACATGCGTTATAGCAGAAATACCTATGTTGAAGCTTTGATTGTATTCATCAGGTCTAGAGGGTCCTAATTGCTTGGGCCAGCATTGACATGCAGATACAGCAAGAACAGTTACCTATCAACCTTAAAATTGTAAGATGTAGGAGCAGAAATAGCCCATTCAACCCACTCAGCCTATTCCACCATTCAATGAGATCATGACCAATGTTCTTTTTAAGCTGTACAATGGTGCAGGAACATGCTCAACTTCACCAATGTTCTGTACATCACAATCAGCATTGGCATGCCAACTGCAGCATCAACTTCCAGTTCCAGCAGTCACTGCCACACATGTCACACACATGGGTCTTGGAGGCCTACACAACTGGTATGAAAATTAGCATTGATCTGATAATACTCAAATCCACTTGCCTTACCTTTTCTCAATGACCCTTTGTTCCCTCCTTGCTTAAAACTCTGCCAACCTTGGCCTTGAGTATGCTTAACAACCAAACTTGATAGTTCCCCGCAGTAAAGAATTATGTAAATTGACTACCTACTGCAAGAAAACTTCTCCACATCTCTGTCTTAACTCAGCAACCTCATACTTTGAGATTATACCTTCTGGCCCCAAAGGGAAACAACTCTTCTGCATGTATCCTGTCAAGCTCCCTAGGAATCTTACATGTTTTAATAAAATCTCCTCTCACAGTTCTAAACTCTGAGTACAAGCCCAAATAACTCAACCACTTCTCACAAGAAAATTCCTCCATACTCCAATATCCTTCTTGGACTCAGAGATTATAGAAACTGCAGATGCTGGAGAATCCGAGATAACAAGGTTGTAGAGCTGGATGAACACAGCAGGCCAAGCGGCATCACAGGAGCAGGAAAGCTTTCCTGCTCCTATGATGCTTCTTGACCTGCTGTGTTCATCCAGCTCTATAACGTTGTTTTCTCTTTCTTGGACAGTCTCCTGTTCTATAAGGGGCCTATGTTCAGTTTAGCCTGTATATAAGTTTAAAGAAGCTCTTACTATCTTACTTGCTAGTTTGCTCTCTTTATCTTTCTTATGTTTTGGTTATCTTTTGGTTAGTTTTTAAAACCTATCTAATCCTTTGGTTTAACTCTAATCTTTGCCACATTGCTTATTTATTTCCTTCCAATTCGATGCTATCCTTAACTTGTTTAATTCTCAGATCAGGGAGGCAGGTTATTATCGGTCAGGATGTTGCCATAGAGATGCAGCAGAGTTTGTTCATCACCATGACTCCTTTATTGAAAAAAAGGTGCAAAGTTAATTAAGAAAAACCTCTTGCCTCCACAAAACAGAGTCCTTTAGACGTAGTTTCGACCATGTGCAAATACATCACACTGCAAGCCCTACTGAAGATTTTAGATTAGTTTCTACTGTCACTGTTAGCACAGTCTGGATTTTTAAATAAATTATTCCAATAGCAAAATCACCTTGAATCGTGGATATACTTTTGTGGGGCTTGCAAGCATGAGCTATTTGAGCATGCGTGGCCTTCTGCCCACTGTGAATGGGACATGTTGTTTGATGTGGTATGCCAATCATAGGGCAGTATGGCCTACATATCTGGTATTGCACTGGCGCTGAAACTCAAATGCCATATCATCTGTGTGGTGGGCAAAATATCATTTTAGATTGATGGCTGTACCTTGTTATTGGAGAAAAGTACACATGGATTTACTCCATTATAGCAGTATGAGACAGCTAGATTCACCTATTGTTCAAATGTTTGAGAGATGCTCCACTTCCAGGGTATACTGAGATAGATTGGGCTGAGATAGATTTTCAGAGCAGGTATGGATGCTGCCTGACCAGCTGTGAGTTCCAGCATTTTTTGTTTTCAGTACAGAATCACTTAATCTGCACTATCAACATTCTTTCTTCCCCACCACTCAACCCTCCCCACCCACCCCCAATATTGCATTAATGCTGCCCCCTCCACACTTCACGTCAGCTCGGATGAAGTGTCATTTAAACTTGAACGTTAGCTTGCTCTCTGTCCATGGATGTTGCTTGACCCATTGTGATTTCCAGCATTTCTTGTTTTCAGTGGAGATTCCAGCATCTGCAGTAATTTGCTCCTAGATTGGGCACTACTCAGGGACAAAGGTTCTGGACATGAGTCTTTTCTTTAGTGGACAACATATAAGTATCTGTTATCATGCAGGATAGTTTGGCTGTGCCCTCTGTCAGCAATAGGCTTACCTGATCTGCAAGTACTGAGGTCCTATTCTCAAGCCTGGGAATAAAATCGATCTAATAGTGTGTGAACATAGATTTTCAGTAGAGTAGTTAAGAACCCATTGTCAGACATCTAAACATGAAATTACATCAAGAGAAAGCAGTTCATTTGATTGTTTCATTTTAATGGTACATTTCAGTACTGGATGGAGTTTATTCAGCTGTGTAAACAAATTGTTTGATGCATTTGTAGATTCAATTATTGCAAACATATCATGTGCACATTGCAAGTGAGCAAGGGATAAGATATTAGTGATTTTTCATCAAAGATGCATTTCACATGGTATCAACAAAGACGTTAGCAAGGGTTGGACTTAGGGGGCACCCCATGAAAATGCTCTATTTAAGCATACATAGTGTTGATTTCATGTGAATTTAACTGCACAAGTTGCTGAGTTCATGAGTTTGATGAACACAGATTCCAACAAAGGTGGCACACCTAGACTGGCATGATATAGAAATATGGTAAAAATGTCAATGGCCTTGAGTGATACATTGATAAGTAAACATGGAAATGCTTCTGACCTCAACAGGAAGGTCTTAGCAAACGTGAAGGAATCCTTCACAATCTGTGTGGAAAATTCATTTCGAACAAGTTCCAGCAGCCCTTTGGCCAATTCATGTTATGCAGAATCAATAACAGAGGGACCAAATCAGAAATTGCTCGGAAAACTTAGCAGATTTGGCAGCATCTGTGGAGGAAGGGAACGAGAGTCAATGTTTGGAGTCCATTGACCTTTCTTCAGAACTGATAGCATGTAGGAAAAAGTGATATTTGCCTTGATGACAAGATGTGGGGAGTCAGTGAATAGGTGGAGATGGAGTACAGACAGAGGGAGAAGCGGGGCTGGGGGTTGGCAAGATTCAGGCAGACAAAGGTATTATTGATAGTCACACGGGAAATAACAAAAACTTGATAGGTGATAAAGGTGACAATGAGTGGATGAAAATGGGTTGGCGGTACTGAAAGCAGCCCCTGTTAAGACAGTGCCTGGTTGTGGGGGTAGGTAATGCACGGAAGGAAGTCTTCACGATCTAAAATTGTTGAACTCGATATTGGGTCCTGAAGACTGCAACGTCCTCAAGTAGGAAATGAGGTGCTGTTCTTCCAGCTTCCACTGAGCTTCGCTGGAGCACTGCAGTAAACCTGAGAGAGAGCTATTGGCCAGGGAACAGGGTGGTGTGTTGAAGAGACAGGCAACTGGAAGCTCAGGGTTATTTTTGCAGACAGATTGAAGGTGTTCGGTAAAGCAGCCGCCCAGGGTGCGTTTCGACTCCCCAGTGTAGAGGAGACCGCATTGTGAGAAGCGATTAGATTTAGTGAAGTGCGGGTAAATCACTAGGTGTGTTTGGGTTCTATCATACTTAAGAGGGAGGAAGTAAACGAACAGGTATACACCTTCTGCAGTTGCAGGGCAAGGTGCCATAGAGTGTGGGGACGTGATGTGAATGGAGGAAGGAGTGGACCAGCGAACGGTCTCTGTACAAGACTGACATGGAAGAGGAGTGGAATGTGTCTGGTGGTGGAATCCCACTGAAGGTGACAGAATGGGGGCTTATGATCGATTGGGGGCGCATTCCATTGGGGTAGAAAGTGAAGACGAGGGGGACCCTGTCGGGTCGTCGTGGGGAGGGAGGGAAGAGTGAGGAGGGAAGTGCGGGAAATGGTTCAGACAGGCTGAGGGCCCTGTCAACCATGATCCGCACAGTCATAGTGAAGGACTTCGCTGGTCCTGTGCCTTGTGTAGCTGGTACGTTATGGACTCGCTGAGAAAACAATCTATTGTTTGTTTTAAACATTCCATCCAACCGAAACAGCTTTTATCAGGTTAAGAAGCATTTACATTCAGTCGGCGTTTCCTGATAACACGCATGCGGTTCAGTTCCGCTTCCGAACAGGCTGCTAATACTGTTTATAGGCTGGAGCAACGGGATATTTGCGAACGGAGCGATGTTATACTCCAGCACCTCTGGAAGAGAATTGGTTTCTCTAAATTAACTGGTTTACCCTTATCTGACGTTTTAATCCAACACAGTAAGCAGTTAATTAAATTTATCAGGACACACAGTGGTGGCAAACAGAAATATGTAAACGTTATTCGCAAAGCTGTGACCCATTGATTAAAAAACATTATGTTTGAAAATGACAGGAGCAGCTCAGACATAGACAGAGATAGGGGAAACAAAGACCACACCACAAGGGGGGGGGGGGGGCGGGCGCACACACACACACAGGGAAACACGGAAGCTAAAACACACACACACAAACATACACTGACAGACGTGCACACACAACCATACAGAATGATGTAACAAGACGAGGACAGAGCCACGAACATACACGGACATACAAATACACACACCCACGCACACACACAACCATTAACTGATATCATCGTCCCTCCGCATCCCAACTCAGTTTACCCACTTTGCTCCTTAATGTCATCAACTACAGGAGAAAGAGACAGAATTCCAGGTCTCCAAAATCCTTCTTGTAAAGCAGTACTTTGTGATACGGATTCTGAATAACCCAGCTCCCACGGTTCTGAACTTAGAATCATAGCGCATGGAAACAAAACCTGCCGTCCAGCTAGTTCACGCAAAGCATGTTCCCAAATTAGATTAGCCCCACCCGGCTGTGTTTGGTCCATACCCCTCCAAGCCTTTCCTATTCACTATTTACCCAAACTTCTTTCAAACGTTGCAACTGTACCTGCATCCATCACTTCCTCTGGCAGTTCATTCCACACACTAAAAAAGTTGCCCCTCATTTTCTTTCTAAACTTTCTCCTCCCTCCTTAAAAGATATGCCTGCTAGTTTTGAACTCCCCCGCCTTAGGGGAAAGTTGCCATTCACCTTATCTACACCCCTCGAGATTTTGTAAAGCTCTGTAAGGTCTCCTCTCAACTTCCCACGCTCCAGTGAAAAAAGTCCCAGCCTACTTTTATAACTCATACCCTCCATCCCTGGCAACATCCTGGTAAATATTTTCTGAACCCTCTCCAGTTTAATATTTTCTTTCTAATAACAGGGCGAACAGAACTGGACACAGTACTCCAGAAGGGGCCTCACCAACGTCTTGTACATCCTCAACATAATTTGCCAACTCGGAGAGAACTTTCTCCGTGTGCAAACCCACTCCCACCTTAATTTTCACCCCCTCCGCGCGATCACTCCTTAATCGTCCACATGCAACCGAGAGACTCTTCACTTATGCGACTTCTCATATTTTAAATAAAAACCGAAAGCATTTGCGGATCCTGTAAACCAGAGACAGAAGTAGAAATTGCTGGAAAAGCTCTGTAGGTCTGGCAGCATCTGTAGAGAGAAATCAGAGCTAATGTTTCGGGTCCGGTGACCCTTCCTCAGAACCTTCACAGATGCTGCCAGATCTGCTGAGCTCTTCCAGCAATTTTGTTTTTGTTCCTGATTTACAGCACCCGCAGTTCTTTTGGTTTTTACGTAGTTAGAAACATGTCGGTTTATATGCAGAAGATAGGTTGGGGGAAGGGAGTAAGGAGTAAACGATAGGTGGGGAAAGAGTCCAAAGAGAGAGAAGGACAGTTGGACAAACGAGTTGATAATGATCTGGCTAGGAGTGTGAATACCTGTTAATGGAGACTGTTAGTGGCTGACATAGCAGACTATGTGATAATAAGGCCTGGTGTGTGGGGATAGGTTACGGACATGGGAGAGCTCAAGCCCTACAGTTATTGAACTCGGTCCGCAGCCTTCCGGACTCAATATGGAGAAGGGTCTGAAGAAGGGTCTAGGCCAGAAACATCAGCCTTCCTGCTCCTCTTATGCTGCTTGGCCTGCTGTGTTCATCCAGCTCTACACCTTGTTATCTCAGATCCTCCAGCATCCGCAGTTCCTACTATCTCTGGAGTTCAACATAGTCTGCTATTACACACGACCCAATGTTAGCCACTAACAGTGCCCATTAAAGGCTATTGAACCTCCAGCCAGATCGTTATCCACTCATAGAACATAGAACATAGAACAATACAGCACAGAACAGGCCCTTCGGCCCTCGATGTTGTGCCGACCTGTGAACTAATCTAAGCCCATCCCCCTACACTATCCCATCATCATCCATATGCTTATCCAAGGACTGTTTAAATGCCCCTAATGTGGCTGAGTTAACTACGTTGGCAGGCAGGGCATTCCACGCCCTTACCACTCTCTGAGTAAATAACCTGCCTCTGACATCTATCTTAAATCTATCACCCCTCAATTTGCAGCTATGCCCCCTCGTACTAGCTGACGTCATCATCCTTGGAAAAAGACTCTCACTGTCCACCCTATCTAATCCCCTGTTCATTTTGTATGTCTCTATTAAATCCCCTCTTAGCCTTCTTCTCTCCAATGAGAACAGACCCAAGTCCCTCAGCCTTTCCTCATAAGACCTTCGCTCCAGACCAGGCAACATCCTGGTAAATCTCCTCTGCACCTTTTCCAATGCTTCCACATCCTTCCTGTAAGGGGGCGACCAGAGCTGTACGCGATATTCCAAGTGAGGCCGCACTAGCGTTTTGTACAGTTGCAGCAGG
Source organism: Ginglymostoma cirratum (assembly GCA_024137785.1). Classification (NCBI taxonomy): domain Eukaryota; kingdom Metazoa; phylum Chordata; class Chondrichthyes; order Orectolobiformes; family Ginglymostomatidae; genus Ginglymostoma; species Ginglymostoma cirratum. The sequence continues at coordinate 318,073 of JAHRHZ010000271.1, forward strand.
ACATCATGGCTCCAGAACTCAATCCCTCTACCAATGAAACCTAACACACCGTATGCCTTCTTAACAGCACTATCAACCTGGGTGGCAAGTTTCAGAGATCTATGTACCTGGACACCAAGATCCCTCTGCACATCCACACTACCGAGAATCTTTCCATTGACCCAGTATTCTGCCTTCCTATTATTCTTCCCAAAGTGAATCACCTCACATTTATCTGCACCAAACTCCATTTGCCACCTTTCAGCCCAATTCTGCAGTTTATCCAAGTCTCCCTGCAACCTGCAACATTCTTCCACACTGTCCACCACTCCACCGACTTTAGTGTCATCTGCAAACTTAATAACCCATCCACCAATGGCAGCGTCCAAGTCATTTATAAAAATGACAACCAGCAGTGGTCCCAAAGCAGATGCTTGTGGCACACCACTAGTAACCGGACTCCAGGCTGAATATTTTCCATCAACCACCACTCTTTGGCTTCTTTCAGAAAACCAGTTTCTAATCCAAACTGCTAAATCTCCCTCAATCCCATGCCTCCGCATTTTCTCCAATAGCCTACCATGTGGAACCTTATCAAAGGCTTTACTGAAGTGAGACAATAAGGATTGCAGATGCTGGAAACCAGAATCTGTAGGTGTGAGGCTGGTAAAACACAACGGGTCAGACGGCATCCGAGGAGCAGGTTAACCAATGAAATCCTTCTCAGGAATCCACTCTATTGTCCAACTTCTCTCTCTTTGAGCTCTATTCCCAGGTTTCGTTTACTCCTTACCTCCTCCCGACACTATCTACATTAAAACCGCCATTTCCCTAGCTATTCTCATATTTTAATCTCCGGTACCATAAAGAAAACAAAGAGCTTGGGAAAGTCTGAAACAGAAACACAAAGTGCTGGAGAAACCCAGTAGGTCTGGTAAATCTGAGGAAGGATCACTGCACCCGAAACGTTAACTCTGCTTTCTCTGCCCAGATCTGCTAAGTTTCTCCAGCAATTTCTGTTTTTGTTTTAGCTCTGATATCATTCGGTTGTGTTTGTGTTCCAACCCCTTTTAGACGATATAGCTTTCTGAGATGCGGTGCCCAGGACTGAATGCAATTACCTCTAACCTGGGTCTGTCCAGGGCATTGTACAGCTGCAACATTGCTTCCTGGGGTTCCCGCAGCGACTGCACATAAAAAAATTGCATTGGCTGTAAATCATTTTGAGTCAAATGACGGAACTATTCAATCCGCCTTTCAGAGATGTCCTGGGTGTATTCCAGTGGACCTTGGATATGTTTACCTAATTCTTTCTGTATCTGCTCTGTTCCACACTATTCATGGTGAGCAGCAAACCTTACTGACATCTTATAGATATGTTCCGGAACATTGAGGTCCGGGGAGGCCAATGGTCATCACCCATCCATTCAAGTCCACCTCCAGCTCTGTCCCCTTTCTCAAATGTCTTCTGGAAAGCCAAGGCTTGAGACTCTGACATCTGGACCATCTTTTTTCTTGCTTACCTTTTGGCTCTGTTAAATCTTTTTATTCTAGATTTTGTAACGAAGTGGGCGCCACTGAGTGGCGATTTTATGCACTTTTCGCTGTACTTATGTATTCCTATACTTAGTACATGTGACAAATAAATAAATCTAAATCTAAAAATGTGAATAACCATTTCTCCACCAGGTCAGCAAGCTCCTAAAACAATAACATTGATTTAGCTTTTAGAAGTGGACGTCTCCTGTCTTTGAACCATTGATATCCAAACTGCTCCGTCAGCCTGTCCCCATGAACAGATTCTAGTCATGTCTACCTAATGTTGTTGGACTAAAGGCCCTGTTAACTTCCTGGTTTACATCTCCCACTCAGTAATGACTCACACTCAACTCAATAATAGGGCGAACATAGAGGCAACAGACACGACGCAGCTACAGTCATGGGTGGAATGTAGTAATTACGCTAAGAATCATAAGAACCAATGACCAAAACCCTTGGATGAAATCATACCCCACATTGGGGGCTACTATTTTCATCAAAGTGATTTAACCTTTAACAATTAAACATGTTTTCGCAAGAGGCCCTTAACCTGGCTTTGACACATTGCAACTTCCATCTGACTCCAGCTGTTTATTCAGACACGGCCTTTAAATCCTATTCCAGCGGTGTGCAATAACATCTCTGAAAAGCTTGATGAGAAAATAGCTTCTTTACTATTTACAATATGGAACAAATGAAACTGAGACATCATTATAACAGGAAGAGGCCTGTGGAATGGTGATTCACTGCTTCACAGCCATTAGAAAACTGAAGGACACGATCTTGGCTCCGTATCTCCGAGCTCCAGCGTTTCTGCACGTTAAATCCTCCCCTTCATTGCCAGACTTTCCAAGTGTTCGGTCTACCTTCCTCTGTTTAACCGGACCTTTACACCCACTATTTATCGGGCTGTTTTTTGGCTGTCCCTACAAGCACCCCCCATTCCCTTTCTGGACCACTGGTTGTCGTTGATAGTCTTTCGCTAATGTGTACGATTGTCCATCTCGGAGTTTCCGTGTCACTGTTCGAGTTCTGTGGGTAGGGATTCCTGTTCAACAAGCCAATGTCGATTACGCAACACTCAGTAAGCTCGTTGAAAGCTGATTGAAAGCTCATTGTGCGCACGGACCGAGTTCCCAGCCATCTTCCCCTTGCAACCTGGGCACCAGGGGTAACTTACACCAAAATACCTTGAGTCAGAGAATCCATCCTCCGCAGCACGCCATGAAAACCTTCCTTTTTCAGCCCCACCCAACGCTCTGTACTTACGCATTCTGAACCTATGTTCTGTTGAAAGGGAACCACCCGAAACATGAGCCACGTTGATATCTTGACAGATGCCACCTGATCTGCAAAGCGTTTTCCAGCATTTCCTGTTTTTTCCTTAAATTTCAGGTTCCCAACATCTCCAATATCTTCAGAGATAGCGGGAACTGTAGATGCTGGAGAATCTGACGTAACAAGGTGTGGAGCTGGATGAACACAGCAGGCCAAGCAGCGTGAGAGGAGCAGGAAGGCTGACGTTTCGGGCCTAGACCCTCCTTCAGAAATGAAGAAGGGTCTAGGCTCGAAACGTCAGCCTTCCTGCTCCTCTGATGCTGCTTGGCCTGCTGCGTTCATTCAGCTCTACACCTTGTTATCTCCAATATCTTGTTTGCTTTTCCACAGTATCCTCGGGCAGGATGAACACCGTTTACACGCCTTTCCTCCGGTACCCATTGTCCTGTTAGTTTCTGCAGACAAGAGGCATGTATATGTCTATGTGTGTGTGTGTGTTTGTCTGGGTGTACTTGTGCGCGTGTATGTTTGTCTGGGTATACCTGTATGTGTATGTGTTTGTCTGGGTGTACCTGTCTATGTGTCTGTGTGTGTCTAAGTGTGTTTGGGTGTACCTGTGTGTGTGTGTATGTGTGTTTATCTAAGTGTGTCTGGGTGTACGTGTGTGTGTGTGTTTGTCTAAGTATGTCTGGGTGTACCTGTCTATGTATGTGTCTGTGTGTGTCTAAGTGTGTTTGGGTGTACCTGTGTGTGTTTGTCTAAGTGTGTCTGGGTGTATCTATCTGTGTGTGTCTAGGTGTGTCTGGGTGTATCTGTCTGTGTATGCGTGTTTGTGTGTACATGAGCAACCTTCTTCAAGGCATGTCAGTGTGTCTGCTTGTCTAAGTTTATCTGCGTGCCTATATGTGCATTTGTGTGAATGAGCCACCTTCTTCATGATGTCTGTGTCTGTGCTCGTGTGTGTGCCTGTTTGTGTATGTGTATGTCTGTGTCTGAGCCACCTTCATCAAGATACATTTGTGTGTCTGTACGTGTATGTGTGTCTGTGGGTATGTGTGTCTGTGGGTATGTGTGTTTGGCTGTGTATGTCTGGGTCTGGTTTAGCTGGGACATGGCCAATCCCAGATAATTCACGTCGTTTGGATCCTGACGACTTGGTATTAAGGTTCAAGCGATGGCTTGTCATGGTTGACCCAGCAACGTGTTTAGTTAGTCGATACTAAAATTCGGACTGCTTTATATTAAAGCCTTCTCTTCAGCTCTTCCTAACTTTCACTTGCAGCGACTCTTAGTGTGTAGATAGATTCTGACAACAGGTACAATATGTTTCAGAACTGGCCAATCGGCTGCTGTTTCATAGCTCATCGCCAGGTGGCAATCCAACAGGAAGGATTCAACACATTGGTTGATGTGATTTGGCTTCATGAGCGCCTCCGGGGACAATGTCAAACAGTCGGAACAAAGATTTCTGAAGAAGGGTCCAGACCCGAAACGTCAGCCTTCCTGCTCCTCTGATGCTACCTGGCCTGCTGTGTTCCTCCAGCTCCACACCTTGTTATCTCAGACTCCAGCATCGGCAGTTCCTACTATCTCGGAACAAAGGTCAGTTTGAAGAAGAGAATTGAACCAAAGGAATATCCCAATTGTTTTTGGACTTCGAATAGTTTCTCCATCATTAAGATGAATGGCCACTTTCTTGGAGGTGCATTTTAGTTATTGTAGGTAGCCCTTGACAGAACTCTCCCTTATTACACCAACCTCAAACGTTGTGATCTAACGGTGGTGAAGGTTTATATTAATGATAATCAGTCATATTGTTACACGCAGTGGAAGCATTGCTGTCTTGCCATGCCTTTGAGTATGTAAACGTGGACTAAGAATCTTTAAAAGACAAACATTTGCCTTTCCCAATGAAATCGCTCAACGAGGTGAACAGGACTGACAGATTTAGCATCGGGCTCTGAGGTCACCAATTAGCTATCTGTAATGTGGGAACGATAGAGCGAGATTTAAGTGGGATTCCCCACTTCTGTCCCCAAGCCACTCCAGCTAACTCGCGCATTCTGCTTTTATGTCTTGGGAATTCCCTCCACACATCTCTCCTCGTTTCCAACGGCTTCTTAAAAAGCGAGTCCCTGCGCTCGCGTTTCTCGTCCTGGTGTGCTTGGCGCTAAATGTTGTTTGGTAATGTTCCTGGATTAAAGCAACACAGACGTAACTGGAGGAACTCAGCAGGTCTGGTAGCACCTGTGGAGAGAGAAACAGAGTTAACGTTTCGGTGAGAGATAAAAGGTACTGCAGATGCTGGAGAATCCGAGATAACAAGCGTGGGGCTGGATGAACACAGTAGGTCAAGCAGCATCATAGGAGCCGGAAAACTTGACGTTTCGGGCCTAGACCCTTCATCAAAAATGATGCTGTCTGAGTCATATTGCAGCTGTTACGTCCTCTACGATCCTTCATCAGAACATCCTATATTGTACACTTCCAGGAAATTGGAAGAGATATTCGTAAGGGGAAGAACAGTGCACGAACTTGTCATAGCGTCCACACGCTGATGTCTCCCCGTAAAGAATGCGGTTCAAAAGTTTCTGACGATGAGTCCAATAATCTCCTATCAACCTCCAGTAAAATGCAACCTTTGAGTGTTTTGATGTCCTTATAGAGCCTAACTTGAATGTGACCGTCAAATCATTCACATCATTGTTAGGTATTCCGTTGCAACACTTCAAAGTGATTAACCACGTTCTAATTGCACATCAGAGATAACACATTCGTATAATCCTTTACGCTTGATGCGTCTGGTTAACCTCGCTGTTTTTATGACCTGAGCTGTTCTGTACAAAGAGCGACGAGTTAAATAAATTGAACCGGCAGCTGGACAGAGGTCTGCCTGTCCAACTGCTAACCAGCCCAAAATACAGAGAACGCTGTTTGCATGTCGTTGGAGAACTCCTGCCATTCGTCGACTTCTTTTTCCCTATCACTTATCGATCCAGATGTTCTGGGTGTTGAGATTTTGAATTTCCGGCTGTGTGTGGAGGCATACCGTTCTCAGTCCACTCTCGCCATCCGTTCCGTTTGGAGATTAGAAGTAAGAGGTATCTCTTCCAATCATGTCGAAAAAGACAGTTTTGTCGTCAGCTCCACAGGACAGACAGCTCACGGATATCAGTGGGGGACGAGTGAAACGGTTTTCCACCACGAGTTCAGAGATTTCTACGCGAGGATTGAGCAGCAAAACGGCTGTCTACTGTGCTCGTTTCCTTACATCCACCAAAAACAGAATTTTTAATGGTGAATAGTCATGACTGGAAATCTTGTAAACAAAGTGACCCTCAACAGAGAACAGTCTTTCCTTAAGTATGGAAAATAAGTGGAAAAGCATCGTTTCTGGAATATGGTGATTGAGGGTGAAAATAACATTCAGGACCCAGCTAAATTGGCAAATCAAAAGCAGGGCCTGATTAAGGGTCTAGGCCTGAAACGTCAAGCTTTCCTGCTCCTATGATACTGCTTGGCCTGCTGTGTTCATCCAGCTCCACACCTTTTTATCTCGGATTCCCCTGCCTTTAAGTGGTGTTTTTTTGAGTGGACGTCGCCATGAAGTACTCTTCCAGACGTTGTCAATATAGGAAACGGGGCAGCCAATGAGCACAAGCCCAAGTACAACAAATGTCTTTGTGACGTTGATTGACGGATTACTATTGGCCAGGAGAACTCCCAGCTGTTGATCGGAAGAGGGGCCATGCGATCTTTCACATGGACCCGGGGCTTCAGTTTAACGTCTCATCTCACCAAGGCCAGGGCTAAGTTAGGACAGTGACAATGCAATTGCTGACATGGGAGGAACGTGAAGTAAATGAGTACTTCCCCGGTTACTATAGGTTTTCCCAGGTTAAACTACGAGACGGTAGTGGAGGCATAGACAAGGTGAATTGGGGCATAGATAAAGTGAATGGCCAAGATCTTTTCCCGAGGATAGGGGAGTCCAAAACTAGGGGTTTAAGGTGAGAAGAGAAAGATTTAAAAGGGACTTGAGAGGCAACACAGATGGTGCTGCATATATGGAAGGAATTACCAGAAGTAGAGACGGGTACAATTATAACATGTAAAAGACATTTGGACAGGTAGGCGGTTAGGAAAGGTTTAGAGGGATATGGGCCAAATGCAGACAAATGGGGCTAGCTCACTAACCAAGGATGAGTTGGGCCGAAGGGTCTGATTCCGTGCTGGATGATTATATGACGCTATCAATGAAGAATATATAAATTAGAAGTAGGCTATTCGGCCCTTCTAGCTTGAGCCCCAACCAATATGATCATGATCGATCTCTTTGTTTACTGAATATTCCCATCGATCCTGCTTAACCTCTGATTCTTCTGGCTAACAAGAATTTATCTCCAGCTTTAAAAGATTCGATGGACGCATCTGTAACACATTCTGAGGCTGGGTTCCAAAGACATACAGCCCTCTGAGAGAAAATGACATCCCTCATCTCTGTCCTAAAAGGATGACCCCTAATTTTGAAACAATGCGTCCTAGTTCTGGACTGAGCCACAGGAGGAAACATTCTTCCCACCTGCACTTTGTCAAGACCCTTCGGGATCTTTTCCACTTCAATCAAGTCACCCCATGTGTTTCTGAACTCTAGTGGAAACAAGCCTGGTCTGTTCAACTTTCCTGATAAAACAACCAGCTCATTGCAATCTAATAAACCTTCCCTGAAACGCCGACAGAAGCATAACATCCTTAGTTTTATGTTCAATCTCTCGCAATGTTTGAAAAAATATCCATCTAACCTTCATCCATCGACTCAGAACTTCTGCAAAAGTATACAGAGGAATAAAATGCACATTCTGATTTAATGTATATTAAAACAATTGTACAGAAACGTTACAATTTACTCAACAAACCAACATGAGTTAAAACGTCCTTTACATTGTAAAATATTTTAGAATTGTCACCCTCATTATAAAGAGCTAACTTCACTCCAATGTGAGATAGCAAATATTCTATCCAATGCCGGTGAAAATAACATTTAAAAAGAGAAAACACTTCCAATATGAATCATTGTAACCTCGAAAGCGAGATGCAAATCACACACAATGGTGCACACCGTTCTTGAATGATCAGGACCCTGCATTCTTGGATAAACCTAGGTCAAGGGTATGGAAACTCTCTTCTTCCGGATAGTCTCCAGCGCCGCTTCCTTTTCCTTCAGAATCTCCTTCAGCCGTTTGATTTTCTCGTCCCGTGTGCTCTTCTCGGCGCTGAAAGGAGGCAGCCCCTCCTCCGGAGTGAGGGGTTTCTGGCTGGGAGCCGAGCTGCCGGCGAGAGCGGTGTTTACCGCTGCTCCCGAGCTGGCCCGCGACACCTGGGGGTTACCGTGGCCGCCTCCGGCAGGGGGAGCTCCCGAGAGGCAACTATACGCGTGTTCCGACTCCCTGTTCCATAGCCACTTCTTAGATCGTGACTTCTTACTTGTCGAGGAGCACTTGCTGTGGCCGCCTTTGCTCTTCTCTGGCGATTTGGGTCTCATCTAAAATGAACAACAGAGTCAGAGAGTTAGCAATCCAAGTGGTAACGCATTGTCACACATAGGGTCACACGTTTCAACATTTGTGAAATGTATAATCATTGTGCTTTCTGGCAAAAGGAAGTCGCTTTCAATGACAGAAGTCACTCGTTCTGGCTGCGAAACTATATATTCTGCACTGATCCCACCCCCTTTCTCTTCCTAAAGAGGGTAGACTCCTCCCGAGGCCCTGAAACCAGCACTGCCTGTCTGGGAAAAGTCCCACAAACAGCAGGAGCTCTACTGTGGCAGAGGGGGCAGCTATTGCCTGACCTCTTCTCCCAGCTTCAACAAACGCCACACGTCGAGAAACAACTCAGAGGGCGTGACTTTCTACAGAGTTGTGTGCACAGCCCAGACCATCACTGACTGCAGCTACACTCTAGTTGCAGAGGAAAGGCTGCCAACATCATCAAGGACACTTCCCACCCTGGTAATACTCTCCTCCAACCTCTTGAGTCAGTCAGAAGATATAGAAGCTTGAACACCCGCACCAACAGCTTCAAGAACAGCTCCTTCCCTGCTGTTATTAGACTGCTGAATGGACTTCTCTAATTTCAAATAAGGTTGAGTTTGCTTTGTGCATCACCTGTGCAGCCATAACCTTGTATGCCTCACTCTAACACTCTATGGTCTGTATGTCCTTGTTTGCTGTGACCTGCCTGTACTGTTCGTAAAACAAAATTTTCACTGTGCTTAGGTACATGTGACTAAAATAAATTAAATCAAATCAAATCCAAATATTACTGATGCCAGTTAGAAGTATGTGAGCCTGCAGGGGACTGTTGGCATCTTGAGGACTGAGACTGGTACAGACTTGTACAATACAGAGGCTAAAGTTATGGAGAACAGGCAGCAAAGTGATAACCGCATCAGCTATGTGTTTATAGATTGGAAGTACAGGCTAGAGGAGCTGTTGTTTTGTTTTTATTTCATTAATACAGATGAACGAAGGAACACCCACCCCATAACCAAGCCCAACAGCAACAAACATGACCAACTCTCAAATGATTCAGAGATAACAAGCATGGGGCTGGATGAACACAGCAGGTCAAGCAGCATCATAGGAGCAGGAAAACTTGACGTTTCGGGCCTAAACCCTTCATCAGAAAGTGATGAAGGAAGTCGCTAAACCCTTCTGATGAAGGGTTTAGGCCCGAAACGTCAAGTTTTCCTGCTCCTATGATGCTGCTTGACCTGCTGTGTTCATCCAGCCCCATGCTTGTTATCTCGGATTCTCCAGCATCTGCAGTACCTTTTATCTCTCAAATGATTCAACTCCTCATAAGACACAGCAAGAGGCTGGGATCTAAGATCAGTATTGGAAACAGCTAAAACAATATCTAGAAGGACTGGACACAGCAACTACATCAAAGTGCCTGGGAGCCCCCAGGTCAGCCTTGGAACAATTCAGATTAACAACTTGGATTGCAAACCTCAGATGTGATGCTTACAGTTTGTCCCACTGTGAAGCAACTTTGGAACCAAGAGATAAGACAGGCAAAATATTAGAAACTTGATTATTACAAACAAAATTTAGCAGAATGTGTTAATCACAACTCTGAGGTAAAAAGGAAAAGCTAAGGATAGATGAAAAAGAACTATGAATTTCCATAGAGTCTAAATTCCAAATGCCCCAGAGTTGCAATCAATAAGGCAACATCACAGCCCAAACATATTGAAATGCAACTCAGATAGCAACTTGAGCATTGTACAACTTCTGGGCACTTCAAGCCCTGAAGACAGTTGATGGGGGTTCAAACTTAAAGGCTCTTCACAGGTAGGAGTTACATAAAGGAGACCTTATAGAGGGATAAAACGAAGCAAAAACTGTAGAAAAATTAACACTGTACATTGTCTTAATTGAAACCACAAGAGCTGGAGTAGGTTCCAAGAAGTAGGAAAAAAAAACTAATTCAGGCCTATATTCACTCAGGAGAAGGCTCCAGTTCACAGACTGAAATTTTGGGTAGTTAGAGAGGCTAACATGGAATTATTGAAGAAGAAAAAAGGGATAATGTTAGGTCTCTCTGGCTGTACGAGTTAAGACAGGTTGAATGGATCTTCCCACATTTATCAAGGTGATCTTGTGAACAGTGAGGCCATAAAATCAACTATTGGCCAAAATATGTGTGAAAAAGCATTGCCCAACGTGACCTTCCCTCGCTGTTGCCATGGTTTAACTTGAGCAAGGTAGCGATGAAAGAAAGTCATATTTGACGTGGATAGAGTTGTTTTAACAACTAAGACGAATTGAGAGTAGGTGGCTTCAATTTACTTTTACAAATAATTGGAATTGACATCTCTTTTGCTTTCTCTTTTTATTCAGTACAAAGACTCTCTGATCCTCGGAATTCTAAAATGTGTATTCCCAGTAATTTCAACAACATGGAGGCTTTGTGGCAGGTTTTAGCATCACTCAGAGTGTTTGTGCGCATAGAACTGATATATTTAGTTGATTCAAGCTTATTTAATTACAGATCAAAGCATATAACAACAGACAGAATTACACATTTGGCATAGGTTGTTTGACTACTTTTTGGTGGAATGATTCAAATTACATTGTAGTCGATATATTCAAAGAAGGGATTATGCTGACAATCTAGAAAGAAAGACAGCCTTAAACTTTTATTGTACTTTTCACAACTTCAGGAGATCCCAAAGCACTTGCAGCTAATTTAGAAAATTTGAAGTGCTGTCACTGTAGTAATGTAGGAAACAGAGCAGCTAACTCGCAAACAACAAGCTCCAACAAACACTGATGTGGTAGTGACTAAATCATTTGTTTTGTGACATTGATCAACCAGTTAAACATTGGCTAAAACAACAAGAATAGCTAGCTCCCCTATTTGTCTTCAATATTGTATCAATTGAATCTTTTTCCACTCAGCCTAGAATGCAGATGGGGCCTTGTGAGAATGGTCCAAGCTGATCTTTAGTTACACTTCCACAAAGTTAAAGCATGTGGGACTAAATTCCTTCTATTATAGACAGTATTGTGAATTTGTTTGGTCAGCTACAAGCCTGATACTACTCCATATTCAAAACTGGCCTGAGCCAGTCTTGAAACATGGATTTGACTAAACTGAGCACAAATTCTCCACTGTTCTAATTTACAGCTGACTGTATCAAATGTCAAAGGTAAAATAGAAATCTATTTCCCAATGGGGACATGCCAATAATATTTTGTCACAAAAGTTAACAAGGCATCATCTCCTTTTAGGCCATGAAGGAAAGATATTGTTAAACTCGAAAGGGTTCAGAAAAGATTTACAAGGATGTTGCCAGGGTTGGAGGGTTTGAGCGAGAGGGAGAAGCTGAATAGGCTGGGCTGTTTTCTCTGGAGCCTGATAAAATCATGACAGGCATGGATACGGTGAATAGCCAAGGTCTTTTACCCAGGGTAGGGGAGTCCAAAACTAGAGGGCATAGGGTTAAGGTCAGAGGGGAAAGATTTAAAAGAGCCCCAAGGGGCAACTTTTTCACGCAGAAGGTGGTATGTGTATGGAATGAACTGCCAGAGGAAGTGGTGGAGGCTTGTACAATTACAACATTTAAAAGGCATCTGGATGGGTATATGAATAGGAAGGGTTTAGTGGGATATGGGCCAAATGCTGGCAAATGGAACTAGATTAATTTAGGATATCTGGTCAGCATGGACGAGTTGGGCCAAAGGGTCTATTTCTGTGCTGTACATTTTTATGACTTTTAAGTGAATTTGTGGTGACATGAATGTTTAATGTTTGCAATTACACATGCTGCCTAATCTTCTCTCACTCCCATCTGTGTCTTCTTTACTGAGTAATACTAGAAAAGCATTTCATAGAAAACTTACATATGCTACTATGCAGCATTAAGACTACAGTGGAAATTTTGAGAACCACATTTGATAACTATCAAATATCTGCTGTCTGCTCTTAATGCTCAGCAAAGTCTAGACTTTGAGTCTTGTATTGGCCTAGATTGGAAAGACAGAAACTCATATTCCTTTCCAGCAGAGATTCAGACATACCCTATAAACAAGGAGTCTGAATGTTTGGGTTTAGTAATGTCCCTTACACTGTGTTAATCCAATCAAATCGAAGAATAAATAATGTAGATATCTACACAATCTGACCTGAGTACTGAATCTTAAGTTTTGCATCTACGTAATTCAGACATGGCCATTTAATATGGTTCCAGCTCCCTCCATCCAGTGCCCAACGCATCACTGTTCCATATGCTACCAATTTCCAAAGTTGTTCATCAAGTTCCAATAGGGTTTACTCACATCCGTCATGAACTAAGTTGATAATTTACAGAAACACTGTTGTTGCCCATAACTATTTGTTTTAGATAATGATTTTAAAGCTTTATTGACTTGCACTAAAGCATGTGCTTGGCTCCAATCAATTGCTACAATTACTTCATACTTGGCAGGTCGACAAGAGATTATTATAAGGTATTTCTAGATCAAAGTTTGACTGCAGCTGAATAAATATGACCCAAAATCCAGACAACTACTAACATTATCCCTGGACCAGAAAATCAAAGCTTCATCTGAACATATTCAGCATCAATTTCATGCAAACTAGTTGAAAGATTAGCGAGTTGGGTTTTGGTTACCTGTAATGTGAGTGAATTACTAATGATGCCTGACTGCCTTGGCATTGGGGCTCTAATGCAAATACCTTTCTGTACTTTTTTACATAGAGCACAACCTGCCTTCACAGCTTTTAACGAAATTGCTGCCAAGGCTTTCTCCAATGTCATCTTTCAGAGTCTAGCCTTCTTTTGATCCAGGCTATAAATCATCAGAGCGGTCTTCAATTTAAGGCAGATAAACTTTGCGGTTATATTGCTACCTTAGATAAAGTGGGACACTCAGAAGGCACTTGAAATTATTCTAACCAGTCACAAGTCATTTCATTGACGTTATATTAGAGGCTTTACTTGTCAGAATTTTCAGATCTAAAAATATCAAAATTATTCATCCTTTAAGGGAAAGTACTTGAACCAATAATGGGTTAATACTTGTTGTAGAGTGACAATTTCCTATTGCTGACCATTCTTAGATCTTAGAACAGTCCTAAATACTTTTGGAACCTTTATTTGAAACTTTAAGACAAACTATTGCCAAAATCCTATCCTCTTCAATGAACTATTTCATGGGTATCACATCAGATCTAAATCTAGGATGTGGCTCATTAGCATACATATTCACCTTCAGTTTTTCTCTGCCCAAGCTTGCTGTCTATACTCACTACTTGTTTTATGAAAGGTGGTTTCACTCTTCTCAACAGCTGATGCAGAGATAGCTTTACATATGATCCATTGATCATTCAGAACTGGCAGCTTATTACTCCTATTGTTATTAGTGTACAAACACAAGTCCTGCCAATCAGTTTGTTTAATGCCAGTTCAAACTGCAAGGCTTCAGAAAGTTAACTATCTGTTCCACTAAAAGAAGTATTTCCTCAATAATAAGTTATCACTTGAGCCTATTAAAAAGGAGGTTGAGTGAGGACGTGGATGGCCGAATGGCTCATACATTACATGAACTTTACATATTATTTAATTCTCAGTTAGCCTTTTGCCATAGGCTGCAGAATCTTTCAGTCTAGGGTGGGGGGTGGGGGTTCAGCAGCATTTACTTTTGGTTATCCACATAAAATAATGAAAAGAGTTAATAATCAGGGAGACATTTCTTTAAATAGTGGGGGATTTTATTCTAAGAAGCCAATTTCCTTTCTTACAGTTGTTTCACCATTTCTGACAGTTATGTTCTAGTATTTATCTGCTGAAGTATAAAGAATTTTCCAAACAGCAACTTTATATTTTATATACAGTAACTTTTTTTTAGAAGTTGTAGGTAAGCCAATTCAAATGACCACATACATTTCTGCAAGGTTTCTCACTTACAAGCTACTAGGGATTATTAAGATGGGCACTTGCAATATGTGGCTATGTATTTTCATATACTTTATGTAATAAATAGCAGTGCTCCAACATCGACTAAGTAAATATATGTTCTACTCCTATGCAAGAGACCAAAGTAAAATTGTATTTTCCACCCAAACTTGAAATTTTTGAACTTATACGAATGAACAGCTCTCCCAGAAATCTCTAACTGACCTAGATGAACAAAGGTCAGCTCTGCTCATGAATATGCAATAGTTGAAAGATAATGTATTCAAATTTGCAATGTATATTTCCTTCCAAAGTCCCAGGGTCTAAATCTTAACAAGAATCTGAAGTATCTCTGTAAATGGGTCAAAATCAAGAGTAATTGTTAAGACTGCCTTATTGCAATCAGCAATATAACAGTATGATAATTAATTTAAAACCATGGGGCCATCCCCAAAGTTTATGTGAAGTATTTAATTGAAGCTTTAACACATCTAATGGTCAGGCTCAAAGAAATAAGCAGTGAATCAGTAGCTATAAGCATCAGTGGCCTATCCAAACTTGAGGGTACCCTTTTTCATAGTCAGCGTACAGCCTAAGGATAGGCTGGTGCTGCAGTGGCTTACCATACATTAGCCATCAGTCTAAACATTGAATCACTATCTTGTTAGCTGTTAGTCTATTTTCTCTTGAAGGATGATATTCCAATGTTCACCATATTTAAACGTTTACCAAGATGATCAGGCAACTCCAGATAACCAAAGAAATCAAGATCACACATTTGGAAGGCTAAAGTTTGAGGTACCAATCCTGAATTGCCACAGTAAAACACAGGAGCACTTTACCTAGTTGCTAACCTCCATCCTGGAACTTTCTAAGAGTTAAACAAATATAAGTGAACGAAAGAAAAAATAACTCTTAATGCCGTCTATGTAGAAATGATATATAATGGATATCAACCACAGCTCTAATAAAATCTATCAATTGCACAAAAAGGAAAGATTCATAAACAGGGACATTCTATAACTCAGGACATCACTCAAAGTCTTGAGAACCTTAAGTTCCAGAAATTCTATACCAAAATCCTATTTACTTGGAAATAAATATTAATAAAATTAATTAGAATGACAAATAGAAGGAATATTAATTGACCTCAGCAGACTGACAAGGAGCCCCAGCAAATTGAGGGGAATCTAGTGAAAACTCTCCACTGGCTAGAGTGATAAGCAGCATAAATTAAATGTTGCTGGGAGGCCAACCATATCAGCTCCAATACATTGCTGGTAGGGTTCTTCAAGGCAGTTTCCTCAGCCCATCATTTCAGCTGCTTCACCAACATGGTCAGATGTGGAGACATCTGCTGATGACTGCAGAGCATTCAGTTCCGCTTGCAATTCTTCAGATAATGGAAAAATGTTCATATGCATCAAAAGTCAGGTAACATTCAGCCTTGGCCTGACAAGTGACAATCATCATTCACACCTTGCATGTGCCAGGCAATGACTGATCCCCAACACATGAATAAATCACCAACTCAGCACAACATTCAGTGACACACCATCATAGAACTCCAAACTTAAACATCTTTGGTTCACAACTGACTAGTAGCTAATTTGCTGTATGATAGAGATAATGTATACGCATACCTAATGGCAGCATATCAGAAGGTGGGTTGGCTGTAGTGAGCGATTCATCTACAGACCCCACAAAGGCTTTCCATCATTTAAAGATATCATGCAAAAGTAATGAAATACCCCCTAAATTCTTGGATAAGTGGAGCTATAACAACATTCAAGAAGATTGATACCAAATAGAACAAAACTGCCTGCTTAATTGGCACTCCATTTACCACTTTAAAATATTCACTTCCTCCACCAATGGCTCATTATGACTGTCGTGTACCAGATAAAAGATATACTGCAGCAATTTGCCACAACTTATAGGACATTTCTCAAATCTACAGCACTCACTGCCGAGAAAGACACAAGTAGATGTATTGGTATACCAGAGTCTGCAAATTCCCCTCCAAACCACATGCCATTCTGACTTGGAACCATATTGTCTTTCCTTCACAAAACTGGGTTAAAATCCTTGAACTGACTCCCTTTGGACGCAGTTTGTTGGTCCACAAGTATGAACCACAGAATTATTACAACACAGCAGCCCTTCGGCCAGTTCTGTCTGCACCAGCACTGAATGAACAACACCCACAACTATTAAATGCAGTTATATGTCTAAGAAATGCACAAGTAAATAGAAAGTTATACTATTATATATTCACTCTTTACATCGGCTTTCCTGGTTATTAATCAAAATGCTACAATTTAAAATGACAAATATTAAAATTCAAAAGTGGCCTCTCAACTATGCAGCAAAATAAATATTTTAAAGACAAACATTTTAAATATTTGTCATCTTAAATTGATCAGTGGAGACTGAGAGCACATAGAATAATGATCATCCAGATATTTAAATAAAGAGCACAGCATGGACACAAAATCTTAATTTAGATCAAGAATTTTATAAAGGTGTTAAAACCATTTTCTTCCGTATTGCCTCCAGCGCAGCCTCTTTCTCCTTCAGAATCGCCTTCAGCCGCTTGATCTTCTCATCACGTGTAGTTTCATCTATACTTGAGGGAGGGAGAGGAGTGTAACTGCATGCTGCACTAATCTCAGTTGGAACAGAGTATTCCATTGAAGAAGATGAAGTGCTGGCCACAGGAACAGGGTCTGTGGAGACAGCTGAGCAGTTGGATGCACTTTCTGTGCCAGTTCCCAAAGTTATCCCGGGTGGGGTGTCCATTCCAATGCTCTCCTTTAGCACTGAGGTAGGCTCAAGAAAGCTGGTGGATGTCTCCTGTTCACAGTGAGAGTCAACATGGGAGGTTGTTTCTGTATCATGGGAGGGTTCTTCTGTAACATGAGGGGTTGCTTCTGTATCATGGGAGGTTGCTTCTATGCCATGAGAAGTTGCTTCTGTAAATTGGGAGGTTGCTTCTATACCATGAGAAGTTGCTTCTGTATCATGGGAGGTTGCTTCTGTATCATGGGAGGGTTCTTCTGTATTGTACACAGGAAGACAGCTGTAGGCATGCTCAGATTCCCAGTTTGGAATGAATCGTTTTAGGCATTGTTTCTTAACTGCTGGTGAAGACTGAATGCTTTCTGCTTTTCTTTTCACTGGAGATTCAGGCTCCACTTTCACCTAAATGGGAAGCAATTTTTAAAAATGATCAGAAAATTACCATATACGTATTAAAGATTGTTTTGCATATAAAAGGTCCTGCTCACGATGATTTTATTACTTTCATATAAAATCACAGAATTTTCTTCAAAGCATGTATTTACATCTTTACCGAAATGCTTTGAATTTTACATGCAGACATAGCCAAATTTATTTTTAGCCTGTGAAAGAAAACATCTTCATTCCTCTGGTTTCAGTGTTGCTTCAGTTCCTAGTATACTTAACCATTCAGAAAGTTGGCAGTTCAAGTCCAGTGACCCGAACACACAATCTCGGCTGACAATTTAGTATGGTAGGGACGGTGTTACATTATTGTATTTGCTCCCTTTCATGTGAGAGGCTCTTTCTTCCATCACAAGTTGACGTACTTGATACCATAGCACCATGGGAGATAAAGGGGAGTCTAGCCCTCATGTCCCAGCCAGTATTAATCTCTCTATGGATGGTTATCTGTTGGTCAAACTTTGCTAGTCGTGTACAGGCTGTCATATGTTGCTACATTACAATAGTGGCTATACTTCAAATTGACTCTATTAAATATGAAGCGCTTTGGAACAACCTGACATTTTGAAAGACTCAATATAAAGGCAAGTCTTTTCTTTCTAATGATTCCACTGTCAAATCGAAGGCATTTTCAGACATTTTAAAAATACACATTAAAGGAGCTTCAGTGTTCCCCAGTTGGCTAAGTTGGTACTAATTAGCTTAAAGCTAAGCCAAAAACACCAGTTAAAAAAAGAAAGACCATTAAGTCTTTAGATTGAGACCAGCCTTGGCATCAGTATAGATGCTATATTTGGCTTCAGTTTTTCCTGAACTAAGAGAAGGATATACCAGGATTTATGTTCCTTATAGCAATAAGAGAATCCCTTCACTGCAAAAAGAGGCCATTCAGCATATCCAGTCTGCACCAAACCTCCAGACAGCATCCCATCCAAACCCAGTCCCCTACTCTATTCTTGTGACACATCCTTGCCTGCGCATCTCTGGACACTACAGACAGTTTAGAATGGCAAATCCACCTAGTCTGCACATCTTTGGTCTGTAGAAGGAAACTAGAGCACCCAGAGGAAACCCACATGGGGAGAACATGCAAACTCCACGCAGACAAACACCCAAAGCTGGAATCAAACCCAGGCCTCTGGTGCTGTGAGGCAGCAATGCTAACCACTGAGCCAATTTTGGGCATCTAGTAAGAACACGATTGCGTCCTGCACTGATGTTGTCCACAGTTAAAAAGATAGTTAAATACTCTGTTTGAAGCTCAAATGGGAAGCAGGGTCACATGACAAGAGGACTGAATGTCTGTCAGTCCCAAAAGAAATACACATTTTAAGAAGAATAAAGAAAACAAGAGGAAATACACTGAATTATACTAAAAATGTAGCTTATTAAGGGATGTATTTGTAGTTATTGAAATTAAAGACTCTGTACTCAACAGTCACTGAAAACTAATTTGCAAGCAATTGCTGTAGACTCTATTCAAAATAGTCTGTTTAAAATCTCACACAGAACAACCTTAAGCGGTTTTCTAAAAAAAAATTAGTGCTACTGATATGAAGATATACCTCAATCTCCTTTGTGTGGGTTGCATAATATTCTGTCTCTATAGGCGCCTCTGTTTTAATGACTGGAGGCATCAAATTCACTTGCGTCTGTTTGCAAACTGCTTCAGTCTTTATGTTATCTATTTTCAAAGATAGTTGAGAGTGTAACTCCGGTGGCTTAGAGTTTGCAGAGGAAGTGTTCCTCTGTCTGTCCAACTGTACATCTCTGGTCCACTGGTCCAGCTGCTTTTGGGATATTCTGGTGAGGCAGATTCGCACAGAGGTGTAAATTCCTGCTTTTTTCAACAACTGTTCATCGGTTTCCCCTCTCGTAGTCCCACAAATCGACTCAGAATGCTAACAGGAGATTGGGAAATAAGAGGAATAACGTTTTTAATCATGAAACGAATACAGATACTTCTTGACAATTTAGCTGAAGAAACTTGAATTGCAGTGCTCTCAAGCACAACTGTGCAATGGTAATTTACAGTCATCTTCAAGTAAGATACACTTTACTACAAGAGACAATAATATTAAAATCATACCAGTGATGATATTGATGCTACTGATTTGCAACTGTAGTGCTTAAACAGTTTACAACTTACTAATCGCTCTGAATGAGATACCCTGCGTGAAAACTAATGACAAATCAGAAAGCTAGAGTTCAAGAAAAAAAGAATCAATCCTGCAGGGTGAAACTTAAAACAATTTTAACTCAACATCTTATTAAACCATACCACAATAAGCGGTCATAATTTTATCTGTAAATTAGAAAGGGAAGATGTAGGTCGAGAGGGTCATTTTTGTTCAGTTTAATGCTTTTGATGAAAGCAACGTCCTTAAAAATAGCTTTTATAAAATAGTCAATGTCTGATATAAATGGAAACCTTTCCATTGGACTGTAGTCACTGGCACAATGTTATGATTGGAAACTCAAAGCATGACTTCATGGGACTGGTTGCACTGGTTGACCTACTGTTGTGACCCCATTTAATTGACGGAACTCCTCCAGGATATAAGGGGCTGCTCCTTGATGGTAGGTTTTTGTGAAGCAGAATCCTGACTGACATCTCCAGGGGAAACTAAGAGAACATAAATTAACTTTAAGCTCATCAGGGTGAAGTGTGTTAGTCCTAGAGAATGGAACACTTTTCACTCCAACAACTTATGTCAACGTAAAGCACTTACAAACTGATCAGTATGGCTAGGGAGAGAGTAAAGCTCTTTTAACACGTTCTAGTTTTCATCACTGGAGAGCTGCACCAGTGAGATATTCTTTCATTTTCCATTCCAGCCAGTGAATGTCTTTAACAATGCCAAATTCATAGTGCTATGTTGTGGCCTAAGCATGACAAAACCGTGTTCAAGCTACAGATGCAAATTTCATAGCACTTGAAATAAGTGCTTGACTTTACGTTTTCTACTTGGGAACTCTACAGCCTTCTGGACTCAACACTGAGTTCAACAATTTAGGGGTTTGAGGCAGCACCTTCTCCTATGTCCTTACCCAACACCCAAACACCAGACCTTGTTATCACATTGTCTGCTATGATACACAACCCATTGTTAGCTGCTAAGTGTCTCAATTAGTAGCTATTCATTCACCTAAGCTGAGTATCCATTCCTCTGTCTGTCCAACTGTTCTTTTCTCTTTTTGGGCACTATCTCCACCTATTGCTTACTCTTTTACTCTTTACCACACTTCCACCTTCCCCCTCCTCTCCCCTGCCCCATCTTCTGCATAAAAAGCCAACCTTTTTCTAGCTACCATCAGTCCTGAGGAAGGGTCACTGGACCTGAAACATTAACTCTGATTTATCTCCACAGGTGCTGCCAGACTTCTAAGCTTTTCCAGCAATTTCTGCTTTTGTTGATTGACTTTATCTCTTGACTTTACCTACTATTAAAACTACTTTATTTTTCCTCAAGCAGTGAGATTGTGGCATAGTGAAAGTCAAATAAGGTCACACTATAATGATTCAAAATTAGGTGGCACGTACTGTATGTGATTAAAACAAGAGAAAAACTACCTGCAGATAACAAGGTGTAGAGCTGGATGAACACAGCAGGCCCAGCAGCATGAGAGGAGCAGGAAGGCTGACGTTTCG
Source organism: Ginglymostoma cirratum (assembly GCA_024137785.1). Classification (NCBI taxonomy): domain Eukaryota; kingdom Metazoa; phylum Chordata; class Chondrichthyes; order Orectolobiformes; family Ginglymostomatidae; genus Ginglymostoma; species Ginglymostoma cirratum. The sequence goes on from JAHRHZ010000271.1 coordinate 339,234, forward strand.
GGCCTAGACCCTTCTTCAGACCCTTCATCCAGCTCTACACCTTGTTATCTCAGATTCTCCAGCATCTGCAGTTCCTACTATCTCTGAAAAAATACCTGCAAAGTAGGAAACATCAGGTTCAAGTGATGTGTGGTAAGTTGAATCACTTAAGCTTGATATGATACTCAATATACATCATCCTCTAACCATTCATTAAACAAATGCAAAGGCTTATTTCTTTTGTCTATAATGTTTTATGCATGAAATGAATTGTGGGTTACTAAATAAGGACTGAACAGGAATAAAAGTGCAAAGGTTTTTTTTAATATTATATACTCAACGTAAACTGCAAATTTAGCATTATCTGAACTGCCCGAATTGCAATATATTTTGTCAAGAAATAATTAATGGTTTCAAGTTGAATGAATCACAGAGCATCAACAGAATGCAGGGCTCCAAAGTCAAGACACTGAAGTTTGTACATTTTGTCTTGCCTCAGTAGCCTGACATGAAATGAAAAATCAGCAGTAGTCCCCCATCTCATCACAATCTGACTTGAGCAGGAAAGAGGCAGGCTCAAACAGCTGTTCCACAATCTTTTTTGCATATCTCTAAGCAAAACAACAGAAGGTAACAAGGGGCCTGCATGAATCAACAAAAATCAGCATGAAACGAACTGTTAATTAACAATGTAGTTCATTTGGATCTATTGATATCCAACACAAAAGTGAAGACAGGAATACAACTGTTACACATACACATGTATTATGTCTCTATAGCCTGAGTCAGTTCCAGTCTAACGTCCCAGCTTTCTTTCTCAAAACCAGTCTGCTATTCCATTTGAGCATAACACTCTGCACTTCAGTTAATCATCAAGCAGATACAGTACATTTAATTGTAAGGTTTTTTTTGTGGACATTGAGCGTCTGTTACTGAATTGATTGGGAAATTCCAATGACAAGGGCCATTACAATATTAGATATTTGTATTTTTTTTCAATCATTTCTCGTGGGCATCACTGGCTGGACTATCATTAATTACCCATCCTTAGTTACCCTTGAGAAAATGGTGGTTAGTTGCCTCCTTGAACTGCTGCAGTCCATGTGCTGTTGGTACACCCACAACGTTGTTAGGAAGGGAATTCCAGGATTTTGACTGAGCGAGTAAACAAGAGACCACACTTTCTGCATAATATTAAAGCTACGAACAACATCTGGAATATGTAAACCTAACAAATAATAAAAAAACTTCAGTTCCACAAAATACTAGGAATGTCTCACTAGAACTCTAAGTAAAATGCAGTTGACTATTGCAACAATCAACTACTTTAACATTCAAAGCAAGACAAAACTAGGGACAGACACACAGGGCTGAACGGCCTCATTCCATACTATATTACTATACTATTACAGTTCTATGAAGTATAGGACAGAGAGTGTAAATGTTTATTCACACTACCTAACCAAAAACTTAAAAACAATGAGAAAGCTCACCTCATGCAGAGTGCCTGAAAGATCTTGACTCCTGTCCTGGTCATTGGCTGTTGTACTACACGAATCTATTGGCCGATTTATAAATTTGTTCTCCTGTGTGACAGGTTTAGGATCAGGATCCTCTGGTTCTTCTTTGATTTTTGTTAGTAAACCAGTCGGTGATGCAACAGCAGACAATGTAGAGTCCACCTCTGCTTGATTTGTGGAAGCTGAAGCGTTTTCAGGGTGTGAGCTGGGCAATCCACCATTCTTCTGCACGACTAGGTAGACTTTACCATTGTACATAACTAGGGCATTTTCCTTGAATAGAGAAAATAAGTCAGAGTCTATTTGTGCAGTTGCAGTAGCTGGTAATGGTATCAGGTTAGTGGCACTCTCCATGTTTTGCTGATCAGCCAAGTTCTTTAAGATCTCTGAGGCCAGATTGTTGGAAGATTTAACTGGAATAAGGCAGTGTGCTACAGACTGCGGATTGGCCTGCACAACCCATTTCATTGGACTATCCTTGGACAAATTTTGGTCAGCATTAGAAACAACTTCACCACAGGCAACAACGGGAGGTGTATTAGTACTTAGAGCAGGGCTATCGCCAGTCGTAGCAGTTGTGGTCATGTTCAAAATGTTCTTGGGACGAATATTTGGGAGGCGCTTCTGCACTGTCTTCACTGTGTTCACTGGGCAAACATAGATGACAGTTGGAGTTGACTTTGCTGTTGCAGTTGTGTTAACGAAATTGGACGCTGTAGTAGATAAGATCTTCTGCCGGATAGCAATGGGCAGAGAAGATGCTGGAACAGACTTGACTTCTGCATTTGCGGGGATCTGAAGATGATGACCAGCAGGCAACACTGGAGACTTTAAAAGCATGTAAGTCTTCTGGTCAATAGCCAAAGTGGAAGATGCTTGGGTGGTCTGTACAGCTGGACCAGGAAAGGTGGCTGTTGATAGATTATAAATCATTTGATCAGGAGCCAAAGTAGAAGATGCTTGGGTCGCCTGCACTGGTACAGCAGGCAAACTAACTGTTCTCAGGTTAGAAGACTTTTGACCTGTAGTTAAACTGGGAGGAGATTGTATCTTCTGCACAGGCAGACTGGGCAAAGTAACAGATGGTAGGTTAGGACATTGCAAAGATGCAACTGCTGATGCTGGAAATGTATTTTTCTGTGAGGGATTGATGGGAGATGTTCCACTTTGGGTGGTTGATCCTTCCAGTGATGTTATTAGAATCTTTCCTGTATTGGCATGCTGTAACACAGGAAAACACGTTGGCGTATTACAAGTTGTTGTTTTAGGTGATGCTGTCACGTGAAACACAGTTGACACATTTACTTTGGAAGAGGTAGCAGTGGTGGGCACAGAAATGGGAAGAGAAATGGCTGGGATGTAGTGTCCAGGCATGTTGGAAAGTGGTATTAGTCTCAGGAGGTTCTTCCCATCCAGACCAGTAGTTTGCACAATCCGATACATGCATCCTGAATTGCTAGGAGAGACATTAAGAAGTTATAAGTGATGTATGCATAACTATCTTTAAATATAAAAGGACGTTATACATAGTAACAACCAAGTTAAAACACATTCTGCCCATTTGTTGCATTAATGGAAATGATTCTGTTCGTGCAAATACGTAATTCTATCTTAAGTGAATACGGCAAAATAACTCAAATGCTAACAGAAAACCACTGCATCATTTCCCACACACGGCTTTGGAGTACTTTTTTTTATTTATTCATGAGATCAAGCCATCACTAGCAAGGCTGGCATTTATTGCCCATCCCTAATTGCCCAGAGGGCAGTTAAGAGTAAGCCACATTGCTGAGTCTGGAGACACATATAGGCCAGACCAGGTAAGGATGGCAGTGAACCTGATGGGTTTTTCCAACAATCGACAATGGATTCATGGTCATTATTAGACTCGTAATTTGAGATTTTTAATTAATTCAAACTCCACCATTTGCCGTTGTGAGGTTTGAACCCAGGTCCCCAGAACATCACCTGGGTCTCTGGATTAATAGTCCAGCAATAATACCACAAGGCCATCAACTCCTCCCCCTAAAAAATGTTGTTTGAAAAAGTAACCATTATAAACTACATACATAGATTAGTGCCCCATTGCCTGTTCTTTCCTTCTCTTGGAAGGGCTACTGAGCATAAAAGGCTTAAATTAATGGAAGATTAAACAAGTTATGAGGAAGGAATCATTCAGTGGTCAACTTTCGACTTCCACAACTTGAAGGAAAAGGGCTGAGGAAACAACTTGAGATCCTAGAGAAGGATGAACTGAAGTTGGAGAGGCATGATTAAATTATTTTAAAGTCTGACCAAGAAAAAGCCCATGGATTTTTTTTTTATTCGCTCATGGGGCTTGGGAGTCGCTGGCTGGCCAGTATTTATTGCCTGTCCCTAGTTGCCCTTGAGAAGGTGGTGGTGAGCTGCCTTCTTGAACTGCTGCAGTCTATGTGCAGTAGGTTGATCCGCAAAGGCCTTAGGGAGGGAATTTGATTATTTTGACCCAAGAATTGGAAGGAAGCAAAGGCAATCCAACTATTCAAAAAAAAATGGGAAGAAAAAAGAACTATAGCTCACTTATACTGACATTCTTGGCAAAAGTGCAAGAACCCGCGTTAGCAACAGACAAGCCAAGCAAAAGGTTTATGCACTATGAACCGTGCACTACTATCTCCATCCCTGGATATGCATCACCTCACAGGCAAAACAGATCCACCAGAAGTGGCATCACAGTTGTATGGTCAGGCTGGAGTTGGCCTGGGAATCTTCAGCATTGACTTTGGGCCCAAACAAGTCTCATGGCATCAAGTCAAAAAAAGGCAAGAAACCCCCTGTTGAGGTTTATGCTGAAATTGCCTACTGATCTCCCTCAACTGATGTATCAGTTATCCTCCACATTGAACAATACCTGGAAGCATATTTTAGGGTAGAAAGAGTACAGAATGTACTTTTGGTGGGGGACTTCAAATGTCCATCACCAGTTGAGACCTCATAAAACAACGACTGATTAAGCTAGCTAAGTTCTTAAGGATGTAGAGTTTAGATTAGGTCTGTAGTAGATGGGGAGGCAACCAATGAGGGAAACATCTATTTGATGCTGTCCTCATAACCTCTGTCTCAGGTGCACCACTCCATGGCAGTCCTTGTGGAGACAAAGTCTTATCTTCACAATGAGGATAAGCTCCATCGTGATGTGTAGAACTATTACCACTCTAAATCAGACAGATGCAAACAGATCTAGCAATTCAAAACTTGACATCTATAAACCACTGTGGGGCGTCAGCAAAAGCTGAGATATATTTAATCAAAAACTGTAACCTTGAGGGCTAGCATATGCATGACTCTAATATTACTATCACGGTGGAGAACAATTTGGTTCAATGAAAAGTGCAGGAAGGCATGCCAAGAACAGCATCAGGCCTACCTAAAAATGAGGTGTCAACCTGGTGAAGCTACAAAACAGAACTACTGGAATGCCAAACAACAGAAGTAGAAACAACAGACAAAGTGATCCCACAATCAATGGTTCAAACGGAAACCCTGCAGTCCTGCCACATCCACTTGTGAATGGTGGTGCCTATTTAAAAAACGAAATGGAGATGAAAACTCCGCAAATATCCCAAGCCTCAATGATGGAAGAACTCAGCATATCAGTTCAAAAGATAAGGGTAAAGCACTTGCAACAATCTTCAGCCAGAGGTACCAAGTGGATGATCCATCTTGCCCTCCTTTTGAGGTCCCCTGCATCACAGATGCCAGTCTTCAGCCAATTCAATTCACTCCATGTGGTATCAAGAAACTGTTCGAAGCACTGGATATTGCAAATGCTATGGAACCTGACGAGATTCTGGAAATAATTCTAGAGACTTAAGCTCCAGAGCTAGCTATGCTCCCTAGCAAAGCTGTTTCAGTACAACTTCAACACTGGACATAAAACAATGTGGAAAATTGCCCAGGTATGTCAAAATGCAGGACAAAACCAACTTAGCCAAATATCATCCTACTGATCATTATTAAAGTGATAGAAGGTGTTGTCAACACCTTCTATCAAGCAGCACTTAATCAACAATAATCTGCTCACTCATGCCCTACCAAAACTGGAGTCAATGGGATTCAGGGGATAGCTCTCTCTGCTTAAAGTCTTGTCCAACACAAAGCACCAATCATCTCATAACTTGGACATTGCTGCAGCACTTCCTTGGAATAGGTATTTTCTAATCAGTCTTTTACAGATGTTACGACTCACTTCTGAAACAGGTGGGTCTTGAACCTGGACCTTCTGCTTCAGAGTATGTACACTACCACTGCACCATAATAGTGCCGAATTCCTCAGGATAGTGTTCTAGGCCTAACAACTTCAGGTGCTTCAACAACGACCTTTCTCCCATCAAAAAATCACAAGTAGGAACATTGCAAAATGTTCAGCACCACTCACAACTCCTCAGATAATGAATCAGTGCATGTCCATACGCAGTAAGACCCGGACAACATTCAGGTTTAGGCTAATAAGTGGCAAATAACATTTATGTCATTGAGTGCCAGTCAATGACCATCACAAACAAGAGAGAATCTAACGATCACCCCACACCCCTCAATCCTCATCCTAGAATGGCATTACCATCACTGAATCCTCTACAATCAACATCCTAGGGTTACCACTGACCAGAATCCAAACTGGACTAGCCATATAAATACTGTAACTACAAGAACAGGTCAGAAACTGGGCATTTTACTGTGAGCAATTTGCCCACTGACTTATCAGGGCTCTTGATACAGGCGATTGCATATTAATATGGATTAAAAACTGGTTAACAAATAGTAAACACTATTGTTAGAATCTGTGCTGAGTTTTCATTACTTTTACTTTATTCTTTTATCAATTTTGGTTTGGAGCTGTGGATTGGGAACTGTGAGCTAAAGATGGCTTTTGGACTACGGACAACAGCTTGCCTTAAAGGAAAGCAGACCAAACAGACCAGGCTAGGTTTAGAAGTTAAGTACTGGTTGGGTCCTGATTAAAAGGTTTTGCAGATGCTCTGTCAGTGGGGCAAAGCATCATGTTTAAACACATAGCAAAAGTGGGCCATTAATGAGGCCAGTGTCTGGGAACTGAATCCAGCAAGTCCAAAAGAGACCTTATATTCAAGCAGATGGCAGATATTGAATGGTTACTGGGACTTCGTGGAGGAAATGGCGAGTCTGTCAGAAAGTGGCCAGAGTTGAAACTAGTTTTTGAACTGTAATTTCTGTGAAAAAGGAATCTGGCCGTTAATGACACAACATGAAGATTTGAAAGCTCCCCGCCTAACCTTCCATGAGCAACTCTTGGAAGCCCAGTGGTTCAAGATGACAGAGGTGACAGGGTAGCGGGTGTTTGGTCTCCGAGCCCATCTGCTTTCTCTCGCTTGACTGGCCACATCCTTCTTTCCTTTTTTAAAAATTTTATTTTCTTCATTTAACTTTTGAATCAAATTCACCTTTTGTGGCTGCGGTGGTGGAGAGAGGTTGCAGAGAGCTGTTGAGTGGTGGATCCGATCCATTCTTCATGACCATGGTGGTCACGGCTTGAGCAACTGTTCCAGCATCAATGAATTGGGGTCCATTCTTTTCCTCTGATGTTTTGGTGGCATCTGCTACCATGGAGCTTGAATAATCTCTCGAGTGAGTCCTCAGGAGTTAATTTGGATGGTCAATCAGTTCTCAGAAGTCATGATGAGCCCCTGCACTCATGATTTGGAACAGTTTCTGAGCTATAGTGGCAGCTGGAGTATTGGCGGTGATGAGGCAGTTTTGGCAGAGGCAGCATTCTGGGTCCGGTCAGTGGCAGTGGGGAACTGCTTCAGCGTGCTTCCTCCTTGGTGTTGTGACCTCAGGGACAGCTTTGGTGGCTGCAGCATGTGACGGTGTCCCGTAGCCATTTAGGAAATCAAGAAGCCATGGATGGAACAAAAAAAAATGAAAGTTGTCCTAACTTTTTATAATCTATTTATAGTCATAGAGTCATAGAGCTGTACAGCATCGAAACAGAACCTTTGGACCAACTCGTCCATGCTGACTAGATATCCTACATTAATCTAGTCCCATTTGCCAGCATTTGGCCCATATCCCTCTAAACCCTTCCTGTTCATATACCCATCCATATCCCTTTTAAATGTTGTAATTATACCAGCCTTCAACACTTCCGCTGGCAGCTCATTCCATACACGCACCACCCTCTGTGTGAAAAAGTTGCCCCTTAGCTCCCTTTTATATCTTTCCCCTCTCACCTTAAACCTATGCCGTCTAGTTTTGTACTCCACTACCCTGAGGAAAAGACCTTGGCTATTCACCCTATCAATGCTCCTCAAGATTTTATAAACTTCTATAAGGTCACCTATCAGCCTCCGACGCTCCAGGGAAAATAGCGCCAGCCTATTCAGCCTCTCCCAACGTTTCAAACCCTCCAAACCTGGCAACATCCTTGCAAATCTTTTCTGAAACCTTTCAAGTTTCACAACATCCTTCCAAGGAAGGGAGACCAGAACTGAACACAGTATTCCAAAAGTGGCCCAACCAATGTCCAGTAAAGCTGCAACATGACCTCCCAACTCCTGTACGCAATACACTGACTAATAAAGGATTTCTTTCTATAAATTATGTAATAAAAGTGGTGCCAGATTATGGTGATTTATTCACATTTTACTGTATTTTCATAAATACATGTAGCAATAAGTTACTATCCTATACTATAAGAATAGTAAACTAAATGTTAAGTTTTACTGCCTTCATTCGAATGAACTGAAAAGGTGGCCCTGATTGACATCTTCAAAAAAACCAACCAACAAACCATCATCCACACCCATGGAACAATGCATTATGACAATCAATTAAGTAATCTGGCCAGTTTTGTTATTTAATTTTATTTATCCCTTAACTGTGCTTGTTTGTCCGCCAGATTTTGTGTGAGTAATGTGAAAGCAAAGGCTTTATGTTTTAAAAAATAGACATTAACATTATTTTGTTGTTTATTTTTACTCTGCTATGTTACTATATTGTTAACAAATGGCTAAGTCTTTTGTGTAAGATACAAACTAGTGACTGGAATTGATTACTCACAGAGGCTGGGATTCAATATGTAAATTTCTGGTTAGGAACCATTAGGGTCAATTTTGAGAGTCTTTGACGGTTTTAGTTTTACTGTGTTGCAAATACAGAGGGAGAAAGGCTGATTTTAGGAATTCTTGTTACACAGTGGTAATGTCCCCCTCAGAATCAGGAGGCCTGGCTTCAAGCCCCACCTACTCCAGAGACGTATATTATTGGTGGCGTACTGCAAGCAGCAGTGATTGAATCTCAAATTATAATCAATATGAAATAATCTAGACTGTGGATCAAGCATTTGTACTCAAGTTTGCTGATGATACAAAGGTAGGTGCAAAACTAAGTTGATGCAAAGAGATTACAAAAGGATTCAGAAATGAGTGAATGTAATAATACACATCATGCCCGAAGAGCTAGGGTACAAGAATAAACAAGTTTTTCCATAACCTTGGTGGGACCACAAGAGTAATGCAACAGGTCTGGTTGGCCCCTTTACCCAATGAAAATTATACTTAGGGATTCCTGGGTTGGGATTGAGTTGTGTTGGGGATTTGTGTTAAAGGAGAAGCAGACTAGACTGCCTATACTTCCAAGAATTTAAAAGAACAAGGTGATATCATTAATACATTAGTGCCTTAAAGGCCTTGACAAGGTAGATGTTGGAAAGATATATCTCCTGCTTGGGTGGTCCATAACCAGGGGCCATTTTCAGAACAAGGGATCAAGCAGAAAATGTCTTCACTAAAAATGTCAGCAACCTTTGGGATTCTCTACTCCAGAAGCAACATGTAGGATACTTCCCCTGGTTGATGACTCTAGAACAGGGGGCATAATCTCAGAATGAGGAATAGGCCATTGAAAGCTGAAATGAGGAGGAATTCCTTCACTCTGAAGGTGGTGAATGTTTGGACTTGTTGTGGGGGATCAAGCATTGAGCAGGTTCAAGACAGACACTGATAGATTTCTGGAGACTAATGACATCAAGGGCTATGGAGATAGTGTGGGAAAGTGGCACGGGGGTCAATGATCAGTCATGTGTGGAATAGAAGGGCAGGCTCAATGGGCTGAATGGTCTACTCCTGTTCCTATGTTCCAAAGTCATTAATTCAATTGAAGGTAGAGATGAATTGATTTTTGGATACTCAGAAGGTATGGGGACAATACAGGAATGTGTAGCTAAGGATATTGAATAGTTTGAGGTGCTGAACAGCCTTATTATATTATTATAACAGTCACGAATAATTTTACCTCCCAAATTAATTAGGAAGCAAGCACTTCCCCAGGTTCCAAAGGTGTTCTCCAGAAGCCAACAAATTTAAATATCAAATTCACATTAGACAACTACAATCAGTGCTAATTGACAAATAATAATAGTCTTCTCCCTCTTTACTAATCAAGTCAAAACCATCTTAAATTCACCAATTTAAAATACACACATTGCCATCTCTATTTGCACGGGTCTGGCACTCTGGCAGGAGTGCTATTAATCTAGACTGACAATTACCACAACACTTTCCAACATTTTTAGATGCTAATCTAGCAATTTTCAGAGTTACAGAAGAACAGGAGTAAACCATTCAGTTTTTCAGGCCTGTTCTGCCATTCAACAGTTGATCTATGTCTTAACTCACATCTCCTTGTCCTTGCAAGTGGCAGAAAAACACCTTCCTCTGATATACCTGTTAACTACTTCCAAAGTATTAAGACACTCAAGAAAATAACTTCAACCTTTTATATTCCAGGGAATATAACTCTGCAATACTGTCCGCAGTCTAAACCTTGAAGCTCAGATAATATTCTGGTGAATGTGCACTGTTCTCCTTCCAAGGCTATAACATACTTTCTAAGGTGAGGATGTAGTCTAACCAGGGCTTTGTACTGGTGTAGCAGAATTTCCTCCTCTTTATATTCTAGCCTTTCATTTATTAAAAGAAACTAACATTCTATTGGCCTTTTTGATTTCTTACCTGATAACTACATTTTAGGGATGCACACAAAGATTTCAATTTTTTTAGTCATCATTGATCCCAGCTTTTTAGATGTTGGGGAGACTACAATCCACTTAATTTACTGAAGCTTAATCTGGCACACTTGTTGACCAATGGCTTCCTAGTGCAGCACACAATCCCGTGAGAACCAACAGATGAAGAATATTAATACATTGTCCTTCATTTTAGCAAGAGGCACCTGCGACACAGGCATCACAAATGTACAGGGACACTTCAACCACCAGTTGAAGGCACATATTATTAATGTGAAGGATGCATTATGTCCCAGCAAAATATCAATAAGAGTAACTGATTTGTAAGTTGTGGTAGTAAGAACAAGTCTCAGGCTTTATGACATGAGGATGCTAGTGAAGTCAGACAAAGGGAAAATATCTCTTAAATAACTGAGAAAGTGAGTGCCACTTAGACAATGCCACAATCTCATTCTGCCATGGGAATATTTATATTAAAAAATAGGCTTATATTATTTGCACTTTAAATGATCACTGCATGTCTCAATGTGTTTTACAGACAATTGTGTATAGTCTTTATTGTAATGTAGGAAATGCAACAGCTACATTGCACTCAGTAAACTACCACAAACAACAATGTGATAATTATTAGATAATCTATTTTTATGATGTTGAAGGATAAATATTGGCCAGGACAATGGAGATTATTCTCCTGCTCTTCTTCTAAACAGTACCAGAGGGTTTTATACCCAGCAGAACAAGGGCCTTGTTTATCATCTCATTCGAAAAGACTGCATCTGCAATGCTGCAGTACTACAATGGAGTATTACTATAGGTTTATGGGTCCAATCTATGGAGTGCACCCCTCGAATGCAAAATCCTATGATGTTTAGAGTTGAAAATGCTATCAAGTAAGCTACAGCTGATATGTGAGATGCATCAACAGCCTGGACAATCATAGGCCACAGGGAAGGTGGTGAATGAGAGCTGATAATGCTGAACTCAAGTAACCCATATTTCACAGTGACAAGCTAAGCAGTGGCCCGCTGTTGGCCACCCAAATCAATATCAGCTCACGCAGAGATTGCCCACAACCCACTCCCCTATAGGATTCAAAACATGATGGACAACACTAAACCCAGTCTGGAGGTGAATGTACATCATTGGCGTCTATTACAGAATAGGTGACAGGGCAACCATCCATCCAGAAGCAGTGAGAAGCAGCGTGCAGTCACACTTAGCTGTGGTGCCAAATAATACAAATTTCACCCCTTTCTCTAGACAATACTGGCAATGTCAAAAGGGTTGGGCAGGGAATGGGGGGGATGGGTATCTAAAGCATGAGCAACTGAAGAATCAAGACTATTTAACCAAGCCTGCAGAGTACCCAAAGGAAGAAACAGTTGCCATTAAAACCTCTGGACATAGCCAGAGTAGATACAGAGAAACAGTTCCTACTCATCAAGGTCAAAAACCAGAATGCACAGACCTAAAGTGTTTTGCAAAAGAAGCAAATGTGTGGTCAGAAAAAACGTTTTCATACAGCCAGCAGTTACGATCGAGAATGAACTGCTTTGGAATATAGTGGAGGCGTTCAAGAGCACATTAATGACTATTTAAATATATACTCTTTGCAGAGTCACAAGAAATGAAGAAGGGTCACAAATACTTACAATTCTCAGAGAGCTGGTATAGACACGATGGATTGAATGATCTCCTTTGGCATGGCAATAATTCTGTGACTTTTCTCTATTAGTAGAAAGTTCAAGTGCCAGTGGCTAGTTCCCATGGTGGAAACAATCACTGTGTCTCACTCATTATCTGTTATCAATCTCAAGTTGGACAGCCTAAAGTCAATTCAATACTCTGATGCCACAGTCTGCTTACATCAATAGGTTCTTGGAGTTTAAGGAACCATCTTCCACCAGATGAATGAATAATCAATGCACTAGACAAGACAACCTCAACAAAGATGACATGAGTCTTTTGCAATACAAGCTGGGAGGCAAGGACAATTGTGTCCTGGCTCCACTGACCACTCTCTGCAGGTTGATAACACAAGCAAGAAAGCTGCAATTGACAAATATCTGACAAGGCCCAAGGTTCTGATGAATCCCTTAACATGAAACACAGCACAGACTTCTGGCAGGAAAGGATTCACAAGGCGACCAGTGAGCCACAATGTGTTTTCAGTAAAAATCTCATGATTCATGATGATTGACCCCTCACAGAAAGCTTAGAGAAACTTCTTACTCTTTACTTGTCAACGAGTGTTGACCCAGTTAACCTCATATGCACCTACACACCGACATTCACTTCCACCCAGTACTGGTTCTGAGGAAGAGTCACTTAACCTGAAACATTAACTCTTGTTATCATGGGGGCGGCACGGTGGCTAGCACTGCAGCCTCACAGCGCCACAGACCCAGGTTCAATTCCAGCCCCAGGTGACTGTCTGTGCGGAGTTTGCACATTCTCCCCGTGTCTGCGGGGGTTTCCTCCGGGTGCTCCGGTTTCCTCCCTCAGTCCAAAGATGTGCAGGCTAGGTGGATTGGCCATGCTAAATTGCCCATAGTGTTCAGGGGTGTGTGGGTTATAGGGGGATGGGTCTGGGTGGGATGCTGTAAGGGTCGGTGTGGACTTATTGGGCTGAAGGGCCTGTTTCCACATTGTAAGGATTCTGATTCTAATTCACATGGTCTGCTATTACACACACAACCCATTGTTAGCCACTAGTTGTCCCCATTAGTAGCTATTCATCCTCCCAGGCTGATCACTAACCACTCCTGTGTCTGTCCTACTGTTCTTCTCTCTCTTGGGATTCAATCTCCAACTATCATTTTACTCCTTACCCTACCACCCACACCCCCCAACCCCTATCTTCTGCATAAAAACCAACATTTTCCTAGCTACCATCAGTTCTGAAGAAGGTCACTCAACTCAAAACATTAACTCCGATTTCTCTCCACAGAGAGACCTGCCAGACCTGTTGAGCTTTTACAGAAATTTCTGTTTTGGTTCTGATTTCTAGCATCCACAGTTCTTTTGGTTTTTAATTTAGCTCCTTTACAAATGTTGTGGGGAAGGTCTTCGCTCACACTGTTCAGACCAGACTGCAGACTCTGGCATCTTACATCTATCCAGAGTTTCAGTCCACCTTCAGAACAGGCACATTGACCACTGACATGACTTTCTCACCAACTACAGGAAAAATGCTACGAATACTGCTCTACATTATCTTCATGGACATCACTAAGGCCTTTACATTCATCAGCAAAAACATGCTCCCTAAACTGGACCCCTGAGTGTCATTTCTTCTTTCCACGAGAACACTTGGTTTCATCAGTTACAGTGAAGCAACGTCAGACACTTCCAAGGCCAGCAGTGGAGTAAAGCCAACATTCTTTGGAATGTTTTTCTATGCTGGTAATGTATACTACTGGCAACTCAAATGTGGCATCTACCTGCATGCCACAGCTAACAGCAAGCTTTTCAATATGCAAGACTGCACTCTGTGGTCTTGGTACACAATGCCACAACCTTTGAGTTGCTGTTTATTGATGACCAGCATTGGCATCCCATTACTGATGTTCACATGCAGCAGTTCACAATCAATTCTCCCACACCTGTAAGGTGTTTAGACAGACAATCAGCATCAGGAAGGTCAAATATATGGTCCTGGATGTACAGTCTCCACCTTCCATCAACACAGACAACCTCAGTCTGGAGATTATTGACAACATCACGTATCTTGCGCCTATAATCTGTGCCTTCATTCCAAAGTCAGCACAAGGATTGCCAAAACTGAAGCTGTCATGTCAAATTCAAAAGATTGATTGTGAACCAACAGTAAACTAACCAAAAATACAAAGTTCTGTGTATAGCAGGCTTGTGTGTTCAGCACACTTCTCTACAGTACTGATAATGTGGATAATGTTTCCATGCCAAAGAAAGTGACAGAACACATTCACTTCAAACAAATATTGTGCATCTCCTGCCAAGATAGAATGCCAAATGTAAAAGTACAACAGTATGAGGGGATCCCCCCCTTACCTGTTCTCAAGTCAGTGATGGCTCCATTCACTGTGTCATAGGAACCATATGGATAATGGCTGTATCTCCAAAGACCTGCTCTTTGGTGAGCTTGCCATTAGTACAAGACAAACAGGCAGTCTACGTTTGTGATATAAGGATGTCTACTAGCAGGACCTCAGGTTGACTGTACTGAAGATGGACTGTTCTGAAGGTGGTGAACTTACATCTGGATAGATGTAAGATTCCAGAGTCTGCAGTGTGGTCTGAATAGTGTGAGCAAAGACCTTCGCTACAACAGTTGTAAAGGAGTTAAATAAAAACCAAAAGAACTGCAGATGCTAGAAATCATAACCAACACAGAAATTTCTGTGAAAGCTCAACAGGTCTGGCAGCATCTGTGGAGAGAAATCAGAATTAACGTGTTGAGTCGATGCTTGGGAAGTCCTTATTGCTGACTGAGGTGTCTGGAGATGAGCAGTCAGGCAAAGCATAGAGGAAGCAGAAGACAAAAGAAATAACCAAATGGTGGAAAAGAGGGCCCAACAAAAGAAGAAAACATCAGTTAACTTCAGGCAATGCTATTCAATGCTGCGGAAGGAACTGCCATTCACGTATTGGCCAATGCAAACGATGTTGTTCAATCCAGAAATGATATACATCTTGGTCCAGTCCAGCATGTCCCCACCCCCCAAGAAGGGTGGAGCCATTATTAGGATAGTAAAATTTCCACTTACAGCCTTAGGTCATCTTAATGTGCTTTACAGGCAATAAGAAGATTTTTGAAGTGGAAACTCAGTCAAACAGTATATTTGTGAGAGAGATGATAGATTTCTTGATATGAGTGACATTAAGGCATACAGGCACAATACAAGAAGATGATGTTCAGGTAGATAATTAGCCATGACTAGAAGGGGCTGAATGATCTACTTCTGCTCCTAAGTTCTTAACAGTAGTCAATTGTTAGTCAAGAAACATTGCTGCCATTTTTCTTAAAGCAAAAAGCCATAACAAGGTGGCAGTGAACAGACCGAGGGATAAATACTGGCTAGGCTGCCATGGTGAACTCTATTACATTTCTTCGAAAAAGTACCATAGAATCTTCACCTGCACCTGAAAAGGACAAATAGCACTTTCAACATTGCAACAATCTGTCAGAACTGCACTGGAATGAAACCTAGATTTTGAAACCACAGCCTTGTGAATCAGAAGCAAAAGTGGTTGGTTATTATTGCAATTGTAAACATGTAAGATGTTCAGTCTGCTACTCCAGAGGGTCAGCTACATCATACTATCATTATTACGGAACATGTGTTTAAACTCGACAATAATCCCAGAATAGATTTTCTTTGAAAACAATGTCAATTAATATCTTATCACAATGTGTATGTAGTTTCAGATCTGTGAATTTTGTTTCTATTTTGTTACTCTGGTTAGTACTGGTCAGTTCTATAAAAATGCACTGCGTGTGCCTGAGGCTGTGTCACAATAAAAAAATGTCCTTTCAAATGGAAGGATGGGTGTAGGGTTGAGAGAAAGAGAGTGGGGATACTGAGTGGGGTTGCAAGGTTGAAACTTGCCTTCATCCTGGATTAGAAGATGTTTCCTTTGTGACCAATTCAGAATGACACTAGGCTTTTCACAGCTGCTACAACAAAGGCAATTAGGAAGCAACTGAATGTGCCAGTAGTGCCCATATCCAGTGAATGCATTTAAAAGAAAAGATAAATCAGAACCTAAAGCCTAGGAAGGAAGGTAGGGGTTGAGATGCCTCTTTGGAGAAACTAGGCCTTATGCATTGCCAGAGGATGTCTTAAGCTTAGGATCAGAGGAAGAGTAAGGGGATTCAGGTTGGGATGCATGAGACTGTAGGAAGTACAGTATAAGTGTTGCAAAACTGAATTAAGTTGTAATATGTGTATGTATCGCAGCTGGAAGATATACTTAAGCAGCCGGTTCAGACATATTATGATACATCTCCACTTGAGCCTGGATCCAGAAGTGGGAACACTACCAATTGCACCACCAGAGTCCTGCAGCATCGAAAAGAAATCACTCTGATTACATTAAATAGTAAAAACTGTCAGCCATCTGAATAATGTTTTTTTTTCAAAAATGCAAGTGGGAGTTATGGCAATTTAAAATTCATGTTAAGGAAATCCTATAAATGGATTTATCGAAAAGAATGGAGAAGGGGGTGGAGCCATGCTCCAGGGTTGACGCAGATCCAGCATCCAATGCTTCTCCCAGAATGGAGCAGGCCTTAGGAGCTTACAGCCCAATGGCCGCAACATTGACTTCACTAACTTCAAAATCCCTCCGCTTCTAGCCTTATCCTATGTCCAGCCCTCCCCCTCCTCCTCGTCTCCCTGACCTGACCAAACCTGTCCACCTTCCTACTCACCTATCCACCCTACCCTTCCCACTGCACAGTGGCCCAGTGGTTAGCACTGCTGCCTCACAGCGCCGGGGACTTGGGTTTGATTCCACCCTCGGGCAACTGTCTATGTGGAGTTTGCACATTCTCCCCGTGTCTTCATGGGTTTCCTCTGGGTGCTCCGGTTTCCTCCCACAATCCAAAGATGTGCAGGCAATGTGGATTGGCTATGCTAAATTGCCCATAGTGTTCAGGGATGTGTAGATTAGGTGGGTTAAAGGGGGATGGTTCTGGGTGGGATGCTCCAAGGGTCGGTGTGGACTTGTTGGGCTGAAGGCCCGCTTCCACACTATGGTGATGATTCTATGAATAACCCCCTACCTGCGTCCATCCCACCTGCCCTTCTCCCAAACCCAGCCCCCTCCCTCTATTTACTTCTGGGCTACCCTCCCCCTCCCCAGTCCTGACGAAGGGCTTTGGCCTGAAACATTGACTTTCCTGCTCCTTAGATGCTGTCTTACATGCTGTGCTTTTCCAGCTTCACATCTATTGACAGTGAGTTAAGTGATACAAGAACAGACAATGGAAATCTTCTGATTGAAATTACAGATTATATGGAAAAATCCCAGAAGGGATGAAGAAGAATAAAATGAAGACTAGATTCAAAGTCAGCCTGCTTTGTGACTGTTGTGAAATTGATCCTGTACTATCTGATGGTCAGTTTTACCCAAAGAGTAATAAATCACAGCAGAATCACTCTTGTGTTTCTGCAGCTTTTAAAGTCAACAAAGGCAACATCTGCACCACACAATGATCATCACTCTCTTTACATTCAATGGTGTTACCATTACTGAATCTCCCACTATCAACATCCTACAAGTTACCATTGACCAGAAACTGATTGGACAAGCCATTTAAATACAGTGGCTATAAGAGCAGGTGACAGGCAGTGCAACTCACCTCCTGCCCCCCCCACAGCCTGTCCACTGCCTACAAAGCACAAGTCAGGAGTGTGATGGAATACTTTCTACTTGCCTGGATGAGTGCAGCTCCAACAACATTCAAGAAGCTGAATACCATTCAGGACAAAGCAGCTCACTTGATGGTGGACGTGGTACTACTCAGTTCCTCCAACACTGATGCTTAGTAGCAGCAGTGTGTACTATCTACAAGGTGCACTGCAGAAATTCACCAAGGCTTCTTAGCCAGTACCCGCCATCTAAATGGACAAGGGCAGGAGATACATGGGAACACTACCACCTGCAAGTTCCTCTCCAATCCACTCACCATCCTGACTTGGAAATGTATCACTGTTCAGTCAGTGTTGCTGGATAAAAATCCTAGAACAGACTTCCTTACAACATTGGTGTTAGGAAGACACACAAATAGACTTCAGCCATTCGAGAAAGCAGCTCACCGCCACCTTCTCAAGAGCAACTGGAGATGAGAAATGAAAGCTAGTTTAGCCAGAATGCCCATATCCCATGAATGAACTTAAAAACAGGAAAATAGTTAGTTCCATCCAGTGTCATCTGAAGAAGGGTCCTGACCTGAAACGTCAGCTTTCCTGCTCCTCTGATGCTGTCTGGCCTGCCATGTTCTTCCAGCTCCACACTGTGTTATCTCTGACTCCAGCATCAGCAGCTCCTACTATCTCTCATGTTAAAATGCTTCCTTGTTAGCTGTAAACTTTAAATCCAGTGCTCATATTTTCCTTATTCACCCCTTCCTTGATTTTTCCATTAAATCTGTATCATTCAATCAAAAGATTTTTGCTGTCTGTTCCAGCTTCACTTTACAACTAAAAAAGTAGTGGCCAGGTCACAGAAACAGGATTTTCAGCAAAAAGCATTGGATCAACTTGGCGCTAGAGCACTTGTTGAAGCTTTAAGGCAAATGCTCCGAGAAAGACAAGAGACAGGACGGCACAGTGGTTAGCACTGTTACCTCGCAGTACCAGGGACCCAGGTTTGATACCACCCTCGGGCAACTGTCTGTGTGGAGTTTGCACATTCTCCCTGTGTTTGTGTGGGTTTCTGCCAGGTGCTCCAGTTTCCTCCCACAGTCCAAAGATGTGCAGGTTAGGTGGATAGACCATCCTAAATATCCATAGTGTTCAGGGATGTGTAAGTTGCCTTAGCTATGGGCAATGCAGGGATATGGTAGGGGAATGGGTTGGGGTAGGATGCTGTTCAGAAGGTCTGTGTGGACGTTTTGGGCCGAATGGCCTGTTCCCACACTGTGAGCATTTTATGACTATGTGTCAGTCTCAACTCAGCTGGTAGCATCACTCTAGAGACTTGATCACAAAACAAACAACCCAAAGTCACTCTAGTGTAGTACTGACGGACTGCTGCACTGTCTCAGGTGATGTTTTCTGGATGAGATATTAAACCAGGGCCCTCTTGGTGGGCATAAAGGTGCTTATGGTGGTATTCTGAAAAAACAGCAGGGGATTTATTGTCTGGTCAATTTATATTGTTATTTATGGGAGTTTACTATTAATGTTTCCTATACTCGAACACTTCAAAAGTATCTGATTTGCTCTCAGATATTTGGGACATCCAAGGTCAGGAAATGCAAGTTTTTTTTTCTTTTCAGGCAAACCTTTGTAACTTTCTATAAACAGTTGAGGTCAAACAGACACAATTGGAACCAGATGTGCAGAGCAACAAGAGTAAATTAGAGATAACAAGGCGTGGGGCTGGATGAACACAACAGGCCAAGCAGCATCATAGGAGCAGGAAAACTTGACGTTTCGGGCCTAGACCCTTCATCAGAAATG
>JAHRHZ010000271.1:362331-374720 GCA_024137785.1 Ginglymostoma cirratum
GATACTGCTTGGCTTGCTGTGTTCATCCAGCTCTACACCTTGTTATCCATGTTAGGTAGTGTTGTCTTTTGCTTTACTGCTGGGAAGGCAGCTGAACTCCACTGTTTCTGTGTAAAAAAACTCAGTCAGAAATCCTATTATAAGTTAGATAACTCCTTGGTGATAGAATTCCTGAAAGGTGGGGGAAATACAAAAGCCTGTGTGTAATTAATTGTTCAATATAGCTGAGCAATGGGGTTAAATGCAAGCAAGCAGTTTTTTATGTAACTGAGCATTAAAGGTCAAGGAAGAAAAGAAAGTAGTTCTAGTTTGGTAAAGCTAGCTGCCAGTGAACTGCTAGAGTTTTGCCTGTGAGTAAGTGCTGGAGTGCAGTTTTTGGAGTCTAGGGTAGCTATACCCAGGAGCAGATGGTGATTTAGTAGAATGGGAGCAATCATTCAGGCAGTCCATGTGGGAATTGTTCTTGAGAGGGAGTTTCCATACCAGACTGATAAAAGTGAAGAACTATAATCCTTTCTGAAGTTTAATAACATTCGTTGACTCACTGTTTTTGCTAACATTGGAGCAAGAATTGCTGCAAAATCCATGACATCTCTTTTGTTAGCATTTTCTATCTGATGTGACACGCTTGAGCACATTCTATTACTCATATCTACCACTCATTAATTCTGGGGGTTAACATTTAAATTGTACATGTGTTGGAGATTGTAATACTGTTCCAATTCTGTGTAGTAAAGTTTATTGTTGTTTGCATAAAAATGTAGAATCTTCTACCTTTATTTCTTAGTAAGTCCCCTCGGTCTCACACTTTGCTGACTTCAAAATTAGAAGTTACTGCTCCCTAGCCAGATCATGACATACATTCGGTGATCTAGCCCAGGACTGTAATAAAATAAATTTGATTTCTGGTTCCTATGGTGGTATTTTGTCCTTCTGTTGGTGAGTTTGCTAGTAGGCCAGGAAGAAGTCTGGAATCTAGTGTGCAACATATATTACTACCCAAATATATATATTATTGCCTGGCCTCCTGTCAATGCACTTTCTCTTATTCCTGCCGTTAGGCTGCCTGTGCCAGTTCCTGAGCCACACTGACCCCACCAAGTGCTCAAGGATAAAGGAGCACTGGGTGAATGACTCCCATTGAACACACCTTCCTCTTCCTTTCCAAGCAGCCATTTCAAGACCCTGCCTTTAGGAACTCAGTTACATCATCCCAGCTCAAAGATTGGCCCCTCTGACTTTAAAAATTGGACACTATATTTTTGGCTTAGGCACCTCCTTCCTCCAACTCCACCTGTAAAAGTCAAGTATGTCAATAGAGAAGAACAACTTCTGAGGAGTGCAGCTCCCTGTGACTCATCCTCCTGCAAGTCCAAAGAACTATCACACGGTAGGTCAGGTAAAGTCACACAGTTAAGTTGCGTGCATTCAACGGGAACGTTATTGAAGTCGCAGGAGACAGTTTGTCTTTGTCAGTTTCCTTTTAGCTGAGAGGCTGCATTGATTCACGATGAATTACACTGACAACACGTTCAAGTGGCCCATTTTGAATGTTTATAAGGTTCCTGCTGATGAAGTCTCTTCCCACTGCTTGCCCTCCTCTGCCAATGTAACTGAGTGCCATATGCCCTCTGCTGAGGTTCCGTGCAATTCGCTGAGCCAGAGCACCATCTTACTTGCTCTACAGATCCAGCTCCTTATTCTGCCAGTAGTATGCAGAGGAAGTTGACACTCAGTCAAGTTCAGCTGTCAGTAGAAAAGGCAACTCCTGTATTTGATCCTGAAAACAATATCTTTATGTATTTGACATTTATTACAATGATTGCAATGTATAGTGCCTATAATCAATCATTTCAACAAGTCCAAAAAGGGCAAAATAGGGTGTTGAGACTTCAATATATTATGTAAATCTGCTTCTGTCCTTTTCTAGGGTTTTATCCCATTTATTCTAATTTTACATTTTAAAATTCAATCAAAGCATGAACAGCTGTTTTTTATTTTTCATATGCAAAATGTTTCCAATGTTTTCTAGATAACTATATTAGCCTAAAAAGCGAAAACATTGACAGCATCCAAACACTGAAACATGGTTAGAACAAAGTATCAAAATTTCAGGCATGACATGACCCAAGAGTCTCCAAAATTACATTTACATCTTCAGCATTTACATGCATAGTTACTGATTTCTAAATATAACACTGCTGCAAAATGTATTTCAAAGCACTTTAGAATTCTATCCGCATATTAAGATCAATTAAACGTTGGGTATATCATGATTACAGATTACACTATGGCCTGTTTACATTCCATTGCACTTATAGTTCAGTTGCTCACCATCATGGGAAGTATATTCGAGACTGAGCTGAATTTTCCCAGCTCCTGAACAATGTGGGCAATGGCGAGTCAGTCAGGAAAAAATGGCAATTTTTGAAAAAGTGAAATTCATGAAGTTAAGTAAAGAAAGTCAGATACTGCAACCAGGTTTTGAGTAACAAGGATCTCATTAGCGAGCAGCCAGAGGTCCATTTGAATGCACTTACATCTCATTACTTCCTAACCTTAAATCATTGACGTGTAGTTTCCCATTCTCCCACCCGTGGGATAGAACCTAGATGGCAACAATTTTGAACGTGCAAGTCAGAGAGGTTACTTGGTGTCCAGCTCACTACTCGCTGCCTGGACCTCCATCTTAAACAACGGTTCCCAACATCTCAGGGCATATTCTGTGGACAATGACCACCTGCAACTCCTCTCCCACCGAATGAGTTTGTCATTGGATGCACACCAGCCTCACCACAGAACCTCTGAGTCCCTTAGAATATAGGTCCTATAGGTTCATTTCTGATGAAGGGTCTAGGCCCGAAACGTCAAGTTTTCCTGCTCCTATGATGCTGCTTGGCCTGCTGTGTTCATCCAGCCCCACGCCTTGTTATCTCGGATTCTCCAGCATCTGCAGTACCTTTTATCTCTGATACAAGAGTAAATTAGACATATTTTAAGGGGGTAAAGGGAGAGAAGCCAAAGCAAGAGATCAAAATGAAACTGAAATAGTTGGACACAAGCACCACAAAATTGGAGAAGCAATAAAATATAAGTTCAGAGATAATCTAACACAAAAGCACAAAGATTGACATAAAGATTAACAGGGTGGTTGACTGGTGAGGAGGAAGGTGTTCCGTTTACAGGAGATATAAACAATTGGTCAGGTGGCCAGATGAAATTGAACCCTAAATTTGAGGTGTTGCACCTTGGAAGAAGTAATAAAACATGGGAGTACACAATGAACAGTAGGACACTCCGAGGAAGTTTTGAGAGGAGGCGATGGCCTAGTTGTATTATTGCTAGTGTATTAACCTAGAAACTGAGCTAATGTTCTGAGGACCTTGGTTCAAATTTCTTTACTCAGAGAGTGGTAGGGGTGTGGAATGCATTGCTGGAGAGGGTACTGGAGTCGGTCTCATTAGCGGCATTTGAGCAGCTACTAGATAGGCATATGGATGATAGTATAAGGTAAGGGTGGAGGTTAGATAGACCTTAGGTTTAGGGTAAAAGTTCGGCACACCATCGTGGGCTGAAGGGCCTGTACTTTGCCGTACTGTTCTATGTTCTGTGCTCTAAATCTCGCCATAGCAGATGGTGGAATTTGTATTCAATGAAAAAAATCTGGAATAAAGAATCTACGCATGACCATGAAACCACTGTCAATTGATAGAAAAGCTCACTGGGCTCACTAATGTCCTTCAGGGAAGGAAATTTGCCATTCTCACCTGGACTGGGCCACATGTGGCTCCAGACCCACAGCAATGTGGTTGACTCTCAAATGTCCTCTGACCAATTAGGGATGGGCAATGAATGCTGGCCTAGACAGTAATGCCCACGACCTATGAATGAATTTTAAAAAAAGACAAGAATCTTGGGGTGCTTGTCCACAGATCCCTGAAGACGTTAGGTCAGGTTAACAGGGTAGCTAAGAAGGCATACAACTTAACTTGCCTTTATCAGTCGAGGCATAGATTATAAGAGCATTGAGATTATGTCGGAGTTGCGCAGAACTTTGACTAGGCCACAGCTGGAATACTGTGTGCAATTCTGGTTACTGCACTATACGAAGGATGGAGGGAGTGCAAGGGAGATTTACCAGGATGTTGCTTGGGATGGATTGCTTTAGCTATGAAGAGAGGCAGCATAAGCTTGGGTTGTTTTCTTTGGAGCAGAGAATGTAGGTACTGGAATGCCACTTTTAAATAAAAGAACAGCTCTTTTGAGACAATGAAAGCAACTGAACAGCATGCTGAGTATTGGAATAGGCCAGGAAGACAGGTATGCACATCAGTTACCTTGTGTTAATGAGACTGTGGAACTGAGATGTTAAGCCAGGAAGCTTGTATCATTTACTGTCAAACTGAATCAAGCCACACAGATATACAAGCCATTCACCTTGTTTAACTTTTAAATGCGTTGTTGATAAAGCAATGCCACAAGATTTAAGATGGAACACTAGATCTCAGTTTCAGTAGAACTGTTTTTGAGACATCTCAGCTCCTAAGATCAGTTTAATCAAAAGGGGAAATTACAAGATCCACTGCTGTCTTTTGTAAATTCCTTCCTGAGATAGAAACTCAATTTAAATTATGCTATTTACATTGGTACATCAAACTACTGCTAAGCTACTGTACTCAGAAATGACTCTGTTAACTAATTAAAAGAAGCCACTCAAATCTGAGGGATCCCACTACAGAGAACATCAGGACCAAGGAATAGGAGCCTTGGGAGCAGGAACAACAGCCTCAACTCCAGTTTGACCAGCTTTAATCAGGGTGGTATACGTTTTCTAAGGTCTTGCACTCCCAAAGCAGATTTGAAACTAGTCAGCATAGGCATTTAAGAACTGTAAGGTTATTTGGGATAGTAGAAGAAAAGACTGGTTTTGTAACAGTATTATATATATACACAATCATCATTTCAACGATAGTAAGCCACATCTAATGATAAACCACATCTCATTACATTAGCGCAAAACAAGTCCCACTAAATAAGCAAGTAGATCAGACTATAGAAAAACAAAGCTTACAGAAGGTTGAGGCAGGACTGAAAGAGGTGTATAAGATTATGAGGGGCATGGGCAGGGTTGATAGAAAGAAGCTGCTCCTCTTAGTTGAAGGGTCAATAACAAGGGGGTACATGTTTAAAGTGATAGGCAAGAGGTTTACAGGGGATTCAAGGAGAAGTGTTTTCACCCAGAGGGTAGTGGGGGTCTGGAATGCACTGCACTGCCTGGGAAGGGTTTTAGAATCGGGTAATCTCACAGCCTTTAAATGGTAGTTGAAAGCTCATTTGAAGTGTCATAACATTCAGCCTACGTGCCAAGTGCTAGATTAGATTTAGTGTCATTTTGGCAGTACAGACTCAATGGACCAAAGGGCCTCTTTTGCACTATTATGATTCTATGAAAAGCAAAGTAGACAGATGCTGGAGATCTGAAGTAAAAACAGAAAATGGTGGAGAAATTCAGCAGGCCAGCCAGCATCTGTGGGAGAAAAACAGAGTTAACATTTTGAGACCATAATGTTCTAAAGATGAATCACACTGGATTAAAAATGTTAACTCTGTTTCTCTTTCTACTGGCAGAGAAGAAGAGAATCTCACCAAAATGTAAGAAATTAATTATCTCTTCAATTATTTTTATTTAATCTTTAATTATCTCTGACTCAAAGTGGTATTTGCCCCACAGAAGTCACCATCACTGAGCCCAACTTTCAATTCCAGATTGCATTGAATTTATGATCCGTCAGCATCTGGGGTGGGATTTGAACCGGTACCTTTAGCCTCGATCATTTGCCAGTATCACTAGCACTATGCCACTGTCTCCCCCTAGTGGTCTTCTTGTGTGTGCTAGCGAAAAAAACTTTCCGGCTACCGTCATCCAAAAGATGTCCAAATGCCGGGATGTGGCTTTCTACCCCAGTCTGAAAAGCATTACAGAATTGAACATGCCAACTAAAGCGACGAAACTAATTAAAAGTACTGCTGAACAGTTTTTTTTTTCAGACCACAGCACAGTGTGCAGAGGCCTATCGCCGAAGTCAGTTTGAGAACTAGCGTTCGATGTCCAAAACTTGGGCCTACTTTCAGCATTTGCACAAAACACTGAAATATAGTTAACAATAGGGAAGGCAGAAGGGTTAACAAGGTAGATGAAGTTTAATGCAGAAAAGTGTGATGATAACTAGGAAGAGGAATTATAAACTAAAAGCCACCAATATAAAGAGGTTGCAGGAACATAGTCTGGGGCCACACATATACAGTTATTCAAAGGTGCAAGCAGAAGGAGCGAAGACTGCTGTAAAACCATATCACATCAGTTCTAAATAAGGGTCACCCGACCGGAAACGTTAACTCTGATTTCTCTCCAAAGATGCTGTTAGACCTGCTGAGATTTTCTAGCAATTTCTGGTTTTGTTTCATAACGCAATGTGTTTATTTTAATGAAGTATAAATGCAAGGAATTGACGCTAAACTTTCATAAATCACAGGTTGGCCCAATGGTCTAGAAGGGATTTACTGATTTAGATCTAGGAGAGACCAGTCATGGGAGACACTGGGGTTGTTCCCCTTAAAGTAGGGTCATTTCCGAGGATTAGTCGCGGTATTCAAAACCATGATTCTGATACAGCAAATAAGGAGAAAGTTTCCAATGGCAGAGGGCCAAAAAGCACAGAACACAGGATTCAAGAACCCCAGTGACCAAGTCAGGGGAGAACGGTTTAGGCGGAAATAATGATGATCTGGAATTCACTGCCAAATAGGCTGACGATAGTGATTTCCCAAACGTAACTCGATTTACGCTTGAACAGAAAATGTGCGCAGGAGAGTAGTACTAAATGGAAAGACGCCAGGCGCACAGTAGTAATGTGAACCAGGAAGTTCCATCCTCCACCGTGGTGTCTCATAACATTGCCGGAAAAGGTAGGTTTTTTTTAAAGAGCCAAAGAGGCAAGGCCTGAGTGTGCTACATCATACACCAAGTCTTTCAGGCCTAGTCACTAAAAGTCTTCTTCTTTACGAATTGTTAAAAAAAAGTTTCCTGGTACATTCAATAAATGTGGAGCTGGAAAAGCACAGCCGACCAGACAGCATCCGAGGAGAGAAACGTTGACTTTCCAGCTCCTCGGATGCTGTCTGACCGGCTGTGCTTTTTCAGCTCCATATATACTGACTCTAACTTCCAGCATTTGCAGTCCTTATTGTCTCCAAGTGTCCTAATATATGACCGACTTATAAACTACTTTTCCCACGTATATACCTCTAACTTAGCGCATAGCAAATCAAGTAATAACAACCGGAGTGTCATACCCAGTGCACAGTTAAGACTTACCCAGGCATTTCTACATAAGGAGCCAATTTCTGTTTGATGCGGGGAATATTACTCAAACTCTTGACGAAGAGTGGCGGACATTTGCCGTCAGATAGGAATTTGTAAACTCCTGGATCTGAACCCCCCGTGCCCCAATGAACACTTTCAAATCTGAACTAATTCAACTTGGAATAGCAAAACTGCCAGTGAAACACTTGCAGCTCAACGGGAAGTGCCCCCACAGGTGAAAGCCAGTCTTAAACAAAACTAAAGAGGAAAATGTGTCAGAAGGTAAACAGGAAAAAGGCAGATCAAAGACTAGGGTTAAAGGGGCCTTTTGTGGTGCAGTTATAGCATCCCTACCCCTAGACAGGGAGGCCCGGGTTTAAGTCCCACCTGCTCCAGAGGTGTGCAGTAACATCTCTGAATCGGTTGATTAGGGTAAAAAGGTCAAAGAAATTTGATGAAGCGTATCGAAAGCTATAGGCACTTCCTCTGACACAGGCCAATAATCGCCGCTCTTTTAAATTTAAAAACTTAAACTACACTGACCCATCAAACACTCTCAGGAATAATCTCTGTGCCCAGTTTTGGGTTCCTCCGCGCTTCTGGGGGCAGACCATTTACCAATCTTTCCCCGTTTCCCGGGATTATTCACCATTCGTTGTTATTTCCGTAAATGTGTGTGGTTTGTTCACTCAACCCACACCAATCAAGAGGGCCGCTGCCTTATCCATCCAGCCACACTTCTGCCGGAGAGGCTCGATTAACCTGGGTCCATTGCCCAACCCGAGGGGCCGGCTTTCTCAAAATGCAAGCATTCCACACCGTATTCCATATCCAACGAAGCTTGCTCGGTCGCTACTCAAGGGACAACTAACTGCTACTGCGCTCTCCAGTTTGGCAAGCCTCCTGTCAATCACAAATCTGATTCAGCCCATGGTTTGGAGTTTCGCCAGAAACCAACATCGCAAGCGGCCGTGAAACAGGAAGTTAGGGCAGCTCCGGCGGGCACTGAAGGATTTGTCAACATGTAACTCTTCCCAACACCTCAATCGAGACACCAGGAATTCTCAATAAAAACCGAACGAACTGCGGATGCTGTAAATCAGGAACAAAAACAGATGTTGCTGGAAAAGCTCAGCGGGTCTGGCAGCACTTGTGAAGACAAAAAAAAATCAGAGTTAACGTTTGGATCTGGTGACCCTTCCTCAGAATTGGGCATGAGTTCTGAGGAAGGGTCACCGGATCCGAAACGTTAACTCTTGATTGTTTTTTCCTTCACAGATGCTGCCAGACCCGCTGAGCTTTTCCAGCAGCTTCTGTTTTTGTCGCTGGGAATTCTCAGCACGGACCACCCCAAACCCCAAATCGGTGCGCTTTGGATCTATAAAATCCGAGATTGATTCCTCGATCCCCTAGGGTTTGAGAAGCAAAAAGGTGAGCGGTGGAGAGAAGTGAACAGAACAGAACACTGGATCCGGAACTTGCGCATCTATTCGGGCCAAGCCTCGGAGAAGAAGAACTGCATTCGCTTCACATATTCTAGCGTCACATTAGCATTTACCGGTGAGATTATAAACGGATCCACTGCTCTACAAATCATCGACTCGCCTCGGTTTTTAAAGCTTTTGCCTGTCATGTGGGTTGTATCGGGAGAGGGGGCATGCCTGTGAAATATTGGGACGTTCTGGTAGGATTTCGCATTTCTGCCTTAGCATAACGAGCTGCAGTTTCATTGCCCCAGACACAATAGGCCAGGCATGCAAGTACTGCTCAGTATTGGACATAAACACCTAGATTTCCACCTCTCGCTAAACGCCACGTAATCTAGCTGCCGAGCTGAGCAATGGGTTCAAATGGAAAGGCCTTTATTCTGAGCGCGCTCACTGCTGAAATAGGTTTCAAACCGGTGGAGTGATCACAAGTCTTACACTCACCACTGCCCTCAAAACCAATGCACATTCTATTAAATGATTTCTGTTGCTAATTCATTGATCAGTAATGATACCAGAAGCGATTAAATTGCGTCTTTTCTTACGTCAAAATGCATTCCGGAGTTTCATTGTGTCCCCCAACATGAGCCTGCAGCAGGACAGGCAACGTTCTCCCGTTGTACATGTCCTCATGTAGTGCTAACACGTTCACCGGAAAATGTCTTAATGCGGTCAAACTGGAAAAGATTATACAAAAGATGGATCTATCTTTAAGCTTAGGGTGTTAAAGAGCCACTCCTTCCAGGCAGTCATTACGGCCGACTGCCTGACCCTTTTCTGTGGCTACGTTCGTGCCAGAGTGTCCCTGGAGAACAAGCAAGTGGTGCCTACCAATACTCTCAATGTCTTTTGGGAGAAGTGGGGGCACCGTGGGGTGTGGAGTCCTTTATTTCTCCATCCAATTCTATTTTGATTTGATCCCTACCCTCCCCTTCACCTTTTGGTTCACAGAGGCATTGTCCCCAGAGAGCTCTGCTTACTACTGGTTCTTTGGTCACACATGGGTGTTTTTCCGGTGGTGGGCTATCAAAAAAGTTATTTACACATAGCTAGCATTTTTAACTGTATCTCACACCTACATACACACACACACGGTTGCCGGGGAAAATAAGCACCACTGCCGTATAGCAGTAGTAGGGCATTTAGAAAAAAAATACATATATATATAATCAGAAGATTAGATCTCCTAAAAAAAACAAAAAAAAGAGCCACTGCTAATCAAACATTAACACTAAGACACCAAGCTACAGATGGCTTGTATCCCGTGATGCATGCGAAATGTGAAACTGCAAATGAAACATGGACTCCTGCTTGATTCAGTGAAACGTGACTTGAGTAAAGGTTTTGATGTTTAGATCAAACCTAGTTTATAAACGCATCAGCTTCGACCATGTTCCAAAGCGCTTCTATGACTTTCTTGGTCACGCGTTGTTCGTCGCAGCTTATGTTGAAAAAATACTCTCTTGATGTGCTGGTGTAGAGCTACTAGATCAAAACGGGAGCGAAATGCTGCAAGCATTTGCTGCAATGGCCCGAGATCAAGCGGCGGCGGCGGCGGGGCGTGGGTAAAAAAGCCACAGAGCCGAGCTCCTCAGCAACATGAAAACTCCCACCCCGGGGCCGGGCCGAGCTTCTGCTTATTGCTTCTGCTGGGATGTCCGCTCCCAAACCCTCCCCCATCGCACCCGGGGATCCATCCTCTCTCCCAACCCGGCGATCCTTGCTCCCTACCACCTCACTCAAACGCGGAATCCGGCCTCCCATACCCCAACCAAAGCCGGGGATCCTTCTTCAGCCGCCCCACGCCCTGGAATTCTGCCTAGACCCAGGATCCCCCACAGAATTCTCCTCCCCCCACCCAACCCCAACACCCCCCTCCTTTCCTACCTCCAACCCTCCTCCCAGAGGAGCATCTAATTTCCGGGACTCTGTTCCACGGCCCCAGCCAGGGGTCACTCCATTGGCCAAAGAGGAAAGACCGTTCCGCCAATCAGAGCCAGTCGCCAGCAGCTCCACGCCGAATGGCTGAGGATGGCGGGCGCTCTGCGAGTTAGCCAATGGCAGCAGTCTGCGTCATGGCGTCAGACGTCCAGCTGCAGCCTCACAAGCGACAGGATGCCCCGACCATGGCGTGACGCAACCCGCCTCCAGTGGGGACAAAATACACTTGATCCGCCTGCTCCGGGCTGAGTGAATCCGTGTGGGGATCGAGTACATGGGGGCGGGAGGAATGTCTGTGAAATACGGGGGGGTGGGAACAGGGGCATGTGGAGAGTAAAGGGGCGCATCAGTGGGTACAGACTGTGGGTGGAAAGGGGAGTGGGAAACCAGGGGTGGGACGAAGTGGGAGCATCGGGAGAATGGGGGTGGTGGGGTGTGAGGGTGAAGGTGAGGAAGGGGTTGAGGAAGAAAAGGGGTGACGGGAGAGGAGAGAGGATGTGTGGTGAGGGAATGCGAGAAGAAAGGGTTGTAATGGGGGAAGTGTTGGATGGCAGAGGGAGGAGAAGGGAGGATGTTGCGGGAAAGAGCGATGGAAGGGATTGAGGGAGGCAGAGTGGGAGAGGGAGGGAATCGAGAGGCAGGGTACAGGGGATTTGAGGGTGATAGTGCTGGGGAGAAGGAGGTGGGTGTGGGGGGGAGAAGGAGGTGGGTGTGGGGGGGAGAAGGAGGTGGGGGGGAGAAGGAGGTGGGTGTGGGAGGGGCAAGGTGTGGGGGACAAGGAGGTGCGGGGGGAAGGAGTTGGGGGCGCGGAGGGAGCAAAGGTGAGGGGAGAGCGAAGGTCAAGGGTGGGAATTGGGGGGCAAAAAAGGGTGGTGGGAGTGGGGCACAGCAAGGATCGGGGAAGAGTGTGGGGGGAAGGAGGAGGGTGCAATAGGCAGGGTTGGGGGGAAGGTGGGAATGGGAAGAGAGAGAGGATCGGGGATGGGTGGGAGTGGGGAGGGGAGGATGGTGGGAAGATCAGAGTGAGGTGAGAGGAGGGGAGAGAGGGAAGGTGGGGGTGCGGAAAGAGGGAGGGAGGGGGAGGGAAGAGAGGGAAGGTGGGGGTGCGGAGAGAGGGAGGGTGGGTGGCGGGGGAGAGAGGGAAGGTGGGTGGGGGGGAGAAAGGGAGGGTAAGGGGAGAGAGGGGGTACAGAGGGTTGGGGGTACAGAGGATTGGGGCAGGGAGGGAGGGTGGGGCGAGCAGGGGTTGAGGGCAAGGAGGGTGGGTGGGGGAATGAGGGGTTTGGGGGCAAGGAGGGAGGGTGGGGAATGAGGAGGGGAGGGGGAGGGGTGGTAGGGGAAAGGGGAAGGGAGGGCCGACAGGGAGGTGGGGGCAAAGAGGGAGGATGCAGGCAAGGAGGGAAGGAAAGAAGGGGTAGAGGGTGTTGGGGTGAAGGAGAGAGGGTAGGGGGAGAGAGGGAGAGTGAAGAAGGGGGTAGGGGGAGGGAGGGAGGGAGAGTGCAGAAGGGGGAGGGAGGGAGGGAGAGTGAAGAAGGGGGTAGGGGGAGGGAGGGAGAGAGTGAAGAAGTGGGTTGAGGGAGGGAGAGAGAGTGAAGAAG
>JAHRHZ010000271.1:374730-455982 GCA_024137785.1 Ginglymostoma cirratum
GGAGAGAGTGAAGAAGTGGGTTGAGGGAGGGAGAGAGAGTGAAGAAGGGGTAGAGGGAGGGAGGGTAGAGTGAAGGGGTAGAGGGAGGGAGGGAGAGTGAAGGGGGTAGAGGGAGGGAGGGAGAGTGAAGGGGTGGAGGGAGGGAGGTTGAGTGAAGAAGGGGGTAGAGGGAGGGAGGGTGAAGAAGGGGGTGGAGGGAGGGTGAAGAAGGGGGTGGAGGGAGACAGGAAGGGGTAGGTGGAGGAGGGAGGAAGGGGTAGGTGGAGGGAGGGGAGGGTGGGGAGGGGGGTAGGGAGAGGGAGGGAACGGGGCAAGAGAGGGAGGGAGGCGGAGAAAGGGAGGGTGGGGAAGGGATAGGCGGAGAGAGGGAGGGTGGGGAAGGGGGTAGGCGGAGAGATGGAGGGGGAAGGGGATGGGTGAGAGAGAAGGGGAGAGTGGGAGAGAGAGGGTGGGGAAGGGGGTAGGGGGAGAGAGGGAGGGAGAGAGAAGGTGGAGAGGGAGGGAGGGAAGTGGGGTAGGTTGGGGAGGGGGAGGGAGGGGGTGGGGCAGAGTGGAGGGGGGAGGGGAGAGAGGGAGGTGGGGAGGGAGGGGCTAGGGGAGTGGAGGAAAGTTGGGGAGGGAGTAGGTAGGGGCAGAGTGGAGGGGGAGGGGAGAGAGGGAAGGTGGGGAAGGGGAGGGGAGAGAGGGAAGGTGGGGTAAGGGGAGGGGAGAGAGGGAGGGGGTCGGGGAGGGTGGGGGAAGTGGTGGGAGAGAGAGGGAGGGTGGGGAGGGGGAGGGCAAGGGGAGAGTGGGGGGTGGGGGGAAAGATAGAGTGAGGGAGATGGAGGATGGGGAGGATGACAGAGTGGGGCAAGGGAGGTTGAGGGGTGGGGGGAAAGGGCAAGGGATTTTGAGGGGTGGGTGGCGGGAAAGAGTAAGGGAGGGTGGCGGAGGGGTGAGGATGAGGGGAGGATGGCAGAGTGGGGAAAGCGAGGGTGGGGGGAAGAGAGCGAGGGTGGGGGGGAAAGAGAATGAGGGAATGTGGCAGAGGTGGGGTGGGAGCGTGGGGGTAGAGTGGCAGTGGCGGAGAATGAGGGTGAGGGGAGGGTGGTGGGAAGAGAGGTGGGGGAGGAGGGAAAGGAAGAGGGAAGGTTGGGGGAATGTGGGGGAGGAGTGAGGGGGAGAGGGAGAATGAGGAAAAGAGAGAGCAAGGGCTGGGGAAGGAGGGACGGGCAGAAGGAGGTTGGGGGAGAGGATAGGGGATAGAGGTGGGGCGATAGACGGGGAGGGTGGAGAGAGAGACAGGGTAGATGGAGGGTCGGGTGGTGGGAAAATAGGGGTGGGGGAGAGAGATGGGGGAGAGCGGTGTAAGGGGTAGAGAGTTAAGGGGTATGGGGAGAGGGTGTGGAGGAAGGGAGAGGGAGGGTAGGGTGGAGAGAGAGAGAGATGGGGTGAGGTGGGGAAGGTGGGGAGAGGAGGAGGAGAGTGGGTGGGGGAAATTGGTTGTTAGGAGGGTAGGGAAAGAGGCAGAGTGTTTTGGGGGATGAGAGAGAGAGAGGTGGGGTGTGGGTGACAGGGGTGGTGGGGAAGGGGAAGGAGGATAGGGGAGGAGTAAGAAGCGGGGTAGGGGTAAAAAGGTGGCTGGGGTGGAAGAGCAGGGTGGGTGGGGGGAAAGGAGAGGGGGAGGAGAATGGGGCAAAAGGACAAAGGGAGAGGTGGGTGGGAAACAGTTTGGTTCTGGGGTGAGAGGGGGAGAGGGAGGGAGTGGGGTGAGACTGTGGGAGGAGAAAAGGGGAGGAGAGTGGATGGGGCAGGGGGAGAGTCAATAGGGTGGCATATTGATAATGTAGGCAGAGTGGGTGGTTTGGACGTATTTGGGGACGGGGATGGTTGGTGGTAGGGGTGGAGTGAAGAGAGTGGGGACGGTGAAAGGGAGAGGAAGATGGGGGAGTGTAGGAAGGCAGAGAGGGGGTGGTAGGCGAAGCGAGATTTGCCTGGGGGTAGGGAGGCAAGGAAAGAGACAGAAGCGGGTGTTGAGGAAAACGCACAGTCACTACGCGAGTTTAACGCGGCGTTTGAAAGTCCGACTCTCGCCGTCGTGACACTGTAAACATCTGGAGTTTGCCGGGGAGGGGGTGAAAAGTATCTCACTCAGACCCCTCCTCGTTAAACTCCCCAATACCACATCACACTGTCCTCAGCCTGTCCCGTTACTGTCAGCAGCACTCTGAAGAACCCGAAATAAAATCTCAAAGTGCTGGAGAATCTCAGTCGGTCCTGCCGAGTCCAGTTATGTACCCCTTCGGAAACCGAAGGTCCGAAGAGGAGTCGTATTGGACTCGAAACGTTAATTAGTTTTTTAAAAAAAATTATAGATTTACAGCACCCGCAGTTACTTCTTTCTATTTCAGAACCCGAACGCTTCCCTCACACTCCCAATTTTTCCCAGTTCCCCCCCCCACACCCGGCTCAGATTGCAGCTCAAACTGTCAGAGTTACTCTACATTCGGTGGCTCCTTCAGAGGAATTCACAGATTTTTATCCTGGCACGTCGGCCTTGAACGTCAAGGTCGGTTTCCAGTTGCCTGGTTGCTGGCTAAGGTTATCTGGAACTTGGAAAACCCTTCACCCTTACTCTGAATTCTGAGGCTGCCCAGGAGGCGGACGTACGTGTGTGTGTGTGAATCATAACCGAAACAACCAGGAAGACGTTGGCAAAAGAACCGAATTTCTAAATTAAAACAGAAGTGGGACAGATCAGTACTTACCACGGAATAGCACCCGAATTGTCGGGGCTCTGCACAATCAGACGTTGTAGGCTGTTCATGGGGATGGGCTGAGGCAGGCGCCGTGCTCAAGTCTTTGGATGATTTTGACTGTCCGTAGCCTAGACTGCTTGAACTGCTCCTGTCCCGCGCTCGCGCTGGTTTGGTGGCAGCTGTTTCCTTTGCCCCTTCCCCTCCCTTTCATCCGGTGGTAGTGCTGGTGGCGGTGGTTGTTGTTGTAGTAGTAAGTGGTCGTTGTTGTTGCGGCCCGGATCGCTCGGCAGCGCCACTCCGCGGCCGCCGACGCAATTGCAGGCGGACTCCCACAATCCTCAGGCCAGCGGGAAATGGCGCGGGGTGGACAGTCCGTCCCCTCAACAACACCAAGAGATGGAGGCCAGCAGATTGCAGCGTTTCACCCTGGAGAAGAAACAAAGCGCACGGGCAGGTCAATCAGGGAGTCAGGCCATGAGGTTGCACCACCTGACAGCCGTTAGAAAGCTGTGTCCTTGAAGAAAAACAAGAAGCGTCGTTGATATAACCCGAGGAAGCAGTGAGAGATGAGGTTTGACTCAGTCACGGGCTCAGGGTTTGCTCTGACAGGGGGTAATTACAGCGCCCTGTGGTAACACTGCGGTTACCCCCGTCCCCATCCAACGGCCGGCGTCTCCACGCAAAAGCCCCGCGGCCACGACGCACGGCCGCTCGCGCACTCTGCCGGTGCTGATTGGTCACCGGCTCAACCCCGACCTCCGGCGGCCGCCAATCAGAGGCCGCCCCACCCCCTTGGCCCGCGCCACCGCCCTCAGAGAGAACTGGCGCCTACGCGATGGCCCCTGTCAATCAAACCTGAGCCCGCCTAGCACCTTCTGCCCCCACCCCCCCACCGAAAAAAACCTCCGAACAGCAACGCTTTGCGTGACCCTACAGGCTAATCTATAAATACATCGTTTTTATTGCAGCTTCGTATCCAACATATTGTATGAGCCGTTAGCACTTTTTTTGTTGCTTGATTCTTGTTGCAGTTTGAGCCTATTTTGACATTCAGTCGCAACACTTAACTCATCCAGCAGGGTGACGAGGACGTACAGGGCGGAGC
Organism: Ginglymostoma cirratum; assembly: GCA_024137785.1. Lineage (NCBI taxonomy): Eukaryota > Metazoa > Chordata > Chondrichthyes > Orectolobiformes > Ginglymostomatidae > Ginglymostoma > Ginglymostoma cirratum. The sequence goes on from JAHRHZ010000271.1 coordinate 378,574, forward strand.
GCTTTGGATTCTGATTGCCATTAATAAAACGGTGTTACCTCAAACAGCAATCTGTAGAGACTCGAATTCCTGCTTTGTTCTCTCCACTGTACACGAAGCAGTTATCTGTGTATCGTTGTATTTCCTGCCGATAGAGTACGGTCTTGTCGGCGATACATCTGTGGCATGTTTAGTGCACGTATTAACAATATACAAGCCTCATGGCGGTGACACGCTGACGTTTTTGCCGTCAGGTTATTTACCGGCTGATGGCTCGCAAACAGCACCCGGAAGTTTAGTTTTGTCCTTCCTGACACATGTTGCAATAACAGTATTTCCGTAAAAGGGTCGGTTGTCGCAATCTATTGGTGCATTTTCAAAGCTGCTGATTTTAATTAACCGAAACTGCGTCTTGACCATCAGCGCTCTCCTCCACCCCCGTCTAGTGTATGGGCGACGTGATCGCCATGATCTGGAAGGTGTGGTTCTAACTGAAAACTGCGCGCCCCCTACAGCGGGCGCTCACGGTGAAGTTAGCTGCCGAGTTATTGCAGTCTATATTTCCAGAGGTTTCTACTTGGTCGGCTGATCCGGCCGTTTGTTCCCCGGGGCTTAAATACCATTTACGCATCAGCTGCTGACATTTGAGAGGCCAAGAGATCTGTAATTACGGTTTGATGTTTTCTTAAGTCCTCGGTTTTGAGCCAGTAATTTGAGTTTGAGGCATCGCCACGTGTTCTTATACGTTTTCTTCCTCCATTCTCAAAAATAGGCCGCGGCTGGAAAAGTAGTTGACCGAATTTATTTGACTTCTACAGGACCACTCAAAGTACATGTGTGTATGTGTGGTGTTGGATTTCTCCATGTATGTTTGTGTTTTGTCCACGCGTGTCTATATTTTTCCATATATTCCATCGTAATGTATACTTTGTTTCAACTCTGTAAGTATAGTTCATGTGTTGGCTCGATTTGACCCTTAGTGGTTGTTCGTTTCGTCCCTAACACTGAAGTGAGTGTGTTTCGTCTCCATTGGTCAGAGTGTGTTGCCTCTGAGTCTGTGAAGATATGTTCACTCCCTGTGTGTTTATCATTTGTTCAATGGGCGTGCGCTTGTTATCCACCCCCAATTGTTCGGGAGAGCTGTATGTGCCTTTTGCTCACATATCGACGCTGTTGTCCCCTGTTTCAGTTGCTTTGACCCTGTGTTTATGTGTGTTTGTCCCTGCCTTCTACCCTTGTACATGTGTTTGTTTTTATGGGTCTGTCCTACTTTGTGCATTTTTGAGCTTTGGCCCAGTAAGCGATTGTTTTGCCCTTCTCTTTATCTATTCTGTCTATTTGCATGCACGCTTTGTCCAATGTGTGTTTTGTCCATGTATCAGTAGGTGGTGTATTCTGTCAGTATGTTCATGTACTGTTTGACCCCGTGTGTATTTCTCCTGTGTTACTTCTGCTCCTGTGTGAGTGTATTTTGGATCTGTGTTGTTGTTCCTGTGTGCCTGTGGAGCACCCCTCCACCCCGATTAGGCTGTTTTACTCTATGCTAAACGGGCTAACCCTATAGGTCTGAATTTTGCCCAGATTATGTGTTTCTCCCGTGTGTATGTTTTCTCCCTTGTGTATGCCCAGTGCCCCGTGTGTAAATGAGGTTTACTCTTGTGTATGTCTTTGTATTTACCCGCTCAACGTGGCGTTTCCCCTGTATATATATGGGGTTTGCCCCTTTGTGATGTAGAGATCTATTTCCTGTGTGAGAGTTTGATGAACGGCCTACTTGGCTGTTTTTGTATTGTTAGTCATCTTCAGAACTCGTGGGGAGGAAAGTTCTATTTTTAATAATAAATGGATCCTTTTGTTTTAGTAAAGAAAGTAGATCTCTGCCTTTTTCTTTCTGATGTCTTTCACCCAACCTCCTTGTGAACTTTTGCTGGTAATATGCGCGCGCCTTCCTTTTAATTCTCGAGATTCTCGATGTCGGCGTTAGCCCCCAGAGTTTCACAGGACAGTTTCACACTAATTCGAAAGAAAAGTCTGCTCGAATCGATTCAGATGGATTCCAGTTACAAGTTTGACAAGTACAACGCGTTATGACTTGTAGGTAGTACAACCGTCAGCTGACCCGAGTACATAGTGTGTGGGCGGCAGGAAATCCTGTGTCAGAGTGAAACCGCCGCCTAGCCTTCTGCTGTCGTGGCTGGAACCTTTCCCATGCACTAACATTTCCTCTCCATGTAATGCAGTCCGAAGATTCTGTATCGGCCTAGTGTCTTGTTTTACGTCAGAATCGAACCGAATGAGAACTGAGCGGGTCACACACGGAAACCAATAAGCGGAAATGGACGGACTGGATTCAAAACGCTAACTGTTTCTCACTTCACAGATGTTACCAGACATGCTGAGTTTCTCCGGCGCTTTCTGATTTTGTTCCGGATTTCCAGCATCCCCAGTTCTTCGTTTTTAATTCTCTCCTGTTCCTGTTTCCTTTCCTATAAAATTGACGAAAGTAAAGGGACAGTGACAGTAGAAGCAAATGGTGTTGGTGTGTTCGCTGTCTGTAAGAGACACTTACTTGCGGTGTTTATGTGAAAGCCTAACCGAGTCTAACAAAGATCTCAGACTGGTTCTTTCGTTTCCTGATAAACTCTGCCTTCTCTTTACGCAACTCTGTGAACACTGACTGACTCACTCACACGGACAAGAGCCTCTGCTGATCGCTGGCTCACACTGTTTGCGCACTCGGCAACTGCCTACATCGAAATAGCACTCACTATACACTCCGAGAAACAAGAGGCCATGTTAACCTTTTTACAATATTCTGGGTGAAGTGTCAGATGCGGTTCTGAGCGCCGTATTTTGACACTGGAGAGAGTGAAGATGAAATTCACCAGAATGGTTGCAGGGATGGGGAATTTCAGTTTGAGGATAGATTTGAGAGGTTTGGGACAGTTCTTGGAAAAGTGAAGGCTTGGGACGAGATTTGATCGAGGTGTTCGAATATGAGGGACCTGGGCAGACTATAGAAGGAACATTTCTTCTCATTGGTGAAAGGAGCGAGAATGAGAGGATGCAGATTAGAAAGTAATTTGCAAAATGAGCAAGCGAGACATGAGTAAGTAAAACACGTGTTACATAGAGAGTGCTTAGTGTTTGGAATACACGGTCTGCCAGTCTGCTGGAGATATGGATGATCGAGACATTGAAGTGGGCCCTCGATGATTATTTGAAAAAAGGAAATAATGTGTAAGGTTGCATGGAGGGAAATTTCATTCAGAGACCCGGTGCAGACATGAAGGGCCGAAGAGCCCCCTCCTGCACGGTCGCAATCCTGTGATTCTGTGAGGTGATAATTGACATGGCCTTGTGTTGAACCCAATACAGTATCCAAGAGCAAGGAAGCATTTTGACCCAGGGGACCTCACCAGCTTCATTGATGGGGCCATCTATATTTCCCATTGGTCTGGAGTGATTGGCTTTCGAATATTTATGTAGTTCATATCAGGCAGTGCATTCAGCTCATAACTCCACGCTGCGGAAAAAAGGACAATGTTTCTTCATGTTGTTTCTGCCTGTTTACCTACTAAACCCCTTAAACGAGAGCCCTCTTGTCACCAGTTTCCTCGCCGACAAAAACTCTACTCCAAAGCGAAGAGCCCAGGCCTCCTCCAGCCGTTCCAACAGAAACTGAAGGCTTTCATTCCCGGTACGGCTCTAAAAATCTCATCAGCACCCTTCTGACATACTTTCTGAATTATTGCTAAGGACTAACCAGTGCATTCCAAAATCAGAGTGTTGTCTATAGCACAGTAAAAGGCCTTTCGGCCCATCGAGTCTGCGCCTGTTGAAACCAGCCACTTAACTATTCTAATCCCGTTTTCCAGGACTTGTCCCATTGTGTGTCCTGGCATCTCAAGTGTACATCTAAACACTTCTTAAATGTTCCGAGGGTCTCTGCCTCTACCTCTGTCATAGTGTTCCATATTTCCGTTGCCCTCCGGGTGAAAATAAATCTTCATATAACTTCCTTGCGCCTGTAGCCTTTATTCACGAACGTATAGATTTCATTATCTCTTTATCCGTTTTTGAGTTTAGTTATGGCTGTTATGCACACAGATCAGTAAAACAAGATTTCACAGACAAGTAAATTAATTACCAAGGCACAGGAATGGAGTTACGGCCATGACCCAATTGATGGGCCAAGTTCGCGGGGCTATGTCCCTTTGCCCTTATGAACGAACGTTTGATTTGGTTTTGGCTTATTTAGTTTACTGGAGGTATGTTTCCCAAGTCAACTGCTTGCACTTAAGTTAACAATCTCTCCCCCAAGTCAGCAGGACGGAAGAGCTGGTCATTGACTTCAGGAAGCAAGGTGGAGGGCACGCCCCTGTCTACATGGTGCTGAGGTGGAGATGTTCCAGAGCGTCAAGATCCTGGATGTGATGATCACCGACGCTAAGGTCAAGAAAGCACAACCATGCTTCCACTTTCTCAGGAGGCTAAGGAAATTCGGTATGTCCTCAAAGACTTCTACCAAGTTTTATAGATGCAATATAGAAATCATTCTATTTGAGTGCATCACGGCTTGGTATGGCAAAAACTCTGCCCAGGACCGTAAGAAACTGCAGTGAGTTGTGAACACAGCCCAGTCCATCACTCAAGCCAACCTCCCACCCGCTGACTCCACCTACTCTTTTTCTGTCTCAGAAAGGCAGCCGACATAATTAAAGACCCCTCAAATCCCACTTATAATCTCTTCTAACCTCTTCCAATGGGCAGAAGATACAAAAGCTTAAACACACCGTCCAACAGATTCAAGAACAACTTCTTCCGGGCTCTTTTTGGTTTCTGAATGGACCTCTCAAGTTTTAAATTTAATATCGCTCTCGCTCTTCGTTCACCTTCTCAGTAGCCCTAACATTGAATTCCTCGCGCTGTTCTATAACCCTAAGGCACTTTGTACAATATGATCTTCCTGTATTGCGTGCAAAACACAACTTTTCACAGCACCTAGGTACATGTGACAATCATAAATGAAATCAAATCAGACCACAATCAAAACTTCATTGACGAGTACTTTCACTATCCAGTATAGCAGCTGCAAAAGGCGGACGGTTTTGGATTATAACCATTGTATTTCCGAATAGGACTTCAGCCTAAATAGTGTGTACAAAACAGGATCAGGTTGAGCTGAAGATTTTATTGGTTTAAATGTTCAACAAGTTGTATGTTATTTGAACCGTTAAATGAAGGACGATTCTCTTAATAAGTGAGCGGAAGATGAAAACAAATTTCACCATGTGAGATAGGGATGAGCACACCTTACAATATGTTTTTTAAATCACTGGTCGGGAGAGTGACAAGTCTCCCATTTCATTACAAGATGTATTAAAAATTTCCAAAAGTCCCCAGGAGATCCAATCGGATTGAGTCCGGCTAGAGATATGCCCGATTGGAGTTAAACTATATTTTGTGGAGGGAATATACTCAGACTCTCCACAGATACCACGCCTAATCAATGGTGCTCAGAGCTCGGAAGTTTTTGACCAAGAGCAAGAGATGTTGGTGAAAGGAGTACTTTCCAAATGGGACACCTTGCTTCAACGGCAATACTCAAAAGTTCTAACGTCACAACCAGGGTAGTTATGGTTGGAGCTGCCCTGCTGTGCAACAATGTGTTCTAGTTCAACTTCAGAAGATCTGTTCCTCTCTGCAAAGTCGTGGCGTTTCCTTCAGATCTGCCTGTCTATTCTCAGTTTTTAGATTGTGTAATTTCGTGAGCTTCCTGTAGAGTGTCTAGTCTGACTACAGAATTTGATTGACCACGCAACAGTGGTGTTTAGGAGCCACTGGGATCCCATCTCCAATTGTCATTCTTCTATTCCTTACCCCACCCCGTATTCCTCTTCTAGCCTAGAGGTAAGGACATTGTGACTGAGCCACCGGAAGCCCATAATTCCACGTGTAAATAAGTCTACTTATTGCATTTAACCTGCTAGTGGCAGACTCAACACAAGTTTTCTTTTCAACCTCTGTCAGAACTAACCTTCAAGTTTTAAAGACAACATCTCAGCTTATTCAGTGGAGATCAAATCGAAAAACCCAAGCCTGCGCAATTCTTTCAGATAGTCGCACGCTCACGATCTGATATCGTCCTTGTATTTCTTTGCACCTTCTACACCTCCTTCTGTTAGTTTTCTGTACCCGATTGGTGCTTGTTGTCTGGACCAACACCGCGTTTGTGCACCTCAACTCATCAACTTTCTTTTGTCATTTCAAGGAAACGTCTTCTTTGAGCGGAACAGAAGATTGCATCTCTCATTCATTCTTTGAAGAAATGCGTTGGGTTTTTACGGCCTTTGCCCTGTGTTGTAAAGGACATTGATCCAGGGAGGCCACCAAAACTTCAACCGTCAGCTCAGACTGGGCAAGGCAATAATTAATGTACTTCTTAGTTCCCGGATTCTGAGTTTGGAGGGTGCTGATGCCTTTCTCAATCTGTATTCAAACGCTTTCCTCAGCCCTAATTTATAACAAGTTATTTTTTGAACAAAAATGGGAATCTGTTATTGTCCGCTTTAAATCCCTGTCTTAATATCAAGACTTTCCCGTCTTGATACATCTTGTACTTTTTCGGCAGCAAATAGATAAAAATATTCCCCATTTGCTCCAAGGAATACTTGAGTAAGTTTCACCCAGATTCTCTTCGGATTTATACATCACCGATCAACTTCTGGGTTCCAACATTTTCGATTCTTTTTTGTCGTAAGCAACAGAAATGCAATCAGTGTTGCGTCGGATTTAGCTATTTCGATCGATGGTTTTAATAACACGGCCGTCATGTTGTGTTCTAATTCGGGTGGCACGGTGGTTCAGCGGTTAGCACTACTGCCTCATAGCGCTAGGGACCCGGATTCGATTCCACCCTTGGATGACCATCTGTGTGGAGTTTGCACATTCTCCCCGTGTCTGTGTGGGTTTCCTCGCACAGTGCAAAGATGTGCAGGCTCGGTGCATTGGCCATGCTTAAGTGTTCAGGGGTGTGTATATTAAGTGTGTTATAGGGAGATGAAATCTGGGTGGGATGCTCTGAGGGGCGGTGTGGACTTGTTTTCCCGAAGGGCCTGTTTCCACACTGTAGGGATTCTATGATATGTTGTATGAACAGCAATGTGAATCTACCCATGAGTAGCCCTACAGCTTTATAATCGAATTGCTTTTTATTCAGTTGCATCCATTGCAAACTTTTTAAGTTAATTTTCTTTAAACAGACTCTTCCGCACGTGAATTATTGCACCAACTCGACGTCGGAACACCTTGCAATTATATTGCCTCTTTATCGCATTACGAGCTTCGGGCTGACAAGTCCCCGAGTTCTGACGGACTATAAAGCGTTCTAAAGTAGTTGGCCAGTGAGCTAATCGGTGCGTTGATTTGCTGCCACAGGAGAATCTATAACTATGGGTCATTTTTTGAAAAAAAAATTAAGGGCCACCCATTTAAAACAGAGATTCGACAAAATTTCTTCACTCAGAGGCTGTAAGTTTTTGGAACTTTTGTTCCGTAGTGAAGCAGAACCTGTCAATACTTTTTAAGGCTGCGGCAGGTAAATTTTAGGAAAAGCAAGGGAGTGAAAGGCTATCAAGGGTAAGCGGGAACGTGGAGTTGAGGTGACAACCAGAGTCATAGAGTCATACAGCGTGAAAACAGACCCTTCGGTTCAACCAGTCCACGCCGACCATAATCTCAAACTAAACTAATCCCACCTGCCTGCCCATGGTCCATATCTCTCCAAACATTTCTTATTCATGTACTTATCCATCTGTCTTTTAATCGTTGCAATTTTACTCGCATCTATTACTTCCTCTAGGCGTTCATTCCACACGCGAACCATTCTCTGTGTGAAAAAGTTGCCCTCTTTTTAAAAGAATCTTTATCCCCTCACGTTAAAAATATCAACCCCCGCAGGCCCCACTCGAGTCTTGAAATGAGCTATGATCCTAACTAATGGTGGAGCAGGCTCGAAGGGCTAAATGGTCGAGGCTGGCTCCTAGCTTGTATGTTTGTATGTAACGTTCTAAAGGCCTTCACAGGAGTTTCATCAAACAAAAGTTATCACTGAGCCGCCTGAGGATATAACTGGATAGACAACCGGTCAAGGAAGTAGATTTTAAGGAGTGCGTCAGAGGTCGAGGTGGCGGAAGGGTGGTGCTGTGGATTAGGGAGGGAGTTCCATAGCTTCGGGCTTCAGCACCTGAAGGGATTGCTCAAAATCGTGGAGTATTTATCCTCAGGAATGTGCGAGAGGCCAGGTTTGAAGGAATATCTCAGAAAGGTGAAGGGTTCGAGGTCTGGAAGATTGGGTAGATATTTAAAATCGAGGGTGGGACTTCTAATATTGAGGTGTTAAGCCATGGGGATCAATGTGGGTCAATGAGCACAGGTATGCTAGATGCACAGGACTTTTTGCCAGGTAGGATATAGAAGCAAAACTTTGGATGGACCTATCCATCAGTTAGAGGGCGGAAGATGCATGTTTGCGTTGGAATAGTTGAGTGTAAAGTAAAAGAAAAAACGGGGACAAGTGTTTCAGCCGCAGGCGAGTTGAAGCAGGTGTAACGTTAGCAATGTTATCGAACAGCAAGCAGGGAGACTTAGTGCCGACTTAGATTTTTGCTTAGACTTCATTTACAGGCCACAGTTACAAAAAAATGTGGTTGAAGCCCAGATCGTTGTCTGGGAGATGGAAGGAGTCAGTGAGAACGGTATTGTGGTGAGTTCGGTCTTCCCAGTATTGCGTTGGACATTTCCGCTCATTCAGTGTTGGGTTACAGTGAAACAGACGTGACAATTCCGAGACAGTGGAGGGGGATGGCGAGGCAAAACCGAATGTCATCAGCGAACGTGTGGAATGTGATATGCTGCACTGCCTCGCCATTATTCCCGTGTTTCCTGTTGATGGAAGCCATCTCGTATTTTTCAACGCAAGCTCGCATTTGTCAAATTCTCAAGGCCCACTGTGCCTTCTGAACGATGAATTTTCAAAAACAACCCATGCGAAATCATTGTTTCCAAAGCCAGCAATATCAACATATTTCTAGTAATCTAAGGAACAAGCTTGACCAGGTAAGTCTACTGTCTCAGGCAACCGATGAAGGTCGAATTATTGCTGTTGGATCTCAGCTATTTAAAATAGAATTTCGATTTACATTCTGTCATAAAAGCTTTTAGCTTAATGTGTAGAAACGCATCAGTAACTTGGAGAAAGTACAGTTTTTGGGATGGTGGCGCCACCTTATCCTCCCTTTATGTTTCAGTGAGGGAAGTATGGGGACCTGACTTCATTCACACCCCTCATACCGCGCTGCGGATCCCGGGCAAACACCGGCACACGTTCAAAAACCTTCGGTTGTGTCGTCAAAACAGACCTTCACAATACCAGAGAATGCAATCGGATCTGGGGAAAGTAACACTCTCCCACAGTTTCCCTTTAGGTGAGCCAGATTTGGCCAGGTATTCTGATAGAGGTACTCGATCTGGCGTGTCCCTGCTGAGTCAGTGAGTGGGGTAGGCTGGTGGGGTGTGGTGTATCCAGTGAGTCCGATCTGCTCTACACCCGAAACCCTGCACATTCCTCCCTGTTAGTGCATTCTCAGAAATGATAGCAGGACAATTTATGCATCGACTCTCCAATCTTCAGAAAGTTTACAAATGAAACCGCAGCAGAAAGCCCGATGCATACCTTTTCAAAATAGCAGCTATTTAAGTGTGCTTGAACGAAGCCTCAGAAGAGCCCCCAGTGTATGCTCACCCACAACAAACCAATGTTTATGGGTGATGAAGGGCGCGTTGTTCAGTTCTTACAAACTGATCGCCCTTAAAGTTGAGATAACAAAGGTGTAGAGCTGGAAGAACACAGCAGGCCCAGCAGCATCAGAGGAGCCGGAAGGCTGACGTTTCGGGCCTAGAAGGGTTGTTATCTCAGATTCTCCAGCATCTGCAGTTCCTACTATCTCTGAAACGCCCTGAAAGTTGGTTGGTTGAATTACTTTGCAGTCAATGGAGGGCGATTCTGGTCTCAGGTCTTCGAGATTATGTTACAAAAACAGAAATTGTTGGGGAAACTCAGCAGCTCTCGCAGTTTTTTTGGAGAGAGAAAAACAGAGTTAATGGATCGAATCACCAGATTCGAAACATTAACTCTTTATTTCTCTCTTCACACCTGCTGAGTCTCTCCAGCACTTTCTGTTTGTGTTTAGGTCAGATCTCGAGCATCCGCGGTTCTTTGTTTTATTTGAGAGGTTACAGTTGGAGCCGTTAGAGTTATTAAAGCGGAAACAATAGACTGCTGGTGACACAATAACAGGAAATTCTGCGATGCAGTAAACAGGGAGGGCGCAGTGAGACCAGTTAAACGGGTTAGACACATAGCAGATGATAATTTAGTGAAGCGTGAAGAAATTTATCGGAAGCTTTTAAGCGGTAATGCACGCTGTGATTGATATCACAGCTATTTCGCTCGCCATTTGCAGTAGCATTCATCAGCGAAAAGTTGAAAGCTGCACTCCGGTCTCAGAATATTGAGACAGCTAGCTCACAGGACGAGGTACCTGCTGTGCGAAAGATTACCAGGTCAGAGGCTCCCACCGCTGCCACGTCACACATGAATGAAGCTCTCCGCGCTAAATGTCAGCATCAAACAAAAAAAAAGCACAAATAAATCCCCCTCAAGCCCACTATTTCCATTCTTATGGAGCACTGGTCATTTGTGACTTTCTGACTGTGACTGAATGGTGTGGTGTGTGGAGGGAGCAGATTTATCTTTCCTTTCGGAAATTTGGCTCATGATTGGACACGGAAGTACAGCCTCTCTTTGAAGGCTAGATCTGACTGGGGGATCTTGTGGTACTGTGGTAAGTGGTCATGGAAGCCTCAGTTCAAATCCCATCTGTTACAGAGGCGTATCATAACATCTCTGATCGAATTGCTTTCGTTTTAAAAAAAGGATCAATTCTGAGATGATTTCAGATTGGCCTATCACTGAACAGCCAAACCGTGTCCCATTAAATCATCGAATAGAATCCCTACAGTGTGGAAGCAGGCCCTTCGGCCCAACAAGTCCACACCGAACCTCAGAGCACCCCACCCAGACCCATCCCCCTATAACTCACCTAATAGACACCTCCCTGAACACTATGGGCAATTTAGCATGGCCAATCCACCTACTCTGCATATCTTCGGACTGTCGGAGGAAACCGGAGCACCCGGAGAGAATGCGCAAACTCCACACAGACAGTTGCCAGAGGCTAGAATCGAACGCGGGTCCCTAGTACTGTAAGATAGTAGTGCTAACCACTGTGCCACTGTGCCTACCCAACTTTAAAGCTGCCAATGGATCTCAAAGAGCTTAGTGTGAGTAGATGCCCAAGGTTTATCATTGAAGGTAAATTACTAAAGACAGGACGGCAGAGACAGATTTTGATACATATTTAATCTAAAATACACCAACCCGGAGACAGTGTTGGCGCGGGGGCAGGGATAGTCCCTCTCCATTAAATATTATTTTCATCCTGAAAGTATGCATTGATATTCCAATTGCAGTGACCTCGTTATTTGTAAAGATATATGGGTCAGTTTCAGGAAACAGACTGCACATTATTCATGTATTTCAATTTGGTGACGTTGATTTAAACACTAATTTGTAGCAAGAATAATCGAGATTTTTAAATTACGAAACCAAGTACAATTCGTGTATATTTCAAATGTTTGGTTTGAAATGTATGTTTTTAGTCGATTATTTTTCACGCGAGTGTCATCTGATTTGTGTGTAAAATGAAGTTTGTTCTATTCCATAACAAAAGCATTGAGTTGGACATCGTTCCATTCACATGGACCATGGTCGAAGCTTCGAGGAAAGAGCAGGAGGAGACAGAAACAAAAGCTAACTGAGTGATTTAGCTACAACTAGAAGGTTTAGTCCGCTGTCTCTGAACTCTGGAACGAGAGGGAAGAACTTCTGTTCGTTACTCTGTCCTAGACTTCACTTTTATTAATCCTTCAATTAAATCGGCATTTAACATCTGTATTCAAAGAAACACAAACCTGGACACTACAAGCAGATGACAAGTGGACTGCAAAGAATGTGACTTCGGAGTACAACGGGATCTTGATCAAATGGGCCGAGGAGTGGCAGATGGCGTTTAATTTAGATAAATGTGAGATGCTACATTTTGGAAAGGCAAATCAGTGCAGGACTTATACATTTAATGGTAAGATCCTGGGGACCTTTGCTGAACAAAGAGACCTTGGAGTACAGGTTTATAGTTCTTTGAACGTGGGGTCGCAGGTAGATAGCATAGTGAAGAAGCTGTTTGGTACGCTTGTCTTTACTGGTCAGCATATTGAGTATAGGAGTTGGGAGGTCATGTTGCGGCTGTACAAGACACTAGTTAGGCCACTTTTGGGATGCTGTGTGCAATTCTGGTCACCCTGCTATACGAAGGATGTTGTAAAACTTGAAAGGGTTCAGAAACAATTTACAAGGATGTTGCCAGGGTTGTAGGGTTTGAGTTATAGGGAGAGGGTGAATAGGCTGGGGCTATTTTCCCTGGAGCGTCGAAGGCTGGAGGAGTGACCTTATAGAGGTTTATAAAATCATGAGCAGCATGGATAGGACAAATAGACAAAGTCTTTTCCCTGGGTGGGGGAGGTAAAAATTAGAGGGCATAGGTTTAAAGCGAGAGGGGAAAGATTTAAAAGGGACCCAAGGGGTAACTTTTTCATGCAGACGGTGGTGCGTGTATGGAATGAGCTTCCAGAGGAAGTGGTGGAGGCTGGGAGAGTTACATTTAAAAGGCATCTAGATGGGTATGTGAATAGGAAGAATTTAAAGGGTTATAGGCCAAATGCTGACAAATGGGACTAAATGTATCTAGGATATCTGGTCGTCATGGACGAGTTGGACCGAAGGGTCCGTTTCCGTCTTGTATAACCCTATGACTGTATAACTGTTAAGTTTTCCCGTATTTTTTAAAAGCAGCCTTCGTATTATTTTAGCGAATTTGCGCCACGTGTTTTCTCAGTTCGGTTGTGCCCAGGAGTGTGGGTGGGATTCGGATGGGAGCAAACTGGAATGTGAGGTAAAAGCCAACCCGTTTAACTTATGTGTAACGCGTGTCCAATGGCTTATCGTGAGTTTTGTAGGTGGTTAACTAAATCTCTGTGCTCATCCACAGCCGTTTCTCGCCCTGTACTCTTGTACTCACTTATCCCCACTTTCAAATTCACGGTCTCCGTTTGAGGCACTTAGTTTTTCCATCAATGTGGATTAATGTTGCGACAAAGAGAAATCTAGAAGGATTAATGATAATGAAGGCGGGCACTATTTCTAGTGTCATCAAGAAACTTAGCCACGTGACTACCTATTCCATCATTTTTAAATCTACTGAAAAGCTGCAAAATCTTTGGAGAACACCAGAAGTCACTGCAGCTAATTCGAGTACTGTACCCATTAGGGCCCACTCTTGCTCAAACATTTTCACCAGTTCTCTACTCGAGCCACCTGGTTACCACCAACTCCTCCATAGGGTCACGGGTGAATTCAGAAACGCTGATTGGATACGAAAAGAGGTCCAAGGATGATGCACGTGTGAGGGCGTGATTAGCTCAGTTGGCTGGAGAGCTGGCTTGCGATGCCGAGTGATGTCAACAGTGTGGGTTAACTTCCACACCAGCTCTGATTACCCTGAAGGATTCTCCTTCTCGACCTGTCCCCTGACTGGAGGCGTGGTGGCCCTCAGGTTAAACCACCACCAATCATCTCTCTCTATCTGTCTTTAATGAGAGGGCAGCCCAATGGTCCGGTAGGACTATGACAACTTTACCTTAAACTTGTAAAGGACTTGCAAGAAGCCATAGGTGGACAAGGAAATAAAAAAAACTAAAACAATTGAGCAGGAAACATAGCTTAATAACCAAGAAATAGCCTCCGCAGGAGCTAGGTAAATGGAAACTTAAAAGAGAGAAATGATATTAGAGAACAACTCACCTTATTTTCCACTTGGGAAGTTGACAGTCTTCTGGACTCAATATCGAGTTCAACAATTTAAGGATTTTGAAGCAGCTGCTCCCATGTGCTTACCCCAATCCACACACACGAGGCCTTGTTATCATGGTCTGCTATTACGCACAACCCATTGCAGGCCACTAATTGTCCCCGTTTAGTGGTTATTCATTCTTCTAGGCGGATCGTTATGCACTCCTTCGTCTGTCTAACTGCCCTTGTTTCTCTTTTGGCTCTATCTCCACCCATAGTTTACTCATTACCCACTCCCCCTGCCTTATCTTCCGCATTAAAAAAGACAGCGTTTTCCTTGCTCCTTTCAGTTATGAGGAAGGATCACCAAACCCGAAACGTTATTTCTGATTTCTCTCCACAGATGCTGCCAGACTTGCTGAGCAATTTCAGCAAATTTCCGTTTTTGTTTCAGAATAGGTGATTCCACATGGAACAACAATATAAAGGAGTAGTCGACACTTTTCCTTCACGCGACCGCAACAAAATTGCTTTGGAAATCAGTTGACTTGTTTAACTGATCGTGACCCGTTTTCCAAAACATCGCTCATTGTCCCACGTAGCGGAAAACGTTTTCTGAGAGACAGAATGAATTTCTGGCCAATTGCTGGCGATAATGTATTGTTGGCTCACTATAAGATTATGGCAATTTACGGCACGGAAGGAGGCCACTCGACCCATTACGTCTGTCCTGGATGAAAATATCCAGACTAGCCCCACCTTCCAGTTCTTGATCTAATATATCCTTTTTAAAAATAATACGTTTCTTCCCCTACACCCTTTCAGTAATTGATTCCCAAAACTTCACCGCCCTCCTTAGTTCCCCCTCTAATCCTGCTACTATTTATCAAATCTATGTCTCCGTCCGCAGTGGCCTATTGATCTCCCTGTTAACGAGAATATTTACTTCCTATGCACTCTGCCTAACTCACCGTCCCTGAATCTCATACTGTGCACCTCAGTAAAACGCATCCGCACCTCCCCGCCCCCAACCCCCCACCAAATAAGACAGCTCCAGTCTATCCAAGCCTTCTTCGCAACTTTTATTTTTCATTCTTGACAGTATTCTAATAAGTCTCATCTCTACCAACTACAGTGCAAGCACATCCTTCTTGTACCGTGGCTTATTCCAGCTGTGATCTGACTAGCTCTTATACCCTCTCACCTCCCGGCCCGTAAAGAGAACTATCCCACACCCCATTTGAACAATCTTATCTACTTATCTTGCTGCTGTCATGGACATGTGGATGTGCACTCCAGGGTCCTTCTTTTCTTGTATATTTCTCAGGGCCTTAACTCTGACTGTGCAACTTCCATTTGCCACTGCTCTGCCCAACTGGCCAGTCCACTGTTACACTTCTGTAGTTCACAGTTTTCTTCCTCATGATCAACCACACAGTCAATTTTCGTATCAACTGAAACTTGTGGTCATGTACCCTATGCCTTACGTCAAACTCATTGATGTATATCCAGATAAGTACAGACTTCTGCATTCCATTGGAAACAGACTTACAGCCACAAAAACATCTTTTGGCCATTATGCTTTGATTCCTGAAATTGAGCCAATTTTATATTCAACTCAAAATTTTCCCTTGGTTCTTTCAATGTTTGCCTGGTTTACCATGTGAGATTTTGTCAAATGTTCTGTTAAAATCTTAAGGGGAGGAGGTCTTAAGTGGTATTGTCACTAGAGCATTAATCTAGAAATTTTAGCTAATGAGTTGGGTATCCGGGTACAAGTCCCACTGCAGGAAATGCAACTAAATTCAATTAAAACAATGTAATTAAGGATACACTGATGACCATGGAACCATTCCAGATTTCTGGGAAAACTCATCTAGCTCACTAAAGTCCCTCGAGGAAGGAAATCTGCCATCCTCACCTGGTCTGTCCTAGACCCACAGCAATATGCTTGACTCTCAAGTGGTCTAGCAAGCCACTTGGTTGTATCAATCATTATGAAATCTCAACAAAGAAATGAAACTGGATGGACCACCTGGCATCGACCTAGGTGCTGGAAAAGACAATGCCACAAACAGCCCTGTCGATCCTGCAAAGTCCACCTAGGGCAAAAAATGGGAGAATTATCTCAATAACTTGATATCGCCATAGTCAATGGCCCAGACATCACCATCGCTGGATAAGCCCTGTTTCACCAGTAGAACCAGGCCAAGCCATTATGGTGGCATAGTGGTTTACAGTCGAAAAGCTGTTGCCCTGAGAGTCCTCAATGTTGACTCTGGACTCCATGAAGTTTTATGGTGTCCTCCCATGCACCAATGAATCAGTACTCTTTCATATTGACCAACACTTGGAGGTAGCAGTGAGGGTGGCAAGGGTGAAAAAATGTACTATGGTTGGGGACCTCAATGTCCATCACCAAGAATGGCTCACCAGCAGCACTACTGATAAGCTAGTCAGGCCCTAAAGGACACAGACTGGATCTGTGGCGGATGATGAGGGAACCAACAAGATGGAAAAGCACACCTGAGCTCATTTTTACCAGTGTGCCACTAACAGATACATCTGTCTATGACAGTATTGGTAAGAATCCTTGTGCAGACAAAAGTCCCACCTTCACACTGAGAATACCCTCCATTGTGTTGTGTGACGTTATTATCATGCTAAATGGTAGAGGATTTGAACAGATCGAGTAACTCAGGAGTGGGAATCCATGAGGTGCTGTGGGCCATCAATGGCAGCAGAATCGTGCTCAAGCAAACCTGCAATCTCATGGCCCACTCAACCATTACCATCAAACCAGAAGATCAACCCTGGTTCAATAGGGAGTGCAGGGCATACCTAAAAATATGGTGTCAATCTGGTGAAGCTACTAAACAGGACTACTTGTATGCCAAACAGTATAAGCTGCAAGCGATAGGCAGAGCTAAGTGATCTCACAACCAACAGATCAGATCTAAGCTCTGCTGTCCTGACACATCCAGTCATGGATGGACAACTCACTGGAGGAGGAGGTTCCACAAATATCACCATCCTCAATAATGGAAGAGCCCAGCACATCATTGTAAAATATAAGGCTCAAGCATTCATAGCAATCTTTAGCCAGAAATGTTGAGTGGATGATCCATCTCTGCCTCCTCCGGTGGTCCCCAGAATCACAGATATCAGTCTTCAATTAATTTAATTCATTGCACATCTAATTCATCTAGAAAAGGTTGCAGGCACTGGATGATGCAAAGGCTATGCACCCTGACAACTTTCCAATAATCATACTGAAGGCTTGCGCTCCAGAACTCCCCGCTCCCCTAGCCAAGCTGTTCCAGTACAGTTACAACAGTGGCATCTACTGAACAATGTGGTAAATTGCCCAGGTATGTATTTAGCAAAAAGGACAAATCCAGCCCAGTCAATTGCCAGCCTATCAGTCTACTCCTGATTATCAGTAAAATGATGGAAAGTGTCAGTACCAGTGCTTTCAAGCAGCACCTGCTCAACAACAGCCTGCTCAGTGACGCCTAGTTTGGGTTCCACAGAGCCACTCATCCCCTGACCTCATTACAGACTTTGTTCAAACATGGACTGAAGAACTGAATTCCAGAAGTGAGGTGAGTGACAGCCCTTGACATTAAGTCTACATTTGCTATGCATGTCTGATGCTAATGCTATGGGTCCAATTCCTGCGCTGGCTGAGGTTACCATGAAGGTCTCACATTCTGAAACTCTTCCCCTCTTCAAAAGGTTTCTTCCTTAGGTTCTTATAACAGTTTGAAATACATTTCATCTGGGCCTGGTGACTTATCAACTTTTGATGGTGTTCATTCCCCAAATAATTCTCTCTCGCTTTGTTTGTCCAATCGCATATTTAATATGTTTCGTTTATCAATGTGTCTATCCCCCTCTTGGATTAAAAATATTTAAACAAAAGAGTCTGTTGATACTTTAATCTGTTACCACACCTTGGGCAAGGGGAGAGAGGTTGAGAAGGTGGGACCTACATGATAACCTCAGCCAGTGCAGGTATTGAACTTACAATAGTAGCTTAACATATGAATCACAGACCACCCTCAACTTCACAATATTGTCTGCTGCACAATCTTTGATGCAATTCAGCAGTTAGCCATCCAGTCATACTGGATTCGTCCTTATTACATCATTTTCAGAACACTTTAGTACGGGGCGGGGGGTTGGAGGGGAGCTATAATCTGACCAGGCTAACTGTATTTCGCCAGGTTTCACTGGCATATATCCCCAAGCCACAGAGAGAAAGTGCTGGAGAAATGTAATGTTGCTCCCCCACTCCGATCTCACCTGAATGACACTGATAACTCCAACCCCCTCACGTTTCAATGGCTACACATTTCAACTATCCAATGTGGTTTATCTTCAGGCATCTTGAAATTGGAGGAGAAGAAGATCTGAATTCCTCTACATTCAAAAACAAGAAACAGCTTAACTGGGATTCGATACAAGCTGGTTGTGATCTAGTACCCACAGCACTCACGTTGGGCTACCGAGGGAACACGACAGGCTGTGTGTTGCAAGTATATGGTGTTCTGGTCGCTCCGTTATAGGAAGGATATTACTGAACTGGAGAGGGCTCAGAAAAGATTTACCGAAATGTTGCCGGGACTGGAGGGTTTAAGTTATAAGGAGAGGCTGTACAGGCTGCGACAATTTTCACTGGAGAGTAGGAGGCTAAGGGATAACCTTATAGAGGTTTATAAAATCATGAGGGGCATAGGCAAGGCAAACAGCAAAGGTCTTTTCCCTAGGGTGGGGAGTTCAAAACCGGGGGGGATTTGCATATTTTTAAGGTTTTAAGGAGTAAGATTTAAAAGGGACCTGAGGGGCAATTTTTTTCACACAGAGAGAGTTTCGTATGTGGAATGAACTGCCAGAGGTAGTGGTAGAGGCAGGTGTAGTTAGAACATTTAAAAGACGTTCGGATAGACACATGAATGTGAAACGTTTAGAGGGATATGGGGTAAAAGCAGGCAAGTGGGACGAGTTTAGCTTGGGAAACATGGTCAGCATGGACTGCTTGGACTGAAGGGTCTGTTTCCATGTAGTGTGACTCTATGACTGTGACATGGAACCGTGTCGAGAAACTGTTGCTGTTTATCTCAGTCTTTGAGATGGGACCTTTTGTATCCTGGAGAGTAGGGATAACCTTATAGACGTTTATAAAATCATGATAAACATAGATAAGGTGAATATCCAAGGTGTTTCTCCACGGGTAGGGGAGTTCAAAACTAGGGGGCATAGGCTTAAGGTGAGCGGGGAAAGATTTAAACCTGACCGGCAACTTTTTCATACAGAAGGTGGTATGTATGTGGAATGAACTGCCAGACGAAGTGGTAGAGGCAGGTACATTTACAACATTTAAAAGACATTTGGACAGCTAAATGCATAGGAAATGTTTAAAGGGACGTGGGCCAAATGGGACTAGATCGGTTTGGGAAACCTGGTCGCCATGCCCGAGTTGGACCGACGGCGTGTTTTTGCGCTATATGACTGTACACTTTCTCCACATTCAAACGGCTTGAACAAAGTCAATACTCCCCGAAGTGCAGAGCGGATGTGCAAGCGACGCTTGGGCCTTTGATTATTTTATGTTGACACGTATCCACCAATTGAGCCATGTCGTGAGTTTGGAGTTCTTCATTGGCTAATGAAGCAGTGAAGCTCCCGGAAGCAATAAACCCACTTGGTTGGAAAACACGAAGCTGGGCCACCTGGTAACCTTCCTTTAGACAGGATGAGGCCGACGGTCAGGAAGGGATGGGGTGGCAGATTTATACATGACGGAAGGACAGAATTTGGAATTGAGTGCTTTAGAATGTCTGGAGGATGATGGGCGCGATTATCAATACAAAACATGGATTTCAAGTGAGTTCTAAACATTGCTCCTTCTTTTCCTCTTTGGGTAAGGCCCTCACGTTGCAGAGAAATAATTCCTATTCCGTTAAATTCAGACGGCAAGCTTTATATCAGCTCCACGATCCGGTCAATATGTAGCGAGTCTAATAACCTCAGCACTGAGAAAATGTTTACAAACAATATTACTGGATATAAGTAACCGTCAGTGGGGCAAGTGTGGAATAATTAAAGAAAGCCAGCACGGAATTTCTAAAGAGAAATCACGTTCGATTCAACTGCTGGAGATTTTTTTTTGATGAGGTAACAGATGACTTGAGAAGACACTGCTGCTGAAGTGGCATAACACTTTATAAAAGCAAAGTGTCACACAAACATTCCTGCAGCTGAAGGTAAGAATGATACTTACAGCATTTCCTGTCCTGAGTGATTGGCCACAGACGGCATGGTTATTTTTTCAGATAGCCTACAGTAAGATTTCCCAGCGTTTGTTACTATTGTCTTTCTAGATTCACATTAGCGACCTAGACCAGGTTGGAGAGGCCGTAATTTCACAAGTTACTGACGCCAAAGAACTGTGTTGTGCACCGCGACGATGCCAGTGGTATACTGGTGCCCAACTTAGATAGATTGGTACGTGAGCTATCATTGAAATGAAGAGAACTGTGGGCTGATACACGTTGGAATAACAAGCAGAGACAACATTTTAAAAAACTGGTAATTCTCGAGAGTGGGTTAACTACCGGATACTTTTCTGGCCTTCCTATCTTATGTAACAAGGTGACGCATGACTTTTTTTTTAAATCTCTGAAGCAATGCTTCATGAAGCGAAAGGTTGTCGAATAATGTATTCAGAGTATCTGTAAATGTAGTCACCTACTTCCTTTAAACCCCCGCTATGCCGGCCCGGTCTTAGGGTAAACAGTCTTCAAGGCTATTATTTTGTTAATTATAATTTTAATAATCTTTGTCATTCACTGTTATTTTCTCGATTTTTCCCTTCAAATATCTTCCTCTATTGTAAATACTGGCACGAGTAATTCTTCAAGAATTCCATTTCCTTATTTCACTGACACTATCAGCATTATTAATTTCAACCTGCGCACACTCCGCTCTCTCTCTCTCTCCAATCAATATAAGATATATTTGGTACAGCGATAGTAGGAACTGCCGATGCTGGAGAATCTGAGATAACACGGTGTGGAGCTGGAGGAACACAGCAGGCCGAGGAGCAGGAAGGCTGACGTTTCGGGTCGAGACCCTTCTTCAGAAAACCTATTTGTGTTGTATTTAGATTTTCTTTCCATGTTCCCTGTTTGAGCTTCGACCTTGTAACTTGTTATTGTTCTTTGTATCTTTCTCAGTCTCCAAGATCTATATGAGTTTCTGGTTTTCCTTTTTATATTTTTGGTCTCTTTAGTGCCATCTGTGACCTACGTTTGGCAAGTAGACTTCGTGTCCCATTAGGGATATAAATTGGTTCTTTATCATATCAATTTGTTAAACACTTCCTCTTGATCTTCTGTCATTTACCATGTATTTTGTAGTTTATAGTTCATTGCGGACAATCCCTGTTTTATTCCTTACTAATTCTCCAAGCGTTGGATTGAAATGGATCCTGCTATATAAGATGAATATTCACACACTGTTAGATCGTTAGTAAGTTTAGTTAATTATTCAATACTAAATACAAGGCATTTCCCTATTTGGTTCCGGAAAACAGTCCGTTAACGCATTCAAGAATTCCACTGCCTTTCGAAGATGAACTAGCCTATCTAATCCCAATCAACATGTAAGTATCCCCTAACGCAGTCTTAAATCATTTTCTGTTTCTTAATTCTACCCATAACGTCACCACTACCTCGTTACCTTCTCATCATGTGATCTCATCGCAGAAGCGATTTCACCCGTTGATCACTAAGGCAACTGCTACGCTGTCAACCGGAAAGTCTGGTATATTTGTTCTGTAGTCCTAGTGCTCTTGCTGTCATATCTCAGTATTTGCCTCCCATGATGTAAATTCTAGGTTGAATTGGGATTGTAATTTATTTAAAGTGTTTCTTACACTCGGCATGTTTGTTTGCCGAATGCTCATTTGCGGCTGTTCTTCAGATGAAATGCTTATCTCACATATCCTTTCACTCTCATGATCTAACTCCATCTTCAAGTTTTCACTTTGCAGGGAGGACTGGTGCTAACTGTTACGCTACTGTCGTCTCGTGGATTAGTTTTGGAATAATTTATCACCCAGTGAGCCCGCTCCCTGTATTTCTTTCAGAATACCAGAGTAACAGGCTAGCAGCCGGCTCGCACGTATGGCGCTGCAGTGTAGTAGCAGTGTTTCTAGCTCTCGGTTAGCAGATCCGGGTTTAGTTCCTCTCTGCCCCAGGTGCTTATTTATAGTACAATGGTTAAAATGTCTGCAGTTTTCGAGCAATGATGAGGTGACTTTTGAATAACGCTGGTAGCTGAACTATTTGGACGTTTTTCATCTGTAACCTACATGAACCGATACAACACCACAACACCTCCTGTAACTGATGACGCTCGAATACTGCTGACACACACACTGTTAATCTTTACACCGTACGTCAATTGCCCAGGAATCGCGAGTTTTCACGATCTGTTCTGTGTGAACAGCGTTCCAAATGATAGGGGTGGGTTTGGGAGGGCAGTAGGCTGCGGCGTCTCCGCCTGTAAAGTGATTTACCCTATCTGAAGCCAGCCTGAAATCTAACCCTCTCAGTTTCAATTCAACTAGATTCCAAATAGTGAAATAAACATGCGAATATTTTCAAGGGCAGTTTCTGAAGTTCGAGCAAAGCCTTTGACAAAAATCACGAAGAAGACGACTGGATGATTTGAAAGCCGCAGAAATGGACACCAAACCTAGGTTCTAATGAAATTTAAACACAGGGAAGGGGCAATGTGTGTGTTGGTGTAGGTGTGGGATAATGGGACGGGGCGTGCGTCGTAAGTTGTTTTTATTCAGTGGTGGGATGTGGGAGTCGCTGGCTGTGTCAGCATTTGTTGCCCGTCCATAGGTGTCCATCAGAAGGAAGTGGTGAGCTGCCTTCTTGAACCGCTCCAGTCCATCTGCTTTTGGTAGACCCAAAATGCCCTCAGTGAGGGAATTCCAGGAATTTGACCCAGCGACACTGAAGGAACGGCGATATATTTCCAAGTCAGGACGGTGAGTGGCTTGGAGGGGAACTTGCAGGTGGTGTTCCCATACATCTGCTGCTTTTGTTCTTCTGGGTGGAAGTGGTCATGGGTTTGGAAGGTGCTGTCTGAGGATCTTTGGTGAATTTCTGCAGTGCACCTTGTAGACAGTACACACTTAAGCTACTGAGTGTCCGCGGTGGATGGAGTGAATGTTTGTGGATGTGGTGCCAATCAAGCGGGCTGCTTTGTCCTAGATGGTGTCTTGTTTCTTGAGTGTTGCTGGGGCTGCACCCATCCAGGCAAGTAGATGGTATTCCTTCACACACCTGACTAATGTCTGGTAGATGATGGACAGGCTTTGGGGAGTCAGGTGGTGAGTTAATAATGCAGTATTCCTAGCCTCTGATCTGCTCTTGTAGCCAATATGGCGGATATAGTCAGTTTCTGGTCAATGGTAACCCCGAGGGTGTTGATAGTGGGGTAATTCAGTGATGGTAACAGCATTGAATGAAAAGTTGACAGTGGTTAGATTGTTTCTTATTAGAAATGGTCATTGCCTGGCATTTGTGTGGCATGAATGTTACTTGCCGTTTGTCAGCCTGAGCCTGGATTTTGTCCACATCTTGTTGTGTTTGAACGTGGACTGCTTCAGTATCTGAGGAGTCACGAATGGTGCTGAACATTGTGCAATCATCGGCGAACAGCCCCTCTTCTGACCTTATGGTGCAGGGTAGGTTGTTGATGAAGCAGCTGAAGATGGTTGGGCATACAACCTGAAGAATTCCTGCAGAGATATCCTGAAGCTGGAATGACTGACCTCCAACAACCACAACCATCTTTCTATGTGCCAGGTATGACTCCAACCAGTGGAGAGTTTGCCACCTGATATCCATTGATTCCAGTTTTACTGGCGCTCCTTGATGCCACGCCCATCTGAATGCAGCCTGTCATGCCCTCCTGCACTCTCCATTGAATCAGGATCGATCCCCTGGCTTGATGGTAATGTTTGAGTGGACAGATATACCAAGCCATGAGTTTGCAAATTGTGCTGAAGTGAAATTCTGCTGCTGTTGATGGCCCACAGTGCGTTATGGATGCCCAGACTTGAATGATAGTGCCAAACAACACAACGGAGGTTATTCTCAATATGAAGGGGGACTTTGTTTCCACAAGGACTGTGCAGTGATCATTCTTGCCCATAATGTCATGGACAGATGCATCTGCAGCCAACAGGTTGGCAAGGACCGGATCGAGTATGTATTTCCATGTTGTTGGTTTCCTGACCACATGCTGCAGACTCACTCTAGCAGTTATGCCCTTTAGGGCCTGACCATCTTAATCAGTAGTACTGCTGCCAAGCCACACTCGGTGGTGAACATTGAAATCCCCCACCCAGAGTACATTTTGCATCCCTTGCCACTCCCAGTACTACCAAAGGGAGGACAGTACATGGTAATCAGCAGGATGCTTGGTTGTTCATGTTTAATCTGAAGGCATGAGACTTCACGGGGTCCTTGGTCAATGCTGAGGACTCTCAAGGCAACCCCCTCCAAAATGTATACCACTGTGCCGCCACCTATGCTGGGTATGTCATGCCAGTGGGACAGGACAAATCCAGGGATGGTGATGGTGGTATCTGGGACATTGTCTGTAAGGTATGATTCTGTGAGCATGACTATCTCAGGCTGTTGCTTGACCACTCTGTGATACAACTCTCCCAATTTTGGCACAAGCCCCCAAATGTTAGTGAGGAGGACTTTGCAGATAACACTAGTGGGTGTGGGGTGGTAGAGTAAGGATGTGGATTGTAGGTGCTGGGCGGTTCAGATGTGGGGTGTGGGCAGGGGATCTATGGTGTGTTTTTATGGAGTGCGGGTCTGGTGTGGAGTGCAGAGGCGGGGCGGTTGTATGTGGGGGTGGGCTTTTGGGGTGTGAGGGGTTTGCGTATGAGGATAGTGGTGTGGGGTTGACAGGTGGGGATTTTGGTGTGTGTGCTTGTGTGTGGGGTGTGGAGGAGTTGGAGAGTGGTGGTGTAGGGGGAGTGGGAGGAGAACGTACAAATATGGCTGTATTTGTCCGTAGGGTTGGAATGACCTGCTTCCGTTTTGTACTCATGGCTTTGTATCAGGATCGCCATGTACAAATGAATCAAAATTGCAGTTGGTCAAAGGTAGAGCAACCAGTAGGCTGGATCAAGGGAGCCGAGAATGGATAGGAAGATGTGTTAATGGAGAAATACAAAAGGAGAAGTCAGTGTATATTGGTTAATGGCTGTTGAACTGGTTTCTGATTAAGTTAAAATCCAAAATAAAAACTGAAAGAACTGCGAATGCCGTGGGTCAGAAACAAAAACAGAAACTGCTAGAAAAGCTCAGCAGGTCTGGCAGCATCTGTGAAGAGAAGTCAGAGTTACCGGTGACCCTTCTGAGGAAAGGACTGCCGGGCTAGGAACCCAACGCATGTTACTTCGAGGTGAGAACATTACCCAAGCCGCCGTAAGACCTCGACATAATTAAATTCGGGCAAGTGTCTGGAGCTGTTGGTCAGATGGCGCATTGATCATTGTGTCCAGTCTGGTTTAGCCAGAGGAAAGGTTTAAACATTGGGGCTAGTGGAGAAGGTGCCAAATGTTGAAAATGAGGTCAGTCTCACATGTGGAGATCACTTGTATAGTTATATAGCCATTTCATAACGACCGTGAGAAAGGGTCGGTGTTCACTGTTTAAGTTGGGTGTTGAACCAGCATTTATTGCCCCAGAGATAGTAGGAACTGCAAATGCTGGAGAATCTGAGATAACAAGGTGTAGAGCAGCCAAGCAGCATCAGAGGAGCAGGAAAGCTGACGTTTCGGGCCTAGACCCTTAGGAAGGCGGAGTGGAGTTGCTTTCTTGAACTTCTGCAGTCCATGTGGTGTAGGTAGACCCACAATGTTGGTTTTGTTATGTATTGGTTCCCCTGGTGAGGCGGTGGAAAATCTCCGACAGTGAAGAGGCAGCTGGGATGGGGAGTCACCGAGGGTCACTCTCGCCCTCCGCATCCTCAATCATCTCTGGAGTTGGTTTGCAATACACAAGGGGAGCTTGAGATGAGGGAGTAGCCTCTCTCCCTACGGACCAGACAGTCCAGAATCAACTTCCACCAGGACCCGGTTTGTCATAACATGTCCATCCCCGCTGATTCAAAGTCATTTCGCAATTGGCTTCACTGCCGCGGAGTTTCAAAGAAACCACTGATAAGGATTCCGAAGGCTTGCTCGGCGCGGGCCCTACTCCAAACTGCCTGTAAAAGGCAGTTAGCAGGGAACTGGGAATGCCAGAAATCTGGGGTTCGAAGTTGAAGCTTTTCCACTCTTGAATTAACAAGACGGGCTGAATGTTGAACTCCCTTCATTGCAGTTCACTGTCTAACGGGGACTTAGATCTGAAATTTTAAAAAAAACTAAGTGCTGGGGATACTTAAGATATCTGGCAGCATCTGTGTAGAGAATCAGTTAATATAGATTCCCGACAGGGATTCCAACTGGACTAGCCACATAAATATAGCGGTTGCAATAGCAGGCACCTCGCTAGGAATTCTATAGCAAGTAACTGACATCCTGACTCCCCAAAGCCTGTCCACAATCTACATGGCACTAGGCTGGATTTTGATAGAATATTCCCCACTTGCCTGGATGATGCAGCTCCAACAACACTCAAGTAGGCCATTCAGCCCATCAAGTCTGCACTGACCGTCAGAAGAGCGTCCCGCGCAGACCCACCCCTGCAACACCAGGGTTGAAATTGTCCCTTGCAGTTGCTCTTCTCAAGAAGTGGCACTAGGGGCGGTGAGGCACCGAGTGGTGCACCTTTCTCAATTGAAGGCCGCAGGGCTTCTAGTGGCGCCATGGAGATAAAATTTGAGCCCGTTGTCTTAATTGAGTCAGTGTATGATTCAGCACAGAACGATCCCAATCAAATATTTCTCTTATACCCCGTAAATATATCTTATAACCTGTAAATATTTTCCCAGTACCTTGTAATCGTTTATCCTGTACCCTGCAAATAATTCTACTATATTCTGTAACTATTTTCCTTTCAAGTGATTAGCCACTTTTTTTCTGAAAGTTTCTTTTGAATTTACTTGCATCACTCTTCCAGGCAACCTCTTCCAGATTGCAACATTTATCACGGCATGATAGACAATCTAGATCAGTTAATAGCGACTGTGAAACTACAGGATAGTCAGAAAAGCCCACATGGATCAGAGGAGGAAATTCGCTATCCTTTCCAGACTAGCATTAGAATGTGGTTCAATCTCTCATTGAGCACGGAGAAAGAGTCATAGAATCATGCAGCATGGAAACAGACCCTTTGGTCCACGTTGTCCGCTCCGACCAGACATTTCAGTCTGAACATTATTCGGCATTTGGGCCCTGTCCCTCATCATTTATATAAATGATCTGGACCTTCCTATCTATGTACCCATCCAGGAGCCTTTTAAATGTTATAACTGCACCAGCCTCTGGCAGCTTGTTCCATACAGGCACCACCCTCTGCGTGAAAAACAAAATTACCCCTCAGGTCCTTTTTAAATCTTTCCCCCGTGACCTTAAGCTCCCCCAACCTGGGGAAAATACCTTGGCTATTCATCCTATCCATGTCCCTCATGATTTTATAAACCTTCATAAAGTCACCCCTCAGGTTCCGACGCTCCAGGGAAAATAGCCCCAGCCTATTTAGTCTCTCCCTTTAGCTCAGACCCTCCAACCGCGGTAACATCCTCGGAAATCTTTTCTGCACTTTAACAACATCCTCCCCAAAGAAGGAATTGTATGCAGTGTTCTAAAAGTAGCCTCATTAACATCCTGTACAGCCGCAACATGAAATTTCAACTCCTATACTCAATACACTGACCGATAAAGGTAAAAAAAAAGCGTGTTAAATGTCTTCTTCACCACCCTATCTACCTGCGACTCCACTTTCTAGGAACTATGCACCTGCACCCCTAGGTTTCTTTGTTTGGCAATACTTCCCAGAGCCCGACCATTAAGTGTATAAGACCTGCCCCGATTTGCCTTTTCAAAATGCAGCATCTCACATTTATTTAAATTAAACTCCATCTGCCACTCCTCGGTCCATTGGCTCGTCTGATCAAGATCCCGCTGTACTCTGTGAGAATCTTCACTGTTTACCACACCACCAATCTTCGTGTCATCTGCAAAGTTACTAACCGTACCTCCTATATTTACATCCAGATCATTTATATAAATGACGAAAAGATGAGGTAGAACTACTGCTCTCGGAGGGTGACTGGTCTTTGGAATTCTCCTCCCCAGCGAGAAGTTGAGTTAAACAGATTTCTGACGGACAAAGGAATCCAAGATCATGCATGGAGGGCTGGTTGGGAAGAGAAGTTAAAACTACAGTCAGATTGAACATTGAATGGTGAAGCAGCGTCGAGGCCTCATCATCTCATTGAACGCCCTAAACGTGTTTAAGACGATGCCCTCCTCTGCAATGTCACCCCTTCCTCCCCCCCCCCCATGTCCCTTTCCTCTGAACAAGCGCTGCCGTGCCTTTAGACATGCCCCATGCACAGTTCATGTCCTATGTACAGCCCCTTGCCCCATGTACAGTCCATGCCTAGACTCAAAATTGGGACAGGATGGGAAACGATTGCTCAGCGGCCCGCGAATGACAACCACTTTTGATTTCTTGACAGATGACAGTCCCAGACACACAGTTACTGTTAAAACATGCTTTTAAAAGCTTGCAGATGTAAAGTCCTGAAATTGAATCTTACAGTTAATCTGAAGTATAGTTTGTGGAAAGAAAAAGACTCGTTAGAGATATCCCACCTGTCCCAAATTCCCGAGTTAACACTTGGACGTTTCACCCCGCAGCGATGGCCTGCAAAATGTATTCCCCCGGCTTTGGGAGCTTTAGTCCGGTCTTTTACTTTTACCAAAGACGGCAGAGGTCAACACATAATCCCAGCCACGAAAATATGTTCCAGTTGCGTGTTTTGTTTCAGCCGAAGGAGGTCTTTTCAACTGAACTAGTAATCAGACTCCCATCTAAACGGTACCCCATGCAACATGAAGATTCGGCAAGAAAAAAATGAGTTTAATTATGACTTGAGTAGAATAACAGTTCTCCTCAATCAGTCACCCTGTACACACCCAGCTCCTATCAAGTGGTGGGACCCATGCATTTTGCAGACTCCCTGGAAAGTATCGATAGAGTTTTAAGGGTCCAAGCTCATTTTGAGAATCACTGCCGTCATTACAATGAATGAGTCCCGAGCCTGGAGCAGGGGGAACAATGTTAACCCTGAGCTGGCGCTAAGTGTTCAGCTGGATAGCTCTACGCGGCGCTAGAATACAGTGCTCACGCTCGCCATTGCTTAATCCACCCTGGAGAGGAAAGAACACCTCCAAGGCACAGAATCACAGAATTATTACCTCGCAGAAGGAGGCCGTTCGGCCCACTGACCTTTTACTTGTTCTATTTCATAATGTCAATTTCGTTCCCCATTTCCCTGCCTACTCTTTCTATCCAGATTTCCGCACTACGGGGATTCTATGAAATAATCACCCAATGCTCTCTTGGACAGCTCAATTAAATTTGCCTCCACCACTCCATACCCCAATCCCAGCATCCCATACCCTCAGTATTTGCTGTGTGAAAAAGGTGTTGTTTTTACACATCGCTCTTGTTTCTTTTGCAGATCATTTTAAACCATGCCCCTTCTTTCCCTTTCATTTTATTTCGTTACGAGCAGGAACAGTTTTCCCCCATCTACCCTGTCCAGCCCGTTCTTGATTTTGAAAACTTCGATCAAATCTCCTCTTTTGCCTTCCTCTCTCCAAGAAGGACAGTCACAACTTGCACGATTTATCCTCACAGCTGAAGTTTCTCAGCCCTCTTGTATAGTCTGTGATTTGCATGATGCTAGGATTTGCCACAGCAACAGTACCCTGGTTAAGGGAATGAAAACGAAACAGACTGAAATGTTACAATGTGAGGAAATGGCTGTTGGCGTGTTCAGATCAGGAATCTCCCTAAGCCTCTGTCTTTAGAGAGGATTTTAACCTCCACTTGATCTGTTGCTGCTCCGGGAGAGATTTCACAATGTAGATTTCTGGGATTCCTCTCGCCAACATCATCTTCAACGAAATGAATCACTGGCCCGTGCCCTCCCACATCACCCCCCCCAACTTGAACATTAACAATGAGCTCTGCAGTTAAACCAGCAACGGTGAACTCCCCCACTGAAATGTGTTTGGCATGATGTGAGCGCATGGAACAGGGAGCTCTGCTGCTCTGACAATGTGGAGCCCTTGTCCCGACCCCTCCTTCGCTTCATATTGAGGTTCAATATCGGTCTGCTGTACGATTAGGATCCCTCGCACTCAAGTGTTATCATCAAATACAGTTTTTAACAGACGGAGGGTTTAGAATTACTTGACCTGGAGATATTTACTGGAAACGTTGCTCACACGAATAAGCCATGTAGTTCCCATAGCAACTCTAAATCTACAATGACGTGGGTGAATGTCAGTAACTTATCGAAACTAGTGGCACTGTCAAAGGAAGAGTTACATCGAGGTCACCCTATTCAGTCGAGGTTCTTGCGTTTACTGAAGCCGGATGGGGTGAAAAATGACTGAAAAACAAACATCTGTATAATCCAAAACAACCACTGCATTTGTATTGCACTTTTGACCTACTAAAAATGCCCCCAGACTCTCCGCAGAAGCATTATCAAATAAGATAAACTATGTTTTGGGTGGGGAGTTCCAGAGTTTCACTGCTTGGCAGCTGAAGCCATGGTCATCAATGTTGGAAATATTTGATCGAGAGATCTCAAAGAGGCTGGAGTGAGAGCAGCACAGAAATCGCTCCACTCCAGGATCATCCACCTGGAGCATACCTATTAGAGGAAATTGTAATCACTTTGGCAATTTGTAAATCTGTAACCAGTAGATCAATTCCCCAATTACATGGTCCCCAGTCTTCAGGCTGGATGTCTGAACTGTCTCCACCCAGCATCCTCCTTCACCTGGCTACACTTATTCTCACCAGCTCTAGGATCATCCTCCATTATTTTTTGTCACCTCCAGCAGGACACCACTACTAAACACGTCTTTCACTCTCCTCCACTGTCAGCATTCTGCACTGACCGTTCACTCCATGAGACCCTGGTCCACTCCTCAAGCACTCCTAACACATCCCTAATCTCCTCCTTGGCACCTTATTGAATGAGCTTACATATAACCATTTTCCAGTAAATCAGTTTTGAGCGAATTGGTCCCAAAAGAATTAAACCCTATTGACCCAGATTCTATTGATCCAGAAATTAATGGATGAGGCCCTAACTGGGGTCGCAGAGTGCCTCAGTGGTTAGCACTGCTGCCTCAGAGAGACACGGACCTGGGTTCAATCCCAGCCTTTGGTGATTGCCTGTGTGGAGTTTGCACATTCTCCCAGTGTCCGCATGGGTTTAATTCTGGTTGCTCCGGTTTCCTCTCACGGTCCGAAAACGTGCAAATTAGGTGGATTGGCTATGCCAGGGATGTGCGAGCTAGGTGGTTTAGTGATGGGAAATGCTGGGATAGGGTAGGGGGTTGGGCCTGGTTGGGATGCTCTTCTGAGGGTGGGCTTGATGGGCTGAATGGCCTGCTTCGACAGTGTAGGGATTCTATTCTGAATCAGTTTCCAGCAATTCAAATTCCTGTGAACTCGAGCCATGTGAATCAATCTCCATTGAAAAAGACCTTAATGAGTCAGTACCTCATCAATCTGACCAGTGAATTCATCTCCAGTGAGACAGTGCCCAATGATTCAGCTCCCAGCACAGTAGGCACTTTACAATAAGCGTGCAGAGAATCAGTTTCAGTGAAACAGTCTCCAGTTAGTCAGAGCTCAGTGAATCAGGTCCTAGTGAATTGCTTTCCTGAGCATAAAATTCTAGTATATCCTTTCGCAGTGCCTCAGATGCCAGGGAATCAAAACTCAGTGAATCAGAATGGAATGGATGAGGTTCCAGGAAATCAGTTTCCTATAAATATGACACTAATGAATGAGAGCTCAGTGATTTAGAGGCCAGTGATAAATTTCCAGTGAATCATCTCATAGTGGATCAGTTTCTAGTCAATGAATTTCTAGAGACTGCATTTCCAGCAAATTAGACTCCAATTTTCACCATAAAACCCCCACAGTGTGGAAACAGGCCCGTCAGCCCAACAAGTCCACACCGATCCTCAGAGCATCCCACCCAGACCCATCCCCCTATAACCCACCTAATCTACACATCCCTGAACACTACAGGCAATTTAGCACGGCCAATCCACATCTTTGGACTGTGGGAGGAAACCCACACAGACATGGGGAGAATGTGCAAACTCCACATGGACAGTCATTGAACCTGGGTCCCTGGTGCTGTGAGGCAGCACTGCTAACCACTGAACCACTTTTTCCCTTTATTCATTAACGGGATGAAGGCAGCATTTATTGCCCATCCATAATTACCCAAAGGGCAGTTCAGAGTCAACCACCTTGCTGTAGTTCTGGAGACACATGTAGGCCAGACCAGGTAAGGATGGCAGTTTCCTTCCCTGAAGGACATTAGTGAACCAGATGGGATTTTTTGAAGATCAATTCACAGTCATCATTAGATTCTTAATTCCAGATATTTTATTGAATTCAATTTCAATTGAAAAATTGCTACGCAGGATTGAAACCTGCATCCCCAGAATGTTATTTGGGTCTCTGGGTTAACAGTGCAGCAATAATATCATGAGACCATCACCTCCCCATTGTTGATTTATTCCGATGACACACAGCCCAGTTTATCAAAGCCCAGCAAATATGAATGAATCAGTTCTCACTGAATTAGGCTCCCTGTGAACTAAGTGCTTGAGAACCAATTTCCACTGAATCAGCTTCTATTGAGCTAGACTCCAAACAATGCAGAGCCCATTGAACCAGAGATCAGTGAATCAGAGGCCAGTGATTAAGATCCTCGTGAAGTAGACACATTGAATTAAGTTCCAGTGAATCATAATTCGATGTTTCAGTTCCTAGTGAATTGATTTAGAGGGGCTCCGGTACCAGTGAATCAGTTTTCAGTGAATCAGAGCAGAGTAAACCACAACCCAATGGTGAAGTTCCGGAGAATCAGTCTCCAGTGAACGCAGTCTCAGAGAATCCATTGCGAGTGCAACGATTTCCAATTAGTCAGATCACAGCTAATCAGTGCCCTGTGAACTCAATCTCAGTGAATCAGATCTCAATGAACCAATTACTAGTGAATCAGAGTCCAGCATGTATCAGAGCCCGCTGAACGAGACCTCAGTGATTCAGACCCCAATAATTCAGTTCTCAGTGAATACGACCCCAGTGAACAAGCTTCAGTGAATCAGACCCCACGAACCCAGGGAATGCTGGAGAAACTCAGCCAGTTTTGCAGCATCTGTGGAGAGTTAATGTTTTGAGTCGATATGACTGTCCTTCGAACAGATGCTCCATGACCTCCTGCGTGTCTCCAGTATTCTTTGTTTGTTTCAGATTTCCAGCATCCACAGTATTTTGTCAAAGCAAATTGAACTAGAGTCCAGGTGATCAGGTTCCAGTGAGTTGACCCCAGAGAATCAGTGCACAGTGAGTCAAAGTCCATTGTACTAGAGCTGAGTGAATCTAAAACCAGTGAGTCAGATTCAAATAAAGCAGAAAATGTTTAGTGACTCGGTTTCCATTTAATCACACGTCAACGAATCTATTCACAGACCCTAATGAATTGGATTCCAGACAGCCAGTTCCCAGTGAATGAGTTTCCAGGGAGTCAGACCCCAGATGATCTGAGCCCACTAAATCAGAGCTTAGTGAATTGCGCCCCAGTAAATGAGCTTCCTGTAAATCAGTTTTCAGCAGTTCCACCTCCTGATAAACCAGTGAACAGTCTTTAGTGAATAAAATGTCAGTGAATCTGTTCCCAGTGAAGCACACCTCCGTATGTCATTTCCAGTGGATAAAATTCTAATGAATCTGGATCAAACCCCAATGATGCACTTGCCACTGAATTATACCCCAGAGAATTAGTTTTCAGTGAATCAGACACCAGTGAATCATAGCAGAGATTCAGCTTCCATTGGATCAGAGCTCAGCAAATAAAAGCACAGTGAATCACACACCAACAAATCAGGTGCCAGTGAATATGAGCTCACTTATTTAATTTCCAGTGAATCAGATTTCAATAATCATTTTCCAGTGAATTAGGCCCAAATGAATCAACTTCCAGAGTTGTTTTCATTGAATGAGTTTCCAGGGAGTCAGCCTCCGGAGAGTCAGAGTCCGATGAACCAAAGCCTATTGAATCTGAACCTACTAAACCAGAGCTCAGTAAACTCAGAGTCTAGTGAATCTGTCACCAATAAATCAGATCCCAGTGAATCAGTGCTCATTTAATTAATTTCTGGTGAAACAGATTCATTGGAATCAGGCCCTGGTGAATTAGTTTCCAGTGAATCAATTTCCAGTCAGTCAGCCAGGCCCCAGAGAATCTGAATGCAATTGATCAGAGCCCAATGAACCAGGTCCAGAAGATGAGATCCCAATGACTCAGTTTCCAGAGAATTGACGCTTGTGAATCTGAGTCACTGAATCAGAACCAAGTGAATCAGACACAAAGAGTCAGCACGGTGTCATAGTGCCAAATACCAACCAAACATTCTGTCTGTGTTCATGTGAATAGCTTCCTGCAGAAAATTCTGCCAGTTCAGCCTTAATCCTCAGTTTATAAAAAAGCACCAGCCAGTTACCTAACTCACTAATCTGACAAAACGTTTGCTAGTCACTTCAGGAGATCTTTTGCAAAAGGGCGAATGACTGTAATGGCCTTGCTGAAAGTGAAGATTTATTTAGAAAAAAATAGCAGTCGACATTGAAAAGG
Organism: Ginglymostoma cirratum; assembly: GCA_024137785.1. Classification (NCBI taxonomy): domain Eukaryota; kingdom Metazoa; phylum Chordata; class Chondrichthyes; order Orectolobiformes; family Ginglymostomatidae; genus Ginglymostoma; species Ginglymostoma cirratum. Next base: position 413,555 of record JAHRHZ010000271.1, read on the forward strand.
AGCTCCTCAACCTGTTCCGAGATATTTGCAGCAAGGACAGGAGCAGGGATCTGCACAAGAACAAAGAAAGGGCCAGCTTTGTGGACAGCTAACATGCATGAAGTAACTGCAGAAGACACCACCATGTCAGATGCTGATGAGCAGCAAGATTCCCATCCTGCTCAGAAGACTAACCAACTACCTGTTATCTGGCATTTTCATTGGCATTTGCAAAGACCCAATAGATAAACTCTAAGCTCATCTAATTGATTTGAACTGGAGAGTGTACACAGGAAAAGTTCAAGCCTCTGATGATTAACTGATGTTGAAGAAGCCAAGAATATCCAAATAATCAGAACCAATGGTGAAATCAAAGCATGATGTGGATGGAGGGAAACCTGCACCAATAAAATAACATCCTTAAAGTCTAAGTACGGAGAAATGGGCTCAGAAGTAAACAAGGTTTAAATGTATGTTAGAAAATTACTTGATTGAATATATCAAAGCAAGTTGAGTTCTCCAGTAATTTTAGTTCCTAAACCCAAAGGGTCAACTAGATTCTGCATACATTACAGGAAATTAAAAGCAGTAACAAAAAAGCTCATTTTAAATTCCTCAATTAGAAGATTGCATTATAGGGTTGGCAATGATTTATTGATGATTTATAGACAATCTAACCTCCACCCCTTGAAATTCAGTAGTGTCATCATCACTGAATCCCCTACTATCAACATTCTGGGTATTACCATTGGCCAGAAATTCAGTTGGATTCACCACATAAACATGATGGCTACAAAAGCAGGTCAAAGGCTATGATTACTGCAGCGAGTAACTCACCTCCATTGTCCCCAAAGCTTGTCCATCATCTACAAGGTACAAGTCAGGAATGTGATAGAACACTCCCCACTTGCCTGGATGGATGCAATTCCAACAACATTCAAGAAGCTTTGACACCATTCAGGGCAAAACAGCCCACTTGGCACAACATCTGCTCCCTCCACCACTGATGCTCAGTTTCAGCAGTGTGTAAGAGCTACAAGATGACCTGCAGAAATTCACAAAGGTCCTCAGACAGCACCTTCCAAACCCAGGACCATTTCCAACTAGAAAGACAAAGGTAGCAGATACATGGGAACACCTGTGAGTTCCCATCCAAGCCACTCACCACTCTGACTTGGAAATATATTACCATTCCTTCACTGTTACTGGGTCAAAATCCTGGAATTGGCTCCTTAATGGCATTGTAGGTCAACCACAGCACATGGAATCCAATGGCTCAAGAAAGCAGCTCACCACCACCTTCTCAAGGGCAACTTAGAGAAGGGCAACAACATTCCATGAATGGTAAACAAAAAAAATACCTGTAAGAGAGAAAATAATGGTTAGCAGTGGTGTGAAACAAATGACATTGACAGCAGGGTTACGGTGAGACTTGTAGTTGAATGAAGAGAGATAATTACTTGTTTGGTGGAAGATAGCTGTTTCTGCATCAAGGAGTGGTTCCAAAACCCCACAACAACAAAGACTAGGACAAAGCCTGTACTGTAAGGGAATAAGCTTCTCTACAGAAAGAACTAATATCCATGGATGAATAACATCACTCCATTCTTGGAGAATAAATAATTTCACCCATCCAGACCTTAATGACAGAGAAGGAGAATGAGTCTAATTTCACCTGCGGTTTCATCAATGCAAATCCCTTTCACAGACTGCCAGACCGATTGAATCTCTGATCTAATCTAAGCCAGAAGAGAACAAGTAAAATCACCAGTTTTACTTCAAGTGTTTACGTAATGTGTGGTAGTCTTTCTGGATCTACCTATTGGAGTAGATGAATCAAGTCAAAAACATAGAGAGGGGTAGGACAGATAAGGAAAAAAATGTTGCGATAAGAGGTGCTCCAGCACAGAAGTGATTTTTAGAGATTGAGAAGGAGAGGTTACCCTTCACGGTAACCTCAGTTCAGGCTGGAATTGAACTCATATTGTCGGCTTCACTCACCAGCCATCCAGCCAACAGAGCTAACCAACTCCCAAAGGAATAGTGAGGTGATGTATGGTTTGTAAAATGGGAAGTTTGAGGTGATTCATCTTGGTTGTAAGGACAGGAAAGCAAAATATTTTTTAAAGGCATGACATTTTAAGTGTTGACATTCAAAGGGACTTGGATTTTCTTATACAAGGAGCACGGAAAATTAGCATGCAGTTGCAAGAATAAATTAGAAAGGTAAATGGGAACTGGACTACAAGAATAATGAAGTCTTGCTACACATTTTAAGGTGTTTTCTGAGACCACATCCATAGTATTGTGTGTAGTTTCAATCTTCATATTTTGTGAAAAAGACATTTGCTTTGGAGACTGCATAGCAAATGGTCATGAATTACACGTGAAGATGAGGGAGTAGTTCTGTTATGAAAGGTTAAATAAAGTGGGTGTATATTCTCTAGAAATTAAAATAACGAGAGGTGAACGCATAGAAACAATCAAGATGCTTAAGGAACTTGACAGGGTCAACACTGAGAGGATGTTTGCCCTTCATGATTGGGAAATCTTGTCCAGAAGGGACACAAAAGGGGTTGATCATTTAAGAGAGTGTCTTTACTCAAAGGGTGGCGAATCTTTAGAATTCCCTACTCTAGAGGGTTGTGGATGGTTCACTGTTGAGACTGGGGGAGACAGAAGTTTGGTGTTTCAGGGAATGAGGAATACTGGGAGCAGGCAGGAAAGTGAAGTGGAGGCGGATGATCTGCCCTGATTGTATTGAAGGTAGAACAGCCTCAATGGGCCGAATGGTATACTTCTGCTCCTATTTCCTAAATTCTTAGTTTAGTTTTAAGAAATGGTTAATAAATGCTGGGAAAACAGTAAAGTAGAGGTGCCTGCCAATTGTAAGTTGATCAAAAGGAATTCTGGGATGATAGAATTGTGAAACAAAGGCAGGAAGGATCGATCCGAAAAGGAACCCAAGACCAGAACTGATTTAATGGGAAATCATTTGAGGTCAAAGTCAAGTACTGCAGATGATAGAAATTTGAAATAGAATATAAATACTGGGAATACTTAGCAGATCTGGTGTCGTCTGTGAAGAGAGAAGCAGTTTTTGGTATGGTAAGAGTAGAGAGATAAACGAGGCTTGCAATGATCAAGTTAAATGCAGAAGTTGAAACTTCCAAAATAAGAAAATTAAAAAAGTATTGATTTAATGCAGGATTACACATTTTTAACCATCGATATTTTTCTTTTGCAGAATCATTAAACCTTGAAGGAAAATAAAACAAACAGCATTGATATGGTACAGTTTTAAAGCACCTTTCACATGATATGAATGAAATAACCTCAATTAGAAGAAATAGTGGGAGAAAATAATTTTACCATCAAGACTTCATTTCAAAAATGAGGAAAACAGAATAAGGTTGATCTTGCTCACATTGATCTCGCCTAGTGCACACCCTGTGCAATGTAACCTGTATGCTTCTGTCTAAGTCTTTTTGATCTGTGCATCTTTTGCTTCCTATGATCTGCCTGTACCACTCATAAACAAAGTTTTTCACTTTACTTCGGTACACATGATAATAAATCAGTCAGTCAAGATTTGGGTATCTTGAAGGAAGCAGCTTTTAAGATGTAGAATGGCATCAAAATTAAGCACTAATTCTCAAGGTGAACTAGTAAATACATCATTTATTTAGTAGCTCCTACATTATAAATTGTCAAAATATAAATGAAGGCACAAATACTTTTGCAAAAGTTCTGACAGCTTTTGATAACCATTTTAACCAGAAAACAAACACTTTCCTTGGAAAGATAATATGTACAAGGTCTAGAGGAACATGTAGATAATTTCATGAATGACCTCCACAGATTTGGAGAACTATGACTGTGATTTTTGAAATCAGATTTCATGTGGGACTGAATTATTGTTGGAATTATTGTTAAATCTTTGACTGATGTATTACTTTCCAAAGAAGATGTGTCTTTTGAGAACTCTATTCAAATTGTGCTGGAAGCAACAGGAAGACTCATATTTAAATCCTGAGAAGAGAAGGGTGACCTTACACAGGAGGCCAACAGAAGCCATCTGCTATATCAGGTACAAAAACTCTAAAGACAGATGAGATAAGCCAAAGTTTGGCTAAATAGAATATTAATAGAAAACTGTCGGTCATTTGTAGATGTGCAGAAGTAGGAGACAATTTCAAAGCAGCAAAAGGCAAAATGCTTATTCGTACAATGAGGTGAATTTCCTCCATAAGAAGATATACTCACACTTCATAGAATCCCTACAGTGTGGTACAGGCCATTCAGCCCATCAAGTCCACACCGACCCTCTGAAGGCCGCCCTCCCCGCAATCCCTTCAAACCTGCTCATCCCTGGACACTTCGGGCAATTTAGCACGGCCAATCCACCTAACCTGCACATCTTTGGACTGTGGAAGGAAACCGGAGCACCCAGAGAAAACACGTGCCTGAGGATGGAATTGAACATGGGTCCCTGGCGCGGCGAGGCAGCAACACTGAGTCACCATGCCACTGTGACAATGTACCTACATTTGAAAAGATACCCAAGACATTCCTAGGGGAACATAATGATCAAATTAATTCAGATTTGGCAGGACTTGTTCATGTTCATGGACATGGACATTCCATCGATTTTAAACTTGATTTAGGTGCAGGTGTCACTGTCCTTTCAGATCAAATATCATGACTGAAGATGCAGCAGTTACAGCATACAGAGATGAAACTAAATAGCATCAAGTGGAATGAATCTCAAGAAAAAAGACATGCTATAAGTAACACCACAACCCAGAGGGCTTACTTGAGTCTAAAACATGTACATAATTTTCAAGCCACACTTCTCACTTTTTAGTCTTGATACTACTTGACCTCAGCATCCTTAAAGTAGCAGGTGTTCAACTATTTCCAAGAGAAAATTGGATCAAAACCTATCATCCAATAAGACATAGCCAGTAGAATATCTTATTGATCTTCTTAGACTCATAGAGGCACCAAAATAGAAGAAAGAATACACTGAAATTGCTTAAGACCATAAGATATAGGAGCAGAATCAGGCCATTTGGCACACAGAGTCTGCTCTGCCATTCAATCATGCTGATATGTTTCTCAACTACATTCTCCTGCCTTCTCCCCGCAACCCTTGACCCTTTCCCAATCAAAAACCTATCTATTTCGGTCTTAAATATACGGAATGACTTGGCCTCCACAGCCTTCTGCAATAATGAGTTCCACAGATTAATCCCACACTGGCTGAAGAAATCTTTCCTCAACTCAGTTCTAAAGGGTTATCCCTTCACTCTGAGGCTGTGCCCTTGGCTCCTAGTCTCTCCTAGTAGTGGAAACATCTTCCCTATATCACTCTACCCAGGCATCTCAGTATTCTGTAAGTTTCAATCAGATCCTGCTCATCTTTCTGAACTACATTGAGTACAGACGAAAGTCTTCAATTGCTCCTCATATGAGGAGCCTTTCATCCCTGGGATCATTCTTTGAAGCTCCTCTGGACCCTTTCCGATGCCTGTACATCTTTCCTTAGGTTTGGGAACCAAAACTACTCACAATATTCTAAATGCGTCTGACCAGAGCCTTATACAACCTCAGCAGTACATTTCTTCTCTTTTATACTAGCACTCTTGAAACGAATGCTAACATTGCATTTGTCTTTCTAACCGCTAACTGCTCTCAGTTCCAACATGAATAGTTGTGGTCCCTACACTGACACCTGTGGAACTCCACTAGTCACTGCCTGCCATCCTGAAAAAGACCCCTTTTACCTCGCTCTCTGCTTTTTGCCAGTCAGCCAATTCTCTATCCACGGCAGTACCTTGCCCCAAACACCATGGGCTCTTATCTTATTTATCAGTTTCCTGTGCGGTACCTTGTCAAAGACCTTTTGGAAATCCAAATAGATCACACTCACAGTTCTCCTTTGTCTAACTTACTCATTACCTCCTCAAAGAATTCTAACAGATTTGTCAAACATGACCTTCTCTTGACGAAGCTGTGCTAATGGGGAAAAAAAAGCTTCACAAATTTGTGTGTCATCCTTGCCTAGGGGGCCATGCTAATCTTCTCTGTATTATCCAATTTTACTATAAGCTTGAGTTGATTTAAGAGAATTGTTTCATACTGTCAACAGGAAAGATGTTACAGACTTTACATTAGAAATGTGGAAATATTTTTCATTCCTATCATCACTAAAGAAAATTCAGAAGGTAAACTTCAGTAATTTATCAGGAGAAGCAAATAGTGAGAGCAAGAGGAGCAGTATTATCCACTTGAACTCGTATTTCAATTTTTAATCTGTCAACAAAGAATTATTTGCATCAGAAACAAAGACTAAGTCAGCAGGAATCCTGCAGTAACACAATTGAGGATGTAAAAATGTCTAAATCATCAGTAAGACAACAGAGGATGAATGAAGATGTCCAAACTAACCAACAAATGAACTAACATCTTACATTCTTTATTGCAGATTTTTCAGTGGATTGAGAGTCATATTTTGCCTGAACAAAATGAAAATTAGCTGCAAACACCACCATAGAAATCAGATCAAATTCCATCGAGTCAGGAGGTAGTTAGATAGGCTCTTAGACTCAGCGCAGAAAGGAAAGTTAGGGGTGTTTGTGATGCAGTGGTAATGGTCTTAGCTCTGAGGCAAGAGGCCCGTGTTCAAGTCCCAACTGCTCCAGAGGTGTGTAGTAACATCTCTGAACAGGTTTATTAGAACAATATCTGCTGAGTCAAATATCAAAGTGGCAAGGAACACAGGCAAATTTTGGTTTGGGGCTCTTGTAGTGCTGTGTTCAAGTTCCATTTGTTCAAGATGTGCATGGTAACATCTCTGAGCAGGTTGATTAGAAAATATCTACAGATTATAAGGATTTTCAAAGACTCAGCAAGGTTGGAGATAGGACCAACTACAAGTCATCATGAATGGTACCACAACACACAGCACTAATCTCTGTACTAAAATACTGATTTCATGAGCTTTGGTGTTAGGAGTTGGAGCAGCTATGAATGGGAACATTCCTCTGTGTTCTCTGTAACATCTGTTGGTTAATGCAATGGTAGTGCCATCCTACACAATGTATTTGGTTCTTTAGTTGCCCACAGAATTGATTATCTCTAGGCTGTTTTCCTTAATGTGTATGAAGGATCGATGCATTTTGAAAAATAGATACACAAGGTGTCAATAAAGATGGGTAGAGACTGAATCCACAGAGCCACCCAGTGGCTGAAGCCTGCAACTATGATGTGGCAGTTGATGTGGCAAATTTACTGGGAAATGCTGACGTTGCAATTTGTCATAGCAAATATTTACAGAACCAAAAACTGCTGCAATGCGAGGTATGACTTATAGACTAGAAGCAACATGCCCTATGAAAGAAAGAATGTAAATTTTACAACAGTGAATTCTCATGGAATTTCACACAGGAACTTAATTTTCAGCTGAACAGGATGGATCAAGGCATGCACGTTAAGACTTATAAATTTTCTACAGAATTATAGCTAAATATCAGGATTTGAAATAACTTGGGAAACAGGCTGGTGGGGTTGATTTGAACACAGGAGTTTCTCTGCATGGTAGTTTAAAGAGTGGAAATCTCAATGGAGGCTCCAAACACCACCACTGGTAGTTGTGCGTATTACAAACAGCAAATTAATTAAGCCATTCCCAGTTCCCAGGGAATATGGGAAATCATCACTGGAAAAAAATTGACACATACATGTAATAGCTGGAAGAAAAGCAAAATTAGAGAGGCAATATGAGCACGTGTAACTGTTTAAAACAATTTCTGTAGGAATTGTCCAAAGCACAGTTGGTGTTTCATAGAGAAATTACTTCAGCATTTCTATATAAATGACAAGAAATATTACAGGACCAGCCAGATAATGTGGGAATTGAAAATCTAAAGCAGTTCTAAGTGAGTCTTGAACAGGCATAAATACATGAGAATTAGGCCATTCAGCCCATTGAGTCTTCTCCAGAAATCAATGAGATAATGGCTGATCTGATAATCCTTAAATACACTTCCCTGCCTTTTCTCCAAAATCTGATTCCTTTACTGACTAAAAAACTGTTTGTCTCAACCTTGAATATTCTGTGGTAAAGAATGCCACAGATTCACTATCCTTTGACACAAGAAAGTCCTCCTCACCTCTACATTAAAAGGGCATCCCATTCCTCTAATGTTATGCCCTCTCATCCTAGAGTCTCCCACAAGAGGAAACAATGTCTCAGCATCTATCTTGTCAAGCCGCCTAAGAATCTTGTATGTTTCAATAAAATTGCCACTTTCTTCTAAATTCCAATTCATACAGGCCCAATCTACTCCACATCTCCCCATGAGAAATACCTTCATACCCGAGATAAATCTAGTGAACTTTCTATGGACTTCAGATTCTGAGGGTTCCTGAAAGAGTACTACCAATTCATCCACTATCTGGAAAATGGAATTAGAATTGTTAGGTGCCGGTTTTTGATAGGCATGGATGTGATGGGCTGAAGGTCCTTCTTCTGCACTGAGGATCTTTATGATTCTATCTATGCAGCTATACCAATCAGGTCCAGGAGATATATCAGCCATTATCCCCTCTGGTTTCCCTCGTACATTTAGTCTAGTGATAGTTATAATATTTATCCAATATTTATTATGCTTTTAAGTACAATTCAATTTTCACTTTCTTTCAAGTTCCCATGTCTAGACACAACTGAAGAAATAACGATGAATTACTGGAAATGATTTGGAATCAATTAATAAGTTTATCTTCAGTGCAAGTACTTGAATGTGTTTCATTTGTAGTTGTCCAGTTTATTAATATATCTTTCTTGAAAGATTTGAATACAGAAGTTGACAAAGGAAATACCATTAACAAATAAAGACATGCATTTTGGCCAAGGCAAAACATCTAATTTATTTAATATTTGATATTTCTAAATATTGCACTCTAACTTTTATCGTAAACTCACTAAAACTCACTAACAGTCACTGTGCTGCCCAAAACATGTAAACTTTTGCAACCACCCTCCCATATTCAGTAATTAGAATTCTCAAGAGGGCTTTAACACCAACATTCAACTTTAAAATTTGCATTTTAACTTTCACATCCCTCCATGACCTATTCCTTCTCTATCTCTGTAATCTTCTCTGGCCTTTAAAACCCTCTCAAATGTCTGTGCTCCCCTAACTTGGGCTTTGAGCACTTCCAGTTTCAATCACTCCCCTGTTAGTGCTTTGCCTTTCATTGCTTAAACCCCAAGATTAGGAATTCCCTACCTACACCTTTCTGCTTCTCTAGCCTATCTAATTACAAGAATAAGATGCCACAGATCTGTGATGAATTAGAGGTGTAATGAGAGGAAGAATGGTGACTAGACTCGAAACATTAACTTTTTTCTCTCTGGAATAATGCTAGGCCTGCTGAGTTTCTCCAGCGATTCCTGTTTTTGCTTTTAAGGAAAGGAATTAATTTAGGAATGTTGCTATCAGACTCAAGGCACAGGTATTATCACTACAGCGTGTAAACAGGCCATTCAACCCAATGAGTTCTCCCCCCTACCCTGTCCCTGTAACCCTGCATTTCCCATGGCTAATCCACCTAATTTATGCAGCCCTGAACACCACAGACAATTTAGTATGGCCAATACACCTAACCTGTACATCTTTGGACTGTGGGAGGAAACTGGAGCACCTGGAGGAAACCCACACAGACACAAGGAGAATGTGTAAACTCCACACGGACTGGCACCTGAGGACGGAATCGAAACCGGGCCGCTGGTGCTTTGAGGCAGCAGTGCTAACCACTGAGCCACTGTGCCACCCCCTGTAAGCGAAGAACATAAAGAACATGAGTAGGGAGAAAGAGTGGCATATTTGGTTTTTTCCAGCCTGTTCCACCATTCAATAAGACTGCGGCTGAAACAACTCAGGCTAACAAACCACCGAAATTGTACAGAAACAGACCTCATTAAGCTGGGAGGCACCAATCTAGACGGACATGGCCTCCAACTCCTTCTGACGGTATGACAGCCTTTGGTAATAATCACTTTTTCACAATCTAAATAGTCATGAACACATACAATGTACTTGCACCCAGAACTTGTGTGCATGCTCTTGCGTGTTTGTGTGAATGCATGTACTCTCCTTCTAATTTGCAGTTAAACTTAAAATAACCAACAATGAGGCTTCATTCCTAAAATGATTGGGGTTAGTTTATTGCAAAATACTGCTCACTACTAACAAAATAGCTGGAAGGATGAAATGCAGATAAGGATAATCAATACTTACAAAACTGACATTTCACTTCCTTAGGATAGAGCTGCAGGCCTGCAACTTGCTGCTTCTCTGGTATGAAGGGTTGAAGTTAAAGATGAACTATGATTGCGTCTATAGTCAAATAGTCTTAAGCTTTAACTTGTGGATGGTCACAGCCAGTTGAGCAGCTTCAGGCAGTGACTAGCACCAATTTCTACCCTTACTTTCTTCAATGACTTCAGTTGTATTCTTATCCAAATATACTTATGTATTCAGCTTGAGTACTAGAAAGATTGCTTTTAATTCATCCAATATATTCACAATTTTGACTTTTTAAAACTTCATTTCTTCATTTTTTCCACTTTTGTACTAAGATGACTGTAGTACTAACTTTTTAAAACTTATTTCTTTATTTTCCTACTTCTGCAACTAAGATACAGAATACCAAGGTGCAATATCTAACATGTCGGCATGTGTGATGACATGGTGCACTTTTCACCCATCTCTTGTACCCCGTACTTGAGTACACTTAACAATGAAACCTAAACTTAAATCTAAAGGTCTCTTTTACTTCCTGGTTCTGCTGGTCATGAGACCCCATTGTCACAACCACAATACAATAGGAAGAACTTGCTCATCTGAAGAAGTGTCATGGCTCTTCCTCATGACCACTGCCACAGCACCTTCCCATGTAACTGCAAATCACACTTGCCCTTTTATATCTTCCTCCTCACTGTCCAAGGTCCCAAATATAACTAAATGAAGATTTACATGTACTTTCAACCTAGTCTACTGTATTTGCCGCTTACATGGGTCTCCTCTACATTGGCAAGACCATATATGAACCGGGTGATTGCTTTGTGGAGCATCTCTGCCGCGTTCATAATAATAAGCCTGACCTTCCAGTTGCTTGTCATTTGTTCTGGGCACCTCACCATCTATTGTACTCCTTTTCTCCCAGCCTTTGACAACATACAACATTTTCCAGTTCTAAAAGAAGTCACGGATCGTGAACCCCTAACTTTGTTTCTCTCTCCACAGATGCAGACGTTCTGAGTTCTTCCAACACTTCCTGTTTTGATAGCATACCTTAATTGGGCACTGTTTTTTGACTAAGCAAGGTGCATTTATTTTGTTTCTCTGAAAAAAATCTTCACAGTGAGAAGCTTCACTACCCTGGATCAAAGTTTGTGCATTCTTTTGCAAACATTCTTGGAATAAAAATTGGAAATTCTGAACATCACATTAACTGTTTTTGAGATTGAAACTTTTGGGTTTCATTACCAAAAAGAAAATCACAATGGTAGACCAGCAAGTCATTGAATGTGAAGTTCAGGAACTGCACTGTTGCAATATTTGCTGATGAGCAAAAATATTTTTATGAGCATTAATTTCCTCATGCTTATTTATAGTTGTTACCACATTAAATCAAGCAGTTTCATTGCTCGTCACCATAGAGAATGTCAAAAGGGGATAACTTATTCAAAAAGTGAAACTCAAATTAATCACTGGACTCGTTGTGGTGCTTTCCCCCTCTATTTGGAGTGCTGTGTGGTGGCTATAAAGATACCTTCTATTACCAGTTAGGAAAGTTTGGCAGGCCACTTGTTATTTTTCCAAGCTTTTGACTGGCATTTCTCACTCAGACGCTTTCCTCATGCTTATGGGTAAAGTTCCTCCAACATCAGGCACCGCAACAAAATTTGCATAATACTGGGAGGTTCAACAGATAGGGCAGTACATTTGACAGATTGTGTTTTAACGTCGATACTCAATGGACTTTAGAAGCATGAGTGGGGATCTAATTGAAAACTTACAGAATACTGAACGGCCTGGACAGAGTAGACGTTGGGAAGATGTTTCCATTGGTAGGAAAGACTAGGACTCGAGAACTCAGCCTTAGAGTAAAGAGAAGACCCTTTAGAACAGGGATGAGAAACTTCAGCCAGAGATTGGTGAATCTATGGAATTCACTGGCATAGAAGGCTGTGGAGGTCAGGTCATTGAGTATATTTAAGACAGAGATAGTTAGGTTCTTGATTGTCAAGGGGATCAAGGGTTATGTGGAGAAAGTGGGAGAATTGGGTTGAGAAACTTATCAGCCATGGCAGACCTGACTCAATGGGCAAAAAGGCCTAATTTCTGCTCCTATGTCTTATGGTCTAAATGGCCTACTCCTGTCCCTATTTCTTAAGTATTTTCCTGAACTAGATTCAGAATTGCTCACTTACGGGCTAGAAACAAAACTTGTAAAATGCACTGTCAAAACATTTATAACCTTAACTATGCAAAAACATTGAATTAACAAATCTCATGTTCTGTGTAAACACACAAAAGGATATATGTTTATTTAAATTTCACAAGGAAATAACAGGATTAACTTGCTTTTGCAGCAAACAAAACATTAGAACATCATTGTCTTTAAACATTAGAATCAACAAACACAAACTCAAATCACATGTGAGGGCAGTGGAGTTTCAGCCAAGAACCTCATGTGCGTGGTCTTCAACGAGGATGGAGATATTCTTCACATCAGCACACCAAGCTTCCAGCCGCTCCTTCATACCAGATACCTAAAGGTTCAATCATACACTCTCACACTAAATATAACCAGAAATCACCAGGATAGTACCATCTCACATGGAAACAGTCTAAAGATATACTGGGATGTGTTTGGATGATGTAAACACCTGCCCACAGCAATGGTTTAAGTTTCACTGTAAAACTTTGATTGTATATTTACAGACAGTAGCTTCCATAGAATAGCTAGAGAATGACGGGGGGGTCGTGCCCAGAAATGCGATGTTAACTTACTAATGAAACTGCTGTTATACTAAATAATGTACTTAGATTAGCTTCTGCAGCACAAAGACTTCCCAAATCCACTACGTGGTGGGTGCCGGTTCACCACGAATGCATGCAACGAGGGTCCCTGGTTAGCTGTGAACTCATTGAATGAGTGGCATAAAGGCCATTCTTAAAATTATTTTTGGTTGTGACTGAAAGGGGAAGAAGGATGGCGTTAAAAATCAAGGAAATTTAGAAGGATTGCTGTACTTCTTAAGTGCCATACAACTGTTAGGGAGGCAAAGGTCAGTGAGGGTTAATTGCTGGCCAAGGGAAGTGCATTACATCCATCTAAATGAGGGGGCTTGTGTTTATCGACTCTGCCTGAGCACCAATTGGTGCTGTCAGCTTGAATTATGTGCTGGAGTCTCTGAACCCATAACTTCCTGATTGGAATTGACAGCTGCCACTATTCACAGCTGACCTTTTAAGTCATGATTCTCCTTTATGCTGCTGCATGTATTAAGACAACAGACAGCTCACAATCTCAGTTTTAAATGAAATAGTAATCTCAATCTGATGTTAGAAACTTCCATATTTTAACTCTATGTAGGGAAAGCTAAATTTAACAGTCAACTTCAATTGATTCAATTCCATAGTGAGTGATGCTGCTGGCTTATGACTCACTAGATGATTTTTGCAGATGTATTTTTAAGCCAATTATTTTTGAGGAACACAACACTGTGGCAACGTCTCCCAGGCAGCTCATGCAAGCCAGTGAATAAATTCTTTCAATCCAGTAGCCAGGCTCAATTGCTTCTTTTACAGTAAGGCAAGAGAACAACTCAAGAACAGTTAACATTTCAATTCCAGTGACCCTTCTTCAGAACAGTGTGGTACTTGTTTTCTCTATACAGATATTGCAAAGTCTCTCCAGCAATTTGTTTTTGTTTCACATTTCCAGCATTGGCAGTTCTTTTCTTTTATTGAGTTCTGTTCAACTCCTCAAGCCTGTACTTCTAATTACATCACGATTTCTTTGTACCTCCTCTCTAAATTGCTGTCTTTTTTCCACATCCTTGTCACCCTTACTTAACAACTATGTATCCACCAGAGTCTCTAAAATTTCAGTTGGCAATGCCATCCAGAATTTTGGGCTAAAGGACTCCAAATTTTCACTATACCATGTGGAAAATGTGCTTCCTAATTTGTGGGCTTAAATTTTTTAAAAAACAACAAGCTGATGGCTGTTTACATGTAACTGTGAAACTGAAGGTTATTTGAAGATTTACCTGTTGCAGGTCCATGACTCGTGGCTGAACCCAGGTCATGTGAACTTTATGGTCCACCTCATCAATGCTCCCTTTCACGAGGCCCGCAGACAGCGCTTTCATCACCAGCATTTCAACCTGACAGAACAGAACAAGAACTAAAACAGTGTGTGAACTACCTCATATCAGCCAGTTTAATAAATCCCACCTTCACAGATGCTTGCTAAGGTCAATTTCCCCTGTATAGTGCCAGACAAAGAGCCACAACATGGAGAGGAGAAGAGGGTAGTATTATGGGTCAATTGCTGGCAAACTAATTGCACTGATCTCTCAATTAAAGTGAAGAACAAGGTTATCTTCCTATGTGGGTTTACAGTTGATTTCAGGAGTGATATGGTTAAATCCCACCCCATAGCCGAAACAGCTAGGTGGTTAAAAGTCAAAAAGGATAAAAATGTAAAGTAAAAATCTCAAATTTCAGAAATCGTGTGCAGTTCTATCAGTCAGATGAGCTCTCACCTAGATACCAATTAAGGAAGAAGCTGATAAAATACGGACGCACAAGAGATAAGCCATCCTGCAACTAGTAATGACAGAGCTGGCCAAAACTGTAGGCCTCTTGGTTATTAACTGTTATTCAACAGAGCTAACTTCATCAACATCTTATAGTTTCCTCTACATTTTAGACATAATATACCTTCTGTATTGAATGGAGACTGGCAAAGCACCTCCATCTACGTACAAACTTTATGGCGCTCACTACCAGGATTTTGCTCTGCAAAGTTATAGAAACTTGGAGGAAATGGCAGTAGAAAGATTTAATCTACCCAGGTTGTTTACATGCTAACTTAAAGTTATACATTTCAAACACAAAAATGGGGAAACGTTGGAGACCTCTAGAATTGGGCTCCATCATGACTGGATGTGAGAGAAAGGATCGGACAGGGTTTCACCAGAGAACAGCCTCTGCGCAAACAGTGACTTAAGTGATCAGCTTCAAACTCACCTCATTGACAGATACCTTGGCCTGGTGGGATACTTCCTGGAATGTCATTTGCCGGTGGTTTGCTGGTCTTGTAAACACCATCTCAGAAAAACAAAAAACTTCAATAAAAACAATAGAAGGAACGGTGACAACAAAAACTAGCTGATTAGATAATATTGGTAATATGCACTATGGACCGGTGGCAGTTTAATCAGTGGATGGTCACTTGCACTGTACACCTCTCTGTTATACAACCACCCAATTTTGCCCTTTACTGCTTTCAATGGAAAGGAAGAATTTGGCAATGATGTATATGGGAGAGGGATGGTAAAGAAAGAAAACGCTACAATCACTACTTGCCCCACCCATACCTCCGCACAAACAAAATAGTGTGATTGCTAGAAATCTGAAACAGAAACCACAAGTACTGGAAATACTCAGCAGGTAGACAGCATCTGTTGAGAGAGAAACAGAGTTTACACTTCAGGATAATGACCAAACTGATGAAATATTGTCCTGAAATGTTGACTTCTCTCCACATATGTTGCCAAACCTGCTGAATACTTCCAACATTTCTATTTTTATTGCAAAAGACCAGAGTTCAGCAATGGCAGTGAGGTTCAGAAAATAATCTAGAAACAAACCACAGGATATGAGATCCCTTTGTAAATAGTTACAGACCTAACTACTATAGCGAGCAGTTGGTCACTGTTGAGACTTCAAGGGCCCAGACTGCTCAACCGTTCCTGACAGTTGTATAGTCAATTCTGGGAACGCATTTTAAAATCACAGCAATCAATTAATTTGCAAAAGCATTAAGATACTGGTTTCTTCAAACAACTTCCCCCAGTGAACTGTGATAGCCCACCAGTACTATGCATAATGGGATAAGCGTGCTATCTTCTACTTAGATTAGTGGCTTAAAGCAGGACTAAACCTTTAACAGCTAACGTGGTAATTGTAACCTCCCCGGCTTCTCAATTTTTAAAAAACTGTGTCAGGGTTGTTTGCTTTAATAAAATGGCTCAAACCTTGGTCAGGAATCACACTACTGGTCTTGCTACTTTCAAACAAAGTCACAGCACAGATTTGGAGCTGTCAAAATTAGTGCCAGGAGATGAGAGCCTGCTTTTTAACCTATGTCCAGGAAGCTGCTTAGCAGAAGCCAACGGGGAGACAGAGAAAGAAAACTTGCAGACACTTTAGACCAAGGTCACTCATTTCCCTTACCAGTCAAACAACTCAGTTTTATCAAATGTGATAAAGTGCCCTCAACAAAATCTACTTCCTTAAACTTTCAGAAGTGATTTGCAACATATGGGCGTTGGTGGCATTGCTAGCAGCATTTATCAGCCTTCCTTTGAGGGGCAGCTTGATATAACTGAGGGACTTCCTAGCCAACTTCAGCATGCAAGTAACAGTCAATTATATTAATTAAGACGATAAGATATAGGAGTAGAATTAGGCCATTCAATCATGTTTGGAGTTTCTCCAACATCTTCTCCGGCCTTCTCCCCATAATCTTCGGGGCCTTTGATCAAGCACTTATCTCTGTAGTAAATACACTCAATGACTTGGCCTCCACAGCCCTCTGTGGCAATGAGTTCCAGAGATTCCTCACTCTCTGGCTGAAGACATTCCTCCTCATCTCAGTTCTAAAGAGTCATCCCTTCATTCAGAGGCTGTGACCTGTCCTAGGCTCTCCTACTAGTGGAAACAACATCTCCACATCCACTGCCCCCAGGCCTCAGTATTCTGTAAGTTTCAATGAAATCCCCACCACCAACCCCACCCCCCACCCCCAATCCTTCTAAACTCCATCAAACACAAACCCACAGTCCTCAACCACTTCTCATATGACAAGCCTCTCATCCCCAGGATCATCTTGTGAAGCTCCTCTGAACCTCCTCCAAGGCCAGCACATCCTTTCTTAGGTACAAGGCCAAAAATTGCTCACAATATTCCAAACACGACCAGAGCATTATACAACCCCAGCATTACATCTCTTCTCATGTATTCTAACTCTCCTTAAGCAAATGCCTAACATTGCACTAGATTTCCTAACTGCCAATTGAACCGGTACGTTAACCTTGAGAATCCTGAACTAGTATTCCCAAGTCCCTTTGTGCTTCAGATTTCCAAAGCTTTTCCCCATTTAGAAAATAGTCCTCACTTCTATTCTTCTTACCAAAGTGAATAACCATACACTTTCTCACATTGCATGTCATCTGCCACATTTTGCCCACTCTCCTAGCCTGTCAAAGTCCTCCTGCAGCCTCCCAACTTCCTCAACACTACAAGTTCCTCTACTTACATTTGTGTCATCTGCAAACTTAGCAACAATGCCTTCAGTTCCTTTGTTCAGATCATTAATATATGACATAGATAGCTTGGTCCCAACACCGATCCCTGCAGAACTCCACCAGTCACTGGATGCCATCCTGAAAAACACCCCTTTGTCCCTACTTTCTGCCGGTTAGTAAATCCTCTATCCGGGCGAGTACCTTGCCCCTAACATCATGGGCTCTCATATCTTAGCAAGCTGCCTGCTGTGTGGCAAACTGTCAAAGGCCTTCTGGAAATCCCAACTGATCACGTCCATTGACTCTCCTTTGTTTAACTTGCTCATTATCTCCTCAAAGTTTCTAACAAATTTGTCAGGTATGACCTCCCCTTGAAGAAGTCGTGCCCTATTTTACCATGCATTTCTAAGAATTCCTCAATTTCATCACTAATATAAGGTTTGATAAGGTTTCCCATGGTAGGCTATTGCAGAAAATTCGGAGGCATGGGATTGAGGGTGATTTAGCGGTTTGGCTAGCTGTAAGACAACAGAGGTTGGTGGTTGATGGGAAATGTTCATCCTGGAGTTCAGTTACTAGTGGTGTACCACAAGGATCTGTTTTGGGGCCACTGCTGTTTGTCATTTTGATAAATGACCTGGATGAGGGCGTAGAAGGATGGGTTAGTAAATTTGCAGATGACACTAAAGTCAGTGGAGTTGTGCATAGTGCGGAAGGATGTTGCAGGTTACAGAGGGACATAGATAAGTTGCAGAATGGGCTGAGAGGTGGCAAATGGAGTTTAATGCGGAAAACTGTGAGGTGATTCACTTTGGAAGGAGTAACAGGAATACAGAGTACTGGGCTAATGGTAAGATTCTTGATAGTGTGGACGAGCAGAGAGATCTCGGTGTCCATGTGCATAGATCCCTGAAAGTTGCCACCCAGGTTGATAGGGTTGTTAAGAAGGCATACGGTGTGTTAGGTTATATTGGTAGTGGGATTGAGTTTCAGAGCCATGAGGTCATGTTGCAGCTGTACAAAACTCTGGCGCGGCCACACTTGGAGCACTGCATACAGTTCTGGTCAACGCATTATAAGAAGGATGTGGAAGCGTTGGAAAGGGTGCAGAGGAGATTTACCAGGATGTTGCCTGGTACGGAGGGAAAGTCTTATGAGGAAAGGCTGAGGGACTTGAGGCTGTTTTCGTTAGAGAGAAGAAGGTTAAAAGGTGACTTAATAGAGACATACAAGACGATCAGGGAATTAGATAGTGTGGACTGTGAGAGCCTTTTTCCTCGGATGGTGACGGCTAGCACGAGGGGACATAGCTTTAAATTGAGGGGTGATAGATATAGGACAGATGTCAGAGGTAGATCTTTACTCAGAGAGTAGTAAGGGCACGGAATGCCTTGCCTGCAGCAGTTGTAGACTCGCCAGCTTTAAGGGCATTTAAATGGTCGTTGGATAAACATATGGATGATAATGGAATAGTGTAGGTTAGATGGGCTTCAGATTGGTTTCACAGGTCGGTGCAACATCAAGGGCCGAAGGGCCTGTACTGTGCTGTTATGTCCTATGTCCTATGTCCTAATAATAAATCTAAACCCTTACCAATGACCGAGGTCAGGTTAATCCTCTTCCGGTCTTCTGCCTCCTTCCCTTCTTAAACAGGGGTGTTACACTGGCCATTTCCTAGTCTTCTGTGACTCTCCCCGACTCCAGTGACTCCTGAAAGATCACCCCTAATGCCTCCACTATCTCTTCTGCTATCTCCTCCAGGACCCTGGGGTGTAGTTAGTCTGGTCAGAATGATTTAAACATCTTTCAGCTTTCTCAACACCTTCTCCTTAGTAATGGCCATTACACTCACCTCTGCCACAATTCTCTTCAAGTTCTGATAGGCTACTGGTGTCTTCTGTGAAGAACTGATGCAAAATACCTATTCAATTCCTCTGCCAATTCTCTGTACCCTTTGAGTACTTCTCCAGCCTCATTTTCCAGTGGTCCAATGCCCACTGTTATCTTTTAAAGATCTATAACAGTCTCTTGCAATCTTCTTTTATATTATTAGCGAGCTTACCCTCATAGTTCATCTTCTCCCCTCTCCTTGCTTTAAGTAGTCATCTACTAGTTTTAAAGGCTTCCTAATCCTCCAGCTTCCCACTAATCTTCACCACAGGTATGCTTTTACTTTTGCCTTATGCTGTCCTTTGTTGGCCAAGATTGTGGCACCATCCCTTTAGTATGTTTCTTCTTCCTTGGGATGAATTTCTGCTGTGCCTCCTGAATTATCCCAAAAACTCCTGCCAATGCTGTTTAACTGTCTTCCCTGCTAGGCTCCCCTTCCAATCAACTCTGGTCAGCTCCTCCCTCATGTCTTTCTAGTTATACCTTTACTTAATCGTAACACCGTTACATCTGATTCCAGCTTCGCCCTCTCAATAGAATTCACCCTGTGGTTTATGGTCACTACCCCCAGGGGTTCATTCCTCTTATAATCCCTAATCTAGTCTGCCTCATTGCACACCAAATCCAAAACCGCGTGTTCTCTAGTAGGCTGTACCACAAGTTGCTGCAAAAACCTGTCTCATGAACATTCACAAATTCCTTTCCCTGGGATCTGCTACCAACCTGATTTTCCCAGTCCACCTGCATATTGAAGCTCCCTGTAAATATTGAAAAAGTGCCTTCCTTAGATGCCTTTTTAATCTCCCGATTTATTTTCTGCCCCACATCCTTACTACTGCCAGGAGGCCTGCACACAACTCCCATCAGCATCTTGTTTCCTTTGCAGTTCCTCAACTCTAATCCCAAAGATACTATGCCTTCTGACCCCTGCCCCTCAACTATTCAGTTTAAAGCCCTACACCCTGCCCCAAACTATTTAGTTTAAGGCCTTATCCACAGCCCTAGTTATGTGATTTGCCAGGACTCTGGTCCCGGCATAATTCAGGTGAAGCCTGTCCCACTGGAACAGCTCCCTCCTTCCCCAGTACTGGTGCCAATATCCCATGAATTCAAACCCGTTTCTTCCACACCAATCTTTGAGCCACACATTTATCTCTTTAATCTTGTGCCAATTAGCTCATGGGTCAGGTCGTAATCCGAGAATACTACCTTTTGGTTCTGCTTTTTAACTTAGCCCCTAGCTATTCATATTCCTACAGCAGAACCTTTTTACTCTTTCTAACTTTATCGTTGGTACTTACATGGACCGCAACAACTGGATCTTTCCCCTCCCACTCCAGGTTCCTCTGCAGCCCTGATGAGATATCTGAACCCGGATACTAGGCAGGAACCCAGGCACCAGCAAGCACCATAGCCTTTGAGACTCCTGTTCCTGGCCAGTGTCTATTCCCCCTCACTATCCTGTCCAGGATAACAGCTACATTCTTCCTTCCTACCCCACTCTACAATGGTTCCCTGTACTATGGTGCTCTGATCAGTTTGCTCATCTACGCCTGAAGTCTCTTATGTTTTATGATGGTCATTACTGAAACAGTTAGGTTTGATACAACAGCCTATGGTCAATTTTACTCATATGCATTTTTTCAAGCATGGACTCAAGTTCTCAAGCTGCTAAATTGGGGCTGGAACCCCTTGACTCCAGATTATCAATTCATGACTTCAGATCAATATACATGATACGTTACTGGACTGGTAAAGTATAGCAACCACACTGGCAAGAAAGAAACAGTTGCCAGGCAATTCTCACTTTGAAACATTTGAATATATAAATTAGGAGCTGAAGTAGGCCATTCAGTCCCTCAAGCCTGTTCTCGGTTCAGTAAGACTGAACATCAAAATCAAATTCAGGATTGAAAAATCCTAGAAAGTGCTTATTGCAGATTAACTATCAGCCTGCTCTTCATTCACCACTGTGACATTACCACAGCAACTCGGTAGCTGCAGAATTTACCTCCATCAGGCACAGCAGCTGCAGTTTCTCTTTCAATCTTTCTTCATTATTGGCTAGATCAGACTGCCAGAGAAGAAAAGATAAATTAGTGCCTATGTCACTATTACATACAACAAGGGTTTGGCTAGGCTGGGCCAGTTTTTCTGCCCAGACTTTCTGCTCGAATAGCAAACATTATAATGTTCTGATTTCACTTCAGTGAATCAAATAAAGGAAAACTGCAGCTCCCACCCTTTGTTGGGAACACCACCCTAGGTCTTCCTCCCTGTACTATGTCTGAGTTGTTAGAATTTACTTACATCAGGCAAAGCAGTTTGAGTTTCTCCTTCCACCTCTCAACTATGGTAAAAATAGCCGTTGCTTTGGAAAGAAATCCTGGTAATTGTTCTATTACTTCACTGTGTTCTCCAAGTGAAGATTGGGACAACATGAAAATTTACATATCATTATGTATCTCCTCCCTGCTTCAGCCCATCTGCTACTGAAGCCCTCAACTGTGTTTTTGTCACCAGACTGTACTGTTGAAGGCTACTCTCCCATCCTGAAAATTCCTCTCCCAGCTTCAGTACATCCTGTCGCCCATAACCTGACTCATACCAAGGTCCCTGTCCTCAACACGGCCAATTACTTGAAAGAGGTTAGCCAGGCAGAAAGACTCCACCAGATTCCACTTTCATTCATCTGCCACAAACTTGCTCTTCCAGAATCACGATCATGAACCTGAACGCTGGAAATTATTTTTGTGCTAGCCTGGAGTTGCCAAGCCTGGCCACTTTGAACTACTGCTGTCTCACACAGTACCAGTAATCAAGTTGGGAACTTATCTAATCCACATGGATCAGAACCACATTTAGCTCCACGAAACATCAGATCATAATATCATTAGTTGCTGTGGCACTGATTCTTGCCCATACTGTCAAAGGTCCCTTTTCCCCTAAGACCAGCTCATCAGCAATCTTTCCACATCTAAAGACAAAATGCAACAATTAAGAAAGTTTGGGACATAACATAGTAAAGATTGATTGCCATATCTGCTTTTTTAACAAAAGATTTCTGTCCATCATCTCATTGCAATAATGGTATGAATAGATTTATTCTACCGATCCTGTGTATTTACTCCAGTGCCAAAATTGCTGATACAACGGGCCCATACATACACACATGGAGCCAGTGACATCAGGTGACCAAGACAGGAGTCAGGGTTTGTCCACAAGTGTGCTGTTGACATCATCACCTGCAGATTGCCATACCTTTATTTCACATTATATTCACTGTTGCCTGAAAGTTCTCCAATTGCATTTCAGACAAAGGCTCTGAATTTGGAGTTTATCAGGTTTCCCCGTCCATAGTATGTCTGTTCTAATCACGTCATTCAATAAAGATTTCACTAGCTTACATTATATAAGTCATCCTGCAATTTTAAACCTTAAGCCATATTTTACAGTTATTTGGCTAAATGTTATAGAATGACAGGAAAATTCAACATGCCTGAGCTCCCCAGTAAGTTTTCAGACAGAAGAAGGTCTCCACATCCCCACCATTGAAAGCGTACAGAGTATCAATCAACCATTGGTTCTCCGTATCACGCAACGAATCCAAGATTGGGTGCATCAGCTGAAAAAGATGAAGTAGTTGTAATAACACAGTAAACAGAGGAAAGACATCAGTCTATGTAGAAGTAATACACTTCCACATATTACAATGTTGTCATCACAAGTTAGTTTCAAAGGATGCCTGTAATTGTCACCAACTTCCAAATATACAGAAGACATTTTGCCCCGGTAAAATAAACTTGAAACAAACTTCAAAATAAAAGAAAACTACTGTAGATGCTGGAGATTTGAAATAAAACAATATATTGGAGAAAATCAGCAGATTAGTAGCATCTTTGGAGACAAGAACATAGTTAAAATTGAATCCAAAATGATATTTTTCCCAAGCTGAAGAGAGGTGGAAAAGTGATAGGCTTTATGATACGGAAAAATCTGCAGAATACGAGAAGCAGAAAGGAAAGTCTGGGAAGGTTTAGGGCAAGAATCAATGGTGTCAGAACAAAAGGTAGAGGGAATGCTAAAGGTTGTAAAGAAGGAATAAAACTTTGGTCCAGAGTAGACATTAATAAAGCTCAGAACAAAGTTCAACTTAAAGCAAAGCATGCAAACAATTTGAATATATGAACAAAAGGGCAAGAGTAGACAATTCAACCCCTTGAGCCTGTGCTGCCTATTCCTGCATTCCCACCTATTCCTGATTACCTTTCAACCTTTTAATGAATGAGAACCTATTTACCTCTGTGTTCAAAATATTCAAGTATTTTGCTTCACCACCTTTTCAGGAAGACAACTCCAAAGATGATCAATCCTCAGAAATTTGTTATAATTGGTCAACACCTGATTTAGAAAACTCCTTGACTTTGAGTATCCCATAAGAACAAACATTCCATCAACATTATCGTTCCAAGATCCTTTAGGATCTTATATATTCAATCAAGTTGCCCTTTACTCTAAATCTCTAGCAGATACAAGCCTAGACTGCCCAACTTGTCTTCATAAATTAACCCACTCATTCCATGCATCCTGGCAAACCTTCCTTGAACAGCTTCCAACATAATTACATCCTTCCTTAAATAAGGTGACAAATACTGTGCTCATTACTCCAGATGTGGTTTCACAAGTGCCCTGTAAAACTGAAGAATAAGTTCTCTACTTTTGTATTCCATACCCCTTGCGATAAATGATAAAATTAAATTAGCTTTCCTGATTACTTGCCCTACCTGCACACTAACCTTTTATGACACATGCACTAGGACACATTGATAAAGCTGTTCGAACTCTTGGCATTCAGAAAAAAATTATTTTTTATTCTTCCCGCCAAAATGAACAATGTTACATTTGCCCCAATATTCAGTCTTTGCCCACTCACTTAACATTGATGTATTTTTCTGTAACTTCCTTATGCCATATTCACAACTTACTTTCCTATCACGAAGTTTATGTTAACAGCAGATTTGACACCCATACTTTCATTTGTTTCATCAAAATTCTTCAGAAATTGTGAATAGTTGAAACCGGAGCACTGATCCCTATGGCATACCAAATGTTATATCTGGACAACCTGAAAAACACACATTATGCTATCTGTTCACACAGACAATCTTCTATCCACTTTTGCACCATGAGCTTTCACTTTCCACAATAACCTTTGGTATCACGCTTCAAATACCTTGCGGAATTCCAAGTCCAGTACCTCTGAAAGTTCTCCTTTCTCCACAGAACTTGTTACCACCCCATAGGACTCCTACAGGTTAGTCAAACATGACTTCCCTTTCACAAATGTGTGTTGATTCAGTCTGATTACCCTGAACTTAAAGAAGTTTTACTAGGGGACTTAGATAACAGCTTCAATGATTTTTCCTATGACAGATAGATGACAGTTAAGCTAACTGACCTGTACTATCCTTTTATGGTCTGCCACCCTTTTGAATAAGAGTTGCATTTGCTATGTTTAATCTGATAAGACCGTACCTGAATCAAGGGAGGTTTGGAAAATTGAAAACAATACATAAACTCTCACTAGCTTCTTTTAAAAACCTGCAGTCCAACAGGGCATGGAGATTTGTCAACCCATGACTCCAATAGTTTAATCAAGACTACTTCACTGGTGATCTTCTATGTTTCCTCCCTCTGTGCCACTGCCTGGTTTATCACCATTTCTGGGATGTTACTTGTTATTGTGACAATTTCTCTGCACCCCACCCCCTTACCTACTCTAACCTGTTTCCCTCAGAACTCCTAGCAATTCATTCTCTTAGTTATAACCTTGTTACCAAACTTGCCGCAAAGGGTAGTACTTTTGTCATCTGGGTGCACAGACCTCTGCCTTGCAGAGGTAAAGCACCGACTCACAGTCGCTTCTTCCCATCTCTCTCTGGACTATGACCCCCACAACTGAACATCAAGCCACTGGCTCCAGGACTGATCTCATCACCTATGGAAATCTTCCCTCCACAACTTTTCACCTTACAATCGCTCAAACACAAACTGACTACTTCTACCTCCTTCCCAAAAATCCACAAGCAGGATTGACATAGCAGACCCATCAGTTCAGCCCAACTCTGTCCCAGAGTTCCTTCTATATTGTCTACTTTTCGTTGCCTCGCCTGAACCTATGTTAGTGATTTTGTTGGTGTCACTCATTTCAACAATTGCCAGTTTCCAGGCCTTGACCATATTCTTTTTACCATGGATGTCAAATCCCTCAGGAATACCTCCATCTACCACCAGAACAATCCAACATTTGCTTCTTCTACCTTGAGCAAAGGCCTGAACAGTTCCCATCCACGCCCCACCTTCCACTGGACTAGGAACATACAAAGCCATTCAACCCATTGAGTCTGCTCCACCATTTACATGGATCAGTAGTTCACAACCTTTACAGTATCAAAGCACACTTCAATGAGAAAATTCTACAAGGTCCACGCATGTATCGTATACCCATCTGTGGTCTTTTGAGCATTTTTTAGGAATTGATTCATGGGATGAGGGCCTCACTGGCTAGGCCAGCATTTATTGCCCATTCCTAATTTAAGTTAAATGCTGGCCTTCCAGTTGAGAGTCAGCCACATTGCTGTTGGTCTGGAATCATGGGCACGTCAAAGCAGGTATGGATGGCAGTTTCCTTCCCTAAAGGGCATTAGTGAACCAACAATCAACAATTGACAATGATTTCATGGTCATCATTCAACTCTTAATTCCAGATTTTCAAAGAATTCAAATTCTACCATTTGCTGCGGTGGGATTTGAATCCAGGTCCCCAGAACATTACCTGGGTCTCTGGATTAACAGTCTAGTGACAAAACCACTAGGCCATCATCTCATCCATAGCATCTTGCACATGCACATTTGACAGGGGTGCCTGGTGTCAGCAGATACCACCTTTGATGATAGACATCAAGGCTCTGGAGGAGATTGTAACTACAGGCGTAGCCTCAACACTCAAGTAATACATGCTGCTTCCTGAAAATTTCAAGGTGCTCTTCTCACTTGGTAGTAGCACACCAGTTGAAAACCAACATATGGTAGATGATCTGCCATGATCCTAAGCTCACTTTCTACTGCTATTTCCATACCCCGATGTCATAAATCCTCAGTAAGCAATCCGGCTTAGTCTTGAACATACTCGATGACTGATCCTTTAAGGCCCGCTGAGGCAGAGAATTCCAAAGACAACACCATCTGAGAGAAGAAATTCTTGTTCATCTCATTCTTAAATGGCCTGCCCCTTAGGTTGTTCCCTCATTGAAAGATTCCTTTAAGTTGTTGAATTTCCTCCAAATTCAAAGTTTGGCTACAGGTACCTGTTTTACCTATCATTATGTGGAGTATGTGGAATATTCACCGTTCCAGTTCTACTCGCGTTTCCTCCTACATCTTTCCCTATATGTCAATGACTATTGGTGCCACCTCCTTCTCTCACCCAGAGCTAACCCATTACATCTGATATTTTGCCATTCCTTCTTGACTTCTCATTCTCCATTTCTAGGGATAGTTTGTCTAAAATTCATAACAAGCCCATTCACTCCCATAGGTATCTTGACCATACTCATCACGCCCTACTTCCCGTAAGAATTCCATTCCATTTCCAAGTCTCTCTCTCTCTTCTCTTCCCACCCACCCCGACCCCATTGCATCTATATAGATGATGCTTCAGTGCCTCCAAAATGTGATGCTTTATCCTCAAATGAGGAAAAGCCCAACTCTGGTTGGCTTGGTCCTCAGCCACATTAGATCCACTTCCAGCACTTCTGCCTCTACTCCAGCCTTCCTGAACCACTTCCTCCAGTATCACAATGACGCCACCGGCAAGCTGGAGGAGCATATTCAGCCTTAGGAGCCTACAACCTAATGGTATCAATGTGGACATTACCAGTTTCAAAATCTCCCCACTCCAGCCTCATCCCATGACCAATCCTCCCTGTCATCCCCACCTCCTTGACCTGACACAACCGGCCCATCTTCTCTCCCACCTATCCGTTCCTCTCATCTCACTGACCAATCCCGACCACTGCCTACCTGCACTCACCCATCACCATCCCACTTACCTTCCCCAGCCCCACCCCTCCTCTATTTATTTCAGACTTCCCTTCCCCCTCCCCCATTTCTGAAGAAGGGTCCCGAACCAAAACGTCAATTTTCCTGCTCCTCTGATGCTGCCTGGCCCACTGTGTTCCTCCAGCTCCACACTGTTTTATATCTGACTCAATCATCAGCAATTCTTACTATCTTAGAGTTTCTCATGTCCACACTTTGCACCTCTCCAGTCTCCACATTCAGAGGATGTTTTGCCATCTACAGGACGACATCACCACCAAACACATCACCTCTGTCGGGATTCCAAAGGGACTGGTGTCTCTGTGACACCTTGATGCGCTCCCCTCTCACCTCTAACACCTTATTCCCCTAGCGTGGCACCTTCTCAGGCAACTGCAAGATTCCTTCCTCATAGGCCTAAAATGTACTGAAGAAGAAAATTTTCTTGTGCACGTGGGTTTCCCCCGACTGCTCCGGTTTCCTTCCACAGTCCAAAGACGTGCAGGTTGGGTGGATTAGCCATGCAAAATTGCCCCTAGTGTTCAGGTTAAGTGGATCAGGCATAGGAAATGCGGGGTTATAGGGACAGGGTAGGGGTTGGATCTGGGTGGGATGCTGTTCGGAGGGTTGGTGTTGATGGTCGAATGGCCTGCTTCCGCACTGTAGGGATTCTATGATTCTTATCAAAAATTCCTCCCTGTTTTTGCTCTTCGTATCATAACTGCAAAATCTCTAGTGGGTATTACAAAACCCCTTTAAAATTTCTACATCTTTTTGCAATGTACTTCTCCATCTCTTCTCCAATTTTAGCAGCCGGTTTCTTACCAGAAGCAGCATAACGCAATAGCTTTCCACACATTGTTAATTTTGGGTAGATCTGCATTTGAACCATCAGTTTCTTACCATTCCAATGCTGTAACAATATATTAGTTCAGCGTAGCCATCATCTCTCCTTTTCTTTCTTCTCATTGTTCCCAAATATATTTTAGCCAGGTATATTAAAAGCACCCTTTCCTTCTTTGACCTAGTCTCCACTATCAAAATACCGTAAATGTGAAAAATGTAACTGCCTGTGTCTGCAGCTCACCAAACTTTATTTACCAATGGTCTCAATATTTGTGCAAATGCAATCCAAATCCATCTTCGGCAGCCGTTCTGTCTGACCATTCCTATTTCTGAACTACGTTTCCTTCCAATGTTACTTGTATATCCTAGTCCACTGCAGATTCTGTTTCTGCTTTCTAATGTCTTATTGGGAGGATGGCCTTCCTACTGCCAATAGTTTAAATCCTCTCCCACTGGACTTGTTAACCTTTCTATGGAGCTATTGGTCTTAGGCAAGTAAGTCTCATGTCACTTGTACATGTCCCTCCTGCTCAGAAATCTGATTCCCTCTTCCTTACGCATTCCCAAAGGATTTGGGCTCCGTCTGCTTCTTAGTGTGCAGAGTGGCCACCACCAGCTTAGTATGCTCCTGAATTTTGTACTCACAATATAACGATGAGTATGCAAGTCACATCAGGCACAGGCAGAAACCAGACACTAACAGGTGGATTTCGACTAAAATACAAGGCCACATTTAAATACAATGGAAGGAGTAGTAACTGGTTCAGGACTCAACAGGAATGTTTGATAAAATTAGAAGAGCATATACAATGATTTCATCACAAAATACAGCTGAAGTTCAAATGCAGAATATTACATATGGTATTAATAAGTGATTAGCCATGTACTTAAGACAGCAATTCACATTGTTTTCTGAACTTTACAACTTTTAAGAACTGTACTATTGAACAATTTGATTGTACGATCCAACCCACCATTTACCCATTGAACAACCATAATTCTGAAGCAGCTGAGAAAATGATTCATGAACTGTCAAGAACAACTCTGCAAGTTCTTTTATTTGCCACTCACCAGCTCACCAAAATTATAAATGCCTTCTCCCAGTAGCGCAGCCAGGCCGAGAGTGAATGCTCTCTGCTGCTGTGAACCCACTAACGAAGAAAACAAAAATTAAAAAAGGTTAAAAACTGTTTCTTCCTAAGCACTAGTGCAAGAAGCAAATGGTACCCAGAAAAAAAATCATTTCAAATTCACCAAGTGAAAGATCTTCATCAAAGCTGTGGCATGCCAGAAACTTGAGAATATACTAGATGAATTAAAAGCAGAGAAATACTTTCAATCTTTCTAGTACTCAAACTGAATAAATGTATACATTCGGATGAGAATACAACTGAAGTCATTGAAGGAAGTAAGGGTAGAACTTGGTGCTGGTGCTGTCTGCAATAGATCAATCTATTTAGATATAGGAGTGGTGTCAAAGGAGTGGAAAATTGTAAATTTTACATTCTTGTTAATAAAGGGGGAGAATAAAGTCAGTGGCAAGAACCTGTATAACTGATAATCTGGGAAAAAGAACAGTCACTTGGCTAAGCATCACCTAAAAAAGGAGATCAAGCAAAAAAATATTAAGGGCAAATCATGGCCAACTTGATTGAAATTTTTGCTGAGGCAACAATGAGGATATGAATGAAGGGAGTTCAGTTAACATAGTGTACAGAGTCTTTCAAAGTAATTTGATAAAGTATTACATTTTGGGTTTGCTGGTTAAACATAGCCATCAGGATAAATGGGACAGTAGCAGCATAGACATAAAATTGGCTACTGGACAAGAAATAGACTGTAAAGTTTACCTGAGATTCAGTACTAGGGTCATTGTATTAGATACACGTTAGTGACTTGAGCTGGGGGCTCCAGACATAATTGTGAAATCTACAAATAGCAGAAAACTGGGATAAGTAAACGGCGAGGAGGATAGCATTGACTTTAAGACATGGGTACACTACTGTAATGGACTGATGTATGCTCAATGAAATTCATCATTGATTTTGGAAGGAACATGGAGGTGACAATATAAGCTAACTAGTATAATTATAAAGAAGGTGGAACAGAAGAGAGGTATAGTGGTGTTTCAGCAAGTATTTGAAGGTGGCAAGTCAGGTAAACATGGGAATTAATAAAACACATGGGATCAATGCAAACTTCAAAAGGGAGTTGGATGAGTATTTCTGTGAAAAAGATTTGCAAATGTAAAGGGAAAGACTGGGAAATTGAGACAAACCAAATCATTCTAAAAAGAACTGGTTCCAACATTTTGTATTAAATCCCTACTCTGGACTGAACTATTCTATAATTCAGAATGTCAATACACATTTAGCAGACTAGCAATTTTCAAATTTAAACTGTAGATTTCAATAAATTTCCAACTGCAGACAAAATTAGATTGTTCAAAAATATTTAGATTATTTAATTCACTAACCAGGAGCATTTCAGCACAGAAATTGTGGAACTGTGAGTATCACGTAATCTTTATGTTCCAACAAAATCAGGCTCTCTGCTCTGTTTATGCAGCTGATGACTGTGCTTATATGTGTGCACATGTGTAAGAGATTTGCCTTGCAGTGAAATCCATTTGAAGCCCTGTACAAATTGATTCACTTAATGTGTTATTCCTACTGGTGGATGCTCCCATTGTTTCAAAGTCACTATTGGCAGAAACAAGCTCTGTAATAATGTGCAATCTCCCAAGACATTTTGAATTCACAAAATAATTACCCAACTTGCTGTCCTCCCTAACCACAAAGG
Organism: Ginglymostoma cirratum; assembly: GCA_024137785.1. Taxonomy (NCBI): domain Eukaryota; kingdom Metazoa; phylum Chordata; class Chondrichthyes; order Orectolobiformes; family Ginglymostomatidae; genus Ginglymostoma; species Ginglymostoma cirratum. The sequence continues at coordinate 444,792 of JAHRHZ010000271.1, forward strand.
AATGCCAAACTAGAAAGGTGGGGAAGGCAGATTCTACATTAGTTTGTAAAACCTTTGTAGGTAAGAAAAAAATTAAAAGGAGGAATGAAGAAAGAGCAAGAAATTACAGACATCTTTCCTAAAATTTTGGCTGTCATTGAAACTGCATACTTTTAAAAAGGAGCAGAGCAGCAATTACTTGATAAGTCGGAGAGTTCAGTGCAGCCAAGATACCGCAGAGCCTCCCTGTAGTAAGCAGCGTGGTCACCCACTACCTGATAGTAACTGCTGGAAGTATCATAAAACCGGCCATGGACAGACGTTACTCCCGGCAACTTCTGCAGCATCTCATCAACTTCTTCAATGATTTTCTAACAAGTGGGAGAACAGATACTACAGATTAGGTCTGGGAAATATCACTAAATGAAAAGAAAGATATATCAATATATTCAGAACATTTAAATATTCATGCCTTTTGACTGCACACTGCCTTGAGCCGATATACAGTGAAATCTGTACACTATGGGCCAGCATCAGTAGTTTTTTTCTAAGCTGATATTTTCATTTTCAAAATCGTCATTGTATGCACTCTAAAACTTTTCAGTACAATGTGGATTTCTTTCCCAAGTACCATTTGAGGCAGCTTAACAGCTCTATTCCTGGATTAGATCCCAGTGACAGTCAATCCCAGATTATAGAACGATTTCTCCACTGTTATGCGTACTGGGTGAAAGGCCTTATATAAACCATATTGATGTATCACACTGACCCTCAATGGCCATGTTCTAAGTTGCAAAAAAACTTGGTGAATTCAAGACCGTTCATAGTTTGTAATTTGCTGATGTGAGAGATTTCAGAGTGTCTCTTGTATATTTTAGCATGCAAATTATTTGGGTCTCTAAGTTTCAATGTTTTTGGAGTATATTTTTATACAGGTTTCACATATGAGAATAATCTTTGTTTGTATGTAAGATTTAGATTATCACTGAACCATTCAGATTATTTTATGATCATTTCACACTCTGTTCATTTTCAGAGAGAAACTGAACAGACTGCTCCAGCAACTCCACTGACAAAAATCACGAATATATTAAAGTGACTTTTACTGGAATTCAAGAAATTTTCAACATGATTGTCATCATCCAAGCCCCGAGGTAAAAATACTGCCCTGTAATCACTCCCAGCTGATCCGTCTGTAATGCTGGAGAAGTTCAAATGCCACCCTCAGGAAGAAAGGCAGAATTTGTAATTTTTAGCACATTATATAATTTTAAAACATACCGAAATGCTTCATTGGCAATAGATTGCTTTTGAAGCATGGTCACTGTTATGTAGGCTAATTTGTGGGCAGTAAGGACCCACAAACATAACACAACAGAAAAATGTTCTACAAACTAAGGTAGAATCTGCTTTCCCCATCTTTCTGGTTTGGCACTCCTTTGTGGTTAGGGAGGATAGCAAGTTGGTTAACGAGTAAATACTGGCTAGGCCAGCAGAGGAACTTTGTTTTTTTTCCACAAGAGAAATGCCAAGCAGTCCCAAATAGGTTGTCAGAAACTTAACATCAAGTCCAATCAGAAGGATGGTCCCTTAGTGAAATACTGCAATCACAATGGACTGCACGTTGCATTTGGATGGCTGAGAAGAGGCTCGCCTGCCAGGTCCTGCTTTCTGAACTCTCAAACGGCCAGTGTTCCAGGCCAGGAGAAAGAAAATGCTGCAAAAGTATTCTGAAGCTCTCCTTGACGCTCAGCAGCACAGGTATTAATGACTGGGAGGAGTTGTTGAAATGTGGACAACTTATCTACCGAGCTGCATTATAAACACCTTAAAGATGAGGCAGAACACCAGAGAAGGAATGAAAAGGGAGAAATTCCTATTCTCTGGAATCCCATGACCATGTGGCAGAAACTTAGCAATAAATCAAAATGCTTAAAGAGCCAGTGCAGACATTGGCCTTCTGTACCCCAATATTTGTGATTGTAGAAAATTTCAATGTGTTTTTATATTTCTTGCTAGTTTTCTCTCATACTTTAACTTCTCATTTTTTAAAAAACTAGTTACACTTTGCTGGTTTCTGAAACTTCTTTAATTCTTCAGACTATCACTGACACATTTCAGGACTACATTTTTGTTGTGTTATGAAACATCTCTTCAAAGTGTTTTAACTAGCTACTGTTTTAACTTCGAACTTATTTCCAAGTCAAGTTTAATCAAGTGTCTTCAAATCCTTGTACAGGAAGCTTTTCATTACCCAGCACCTATGGGACCAGGACTGTGCTGATTGATCAAATATTCCAGATGATCAAGAGGCCCACATAATCAACGTAAATCACACACTAAGTAATAGAAACATAATACAGAGGGTATACACATCACTGTCATAAAAAGGCCTTTTTCCCCAGGGTAGGGGCATCCAAAACTAGAGGGCATAGGTTAAGGTGAGAGGGGAAAGTTTTAAAAGGGACCTAAGGGGCAACGTTTTCACACAGAGAATGGTGCTTGTATGGAATGAACTGCCAAATGAAGTGGCGGAGGCTGGTACAATTACAACATTTAAAAGGCATCAGGATGGGTACATGAATAGGAAGGGTTTAGACAGATATGGGCCAAACACTGGCAAATGGGACTAGATTAATTTAGGATATCTGGTCAGCATGGACAAGTTGGACTGAAGTATCTGGTTCTGTTCTGTGCTGATTCTAATGCTATCAATAACGTAACTTTGCCTGTAATAAAACTTACTGGCTGACCATCTTGTCACTCTCACCCTCAACTGATTACTCAGACAATTGTGGTATTTGAGGAGAAATTGACTCGAGATACCAACAGTTGATTCAATTTCATGTTGCCATTTGATTGAACAAGTTCATATACATTGAGGTAAATAAGTGGAAAAAAAACTAATAATTGCAAAGAACATTCACGTAAACTTCACAGTATTTGAGGAATATAATCTTCTGTTGGTTTGTCTAGAGTGCCAGTTAAAACAAAGTTTGCTATAATTTCCATTAAATTTAAGGCATTAATTTTACACCCACGTTTTTGAGCCTCAGACTGAATGTGCAGTTCTATCACGTGATGATCATTCTTAACTAAAGGATCCTTTACCATGAGCTCATTAGTTTGCTACAATATGATGAAACTCGAAATTTGACCAGCACCTTTTTTAAAAATGAAAAACTTTGCACTTGTCTTAGAGATAAAGAGCCAGTTGGACATTAAGAAGCATAGACAACAAGCAACCATATCCACAATAGGCCTTGCAGTTAACCATGCCTAATTGACATGCTTGTTAGAACATGAAAGTTAGTGTGCAGCAAAAATAACTCATCACAAGCAAATATGAACAACAATGCCTCTCAAAGTAGGCTTGAAGGTTAAGATGGTATTCTAGTTGTTGAACTGACCAGGAGGCACAGAAAGAGATAAGAAAAGCAACCCTAAACACGCTGTACATGCAGAGGGTATAGCAAGTCAATAAAGATGGAATTAAACTTAATGGCAAGCTCTTTTATTCTATTGTATCAGATAAAAAACTCAAAATCCAACTGAATGATTTGTATTATGAACATTTATATTCCTTTAGGATCTTGTCAATATAGGTCATTTGACAATCAATTGCACTTGCTTTGGCTGGCAAGACCATGGCTGGGGTGTCACAGAGGACCCGTCCCCTATGTCCTCCTAAGTGCAGGGCCTGGAAATCTCTGGCAGAAGACTGTTTGACCTTCCCTGAACCATGCACGTTCTCCGTCAGGCTCCTGGCACAGTGTGGCATCCATCTGTGAGTGTTCAGAAAAGATTTACAAGGGAATGGAGGGTTTGATTTATAGGGAGAGACTGGTTAGGCTGGGACTTGTTTCACTGGAACGCAAGATGTGACCTTATGGAGGTTTATCTATACCCCTCATCATTTTATAAAGTGAATGAAAGGTATCCTTTTCCTAGGATGGGGGATTTCAAGACTAGGGGGCATATTTTTAAGGCGAGAGGAGAAAGATTTAGAAAAGATTTGAGGGACTTTTTTTTTTGAAAACAGAGTGATTCTTGTATGGAATGAACTTCCAGAGGAAGTGGTGGATGTTGGTACAATTACAACATTTGAAAGACATTTGGATAAGTACATGAATGAGACATAAAGGGATATGGACCAAGCACAGGCAGGTGGGACTAGTTTAGTTTGGGATTATAGTTGGCATGGATTGGTTTGATCAAAGGGTCTGTTTCTGTGCTGTATGACTCTATGACTCTGTTCCTGAATATCGTCGATGTTGTGAAAAGCTCAATCTGTTCTTACGTGAGAATAATGCAACTTGGTCAGTCACTGTAAAGATATAATCTACAGAAATTCATATATGATTGTCCTCATAATCTCATGTAGCATTAGTGTGCTGCCCCAGTTGTAGTTTTGAATTTTTAATAAAGTTGCTTTAAAACAGGGCTCAAGTGTTATCGCCATTTCTCATAATTCTCAGGTTAAGAGAATCTTAAGCCTATAAGCACAGGACCGAAACCTTAGATATGTCATGCAGGACATCACATGAGTGAGATCGCAAAAAAACAGTGGAGATAATATGGAAGAGTTAGGAACTATGTATGGTACAGAGAGGCAGCATTTGCTGACACTAGCACCAGGTGACACTTTAAACTGCACATGCAGATTTACAAGGGACACAGCCTGGGGATGGGGAGGCAGAAAAGATCACGACAGGGTTGAGGGTAAGGTGGAGGAAGAGTGAGATCTGGACCTGGGGGGCACTGCACTGGGACATGGGAGAGAACCAGAGTTTTTGGGGGCATAAGGTGGAAGAGAATATAAAAAGACAGCCTGGGGCAATGCAAAAGAAGGGGGACAGAGGAAGACAAGGTCTCCCTGCTCCTGGCCAGACTGAGAAGAATGGCCAGCAGTCAGTTCTTGTTGAAAAGAAAAGCAAGAGTGAGATCACAGAAAAGTTTATAAGTTTATGGTTTGGTTTTGGAAAGGGAGAATTTGAAAGCAGGAAGCTCGAACCAAACTTCAGATCTGACACAGACACCTGTTTATTAGGAGTATCTTATTTGATTGATGCTTATTCTGTTCAAGTTTTAACATATTACATACACCAGTGGTAAAGTTAACATAAAATGTAAAAACCAACATAAATAACTGGATAATATAACTAAATAATTTACTAACAACTCAACGAGAATGGCAGTATAGGTTGGGTGCCGAAACTGCAGTAGTAGAATCTCGAGGATACCACAGAATACAAGAGAAAGTTAGCCAAAAATATAAAAAGATAGAAACTTTTTTTAGATTTAAAAGAAAAAGAAGAGTTAACAAAGTAAGTGTTAGTTCTACAGAAAAGAAACCTGGAGAATTGGTAATAGAGCAATCTAAAACTAGGGTCATAACTTAAAAATAATCAGACGCCCATTTAAAAGAGAGAAAATCTTCCTTTTCTCTTTGAGGGTTGAGTGTCTTTGGAATTCCCTTCCTCAAAAGGAGTGGATGAAGAATTTATAAATATTTTTAAGGCAGAGGTAGATAGATTCTGGATTACCAAGGGGATGAAAGAATCTGAGGGATGTGCAGGAATGTTAAGTTGAAATTAAAATCAGATCAAAGATCAGATCTTATTTTTGGAGCAAGATTGAAGGACCGAGTGGTCTACACTTGTTCCTTGTTTGTATGTCCTACATGTCACCTAGGAATAACAAAAACGGTATAGCGCCAGACCAACAGCAGTTTAAAACTGACAAGGGTGGGGGGAAATAAGAAAAATCACACTAAGTGACAATGCTGGGATCTCACCTATACCTGTGAGAGACAGTGAGGGAGGAAGAAAGGAAGTGAGCAAGTAGCTGGAGCAGGAGCATACAGTGCAGATGTTCCAAATATAAGAAGCAGTTGAGATAACACTCCAAACAGTTGAAAACAAAGAAACAAAGTTTGTATGAAAGTTTGACAGAATTCATGGAAATCTCTGGGCCATGAATCCATGAGAAGGATCAATATTTTTTTCATATGGAAGTCTCCCTTTCAAAAGTCTAGTGGCTGTTCAAACCTTTTGGGCAATCCAAAACTACAGGGCATGGGTTTAAGATGACAGGGGAAAGAGTTAAAAGGACATTAGGGGCAACTTTTTCACACAGAGGGTGGTATGTGCTTGGCATGAGCTGCCAGAGGAAGTGGTTGAGACTGGTACAGTTACAACATTTAAAAGGCATCTCGATGGGTACATGAAAAAGAAGGGTTTAGAGGGCTATGGGCTAAATGTGGGCAAATGGGACTAGATTAATTTAAGATGGTCAGCATGGAAAAGTTGGTTCAAAGGATCTGTTTCCATGGCATACAGCTCTATAACTCTGACTTGTTTTGGATGTTGGAAGTATACAGGCAGATGTGATCTGCAAGGTCAAAGTCACACAGCATGGAAACAGGCCCTTTGGCACAACTCGCCCATGCTGACGAAGTTTCCAAAACTAAACTAGTCCCACTTGTTTGTGATTGGACCATTTTTCTGTAAATCATTCCTATTCATGTACCTGTCCAAATCTCTTAAATGTTGTAACTGTACCTGTATCTACCTCTGGCAGTTCATTCCACATATGAACTGTCCTGTGTGAGAAAAAGTTGCCCCTCAGGTCTCTTAAACCTTTCTCCTCTCACCTTAAAGAATACCTCCTAGTTTTGAACTCCCTTACTTTAGGGAAAAGACCTTTGCATTTCACCCTTTCTAAGCTCTTCATGATTTTATAAACCTCCATAACCCCTTTATAAATCTCTCAACCTCTTACACTTCAGTGAAATCTCCCCAGCCTCTCCTTACAATTCCCAAGCCCTCCAGTGCCAGCAACATCCTTGTAAGTCTTTTCTGAACCCTGTCCAATTTAATAATGTCCTTCCTATAGCAGGGTGGCCAGAACTGTACACAGTAGTCCAAAAGTGGCCCCATCAATGTCATATACAACATCAACATGACATCCCAAGTCCTATACTGAATGGTCGGAGCAATGAAGACAAGCGTGCTAAACGCCACCTTAACCACTCTGTGATGCAACTTTCAAAGAATTATGTACTTGAATCCTTAGGGGTCTCTGCTCGGCAACACTACCCAGGTTCTACCATTAACTGTACAAGTCCCACCCTTGTTCATTTTACTAAAATGCAACACCTCACATTTATCCAAATTAAACTCCATCTGCCAGTCCTCAGCTCATTAGCCCAATTATTCAAGATCCCTTTGTAATCTTAGATAGCCTTTTCCACTGTCTGCTACACCACAAATTTTGATGTCATCCTCAAACTTACTAACCATGCCTCCCAAATTCTCATCCAAATCATTTATATAAAAGACAAACAACAGTTCATTATCCCCACATAAAGGAAACAAACTCCAATTTTTTCTGAGGGCTATATACCTGGGAATACTAGTTGCTCAAAATTATACAAGTGTAATTGTTAAGTGTATTTATCTTATTTTTGATTTACATCCTATTTTGACTAACAATGTGCAATTTCGAAATTCACCACTTCACAAAAGGTTGGTTTCATGTTTGGTTGAAACAAACTAGAAATTAGTGGTTAAAAAAGCTACAATTATTTTCTGTAGATTAAACTGATGATATGTTGTCTCAGTTACACACATTTTGTCAATACAAGTTAAGCAGCAAATATCACAAGTTATAAACTGAATCGAGAAGAAGGATGAACTATTCCAAAACAGAATTTGAAATTCTTTTTGGTCCTCATTTCTAATGTTAGATAACATTTGTTTTAGTCTTATAACAATTATTTGAAGAAGTGCTCAAGAAAGAATAGGAAAATGACAATTTAGTTTTCTTTTAGTGAGCTGTGTTATTCTACTGTGTTTTACTGAAATTAAGGTGAATTAAAACCTGACTTCTATTGTGACCGTAGCCCAATTCTGTTTACGTTGAATGTTGTGGAAGTCTTCAGCGCAAGTTCCAACATAATAAAATTAGTCATTTCAAATTTCCTAAATTGTTAATGATTTGAAGTAGAAACTGACACACTTGAAGGAAAACTAATTGTTTGATCATCTTCGTTGGGACAGGGAAAACAGAAACTACTTTAAAAATGCGAACTTTAACAATAATTGGAGTTTAATTTAAAATAATTTAAAATGTATTTTGGTTTGCCTCCAACGCGATATAATTGCAGGAAGCAGATATTTCACTCTGCCTTTTCACGTCCGAGCAGAGATATTAAGCCTTTCTGCTGGTGGCTATTTTTCTTTTTCAGGGAATGTAATGGCAGTCAGAGCACAGAGTGATGTGGAAACTGGAAGAGCAGCACCTCATATTCTGCCTTGGGACCCTATGATCCAATGGTCTCAATGTGGACTTTACTCGCTTCAAAATCTTCCCACCCCCGGCCTCATCCCATGACCAAACCTCCCATCGTCCGTGCCTCCTTGATCTGTCCGTCTTCTCTCCCACCTATCTGCTCCTCCCACCTCACTCAACAATCCCCACAACTGCCTACCTGCGCTCACCTATCACCATCCCACCTACCTTCCCCAGCCCGACACCCCCCTCTCTATTTATTTCAGCCCCCCTCCTCCATTTCTGAAGAAGGGTCCCGATCTGAAACGTCAGCTTTCCTGCTCCTCTGAAGTTGCCTGGCCTGCTGTGTTCCTCCAGCTCCACACTGTTATCTTTAAAGCAAATAAACCGCTTTGTTTATCCTTCTCCTGACTGTGCTTTTCCATTCACAACCAGTATTTTCATTAGATACTCCATATTGGAAAGCTAGGTCATGTCTGAGGTTGCAGACTTGCTCGCCAAGCTGGTGTGTTTGATTGCAGACGCTTCATCACCTTGCTAGGTAACATTGTCAGTGTGCCTCCGATGAAGCGTTGGTGTTCTGATCCGCATGTTATTTATGCGCCTCGGTTTGCAATTGATGTTATCAAGCAGGATGATAAAACATCTGCAATCAAAAACACCAGCTCGGTGAGCAAGTCTGCAACCTCATCCACGACCCGAGCTACAAATCTTCTCAAAAGCTAGGTCGTATCGCATTCAAATGGAGCACTTTTTCCTCTTCTCAAGACTACCGCTGCTTTTATCTCTATACACATGCTATGCAATTTTGGTCTTTTATTACCTTAGTTTCCTGGAGGTCCCCAATTTTAATTTTAATAGCAGCAATGGCAGTTCTACAGAGAATCATGGCTTCATCATCACCCTTCACCTGTCAGATAAAAGACAAAAGGCTGTAATCAGTATCTGGAACATTTCACACAGGTAGCTTTTGGATCTCTCCAAGGCTGTTTTACTCTAAGTCTGTTTTCTACTGTTAAATCAACTTGATATATGTGCATGCTCTATTTTTAATCAATAAACATTTTTTACCAGGAAGGTAATGGACATTATTTGCGTCACTCAAGGTTTAGTTCTATGCGCAAGGTTCGTACACTCGCCATTACATCTCATTCTTCCAGTTTGAGTTGTGGGAAGTATATAAGAGATCTGTTCTTCATCTGTGCAATTTTTGCTTGAAACCCTGAGCAGATGGTACCCTCTTAGTCTCATCTTCATTTGCTCAGTTATCCATTTTCTAAATTAATCTGCCTGCCTATCCCTGCCCAATGACGTCTTAGCAGTTCTGTTTCTGCTCGTTTGTTATCCTTGTGGAACCAGATTCAAAAGTAACACACAATGAGTCTCTGTAGAATCATATCCATGCCTGATGCTAGGTCCTATCAGGCATAACCAATCCACAGTCTCTTTGGAACCATATCCCACCCTGATCCAGACCCTGTTTCTGTGGAATTGCACCCAAATATAACAATGCATTGGTTTCTTTGTTTGTCCCATTACCTTTTCCTTTGACACCCACCACCAACTCTTTTGCCATTTAACTTCTCCTGTCTTCCATCCTAATGCAGACCTTTATGTTGATTCATCTGCTTAAAACCTGTTACATTTCTAACTTTGTCCAGTTCTGACGAAAGTCAGGCCTAAACTGCAGCTTTGTTTCTCTCTCCAAAAATACTGCATGACCAGAATGCTTCCAACAGTTTTAATTTCAGACTTCCAGTATCTGCAGTACTTCTCTTTCTCTCACCAAGCATTCCACACATCAATGCATTCTGGAAGCTTATGAGATGCAAGTGATGGCTGTTGTTAATATACTTGTTAACAAGTATAATGGTCTACATAGTAAATTCTGTGTTACTGGGCATGGATTCATTAGATCCTTGTGCAGCTGATGATTCGAGAGTCTCATCTCCACCCACATACTTGGCAGGTGTCTTTGGGAGACGGAACTGGTTGCTGGCCTTGAGTGTGCTGGGATTCCTTTTCCTGGTTCATTTTCAACACTTCCTCCTGGCGATGGAGGTTCTCAAAGAATTGTGTCCTTTCATCCTGGAACCTCCTCCAAGTTGCCTTCTTCTGAACGAGGATCTCCCATGCGTTGACATCTATGTTGCACTGCTTGAGGGAAGACTTCAGGGTGTCTTTGAAATATTTCATTTTCCTCTAGTTTGAGTGCTGTCCTCGAACTAAACAAAGATGACATGCTCTGACATTTGGAACTCCTACCCACATGGCTAGAGAAAAGGGTGGGAGGGTGGGGGGTGGGGGTGGTGGCGGCGATGGTGGTGGTGATGACTCATTCCCTGCTTGACACCAATCTTGATCTCAAAGGATTCTGTCATATTACCATCAGTGAGGACCGTCACCAACATCTTGTCTTGTCGTTTGTCAACATCCTCCTTCTCTTCCCCGAAATGCAAGTAGAGGCTGTGAGGCACAGTATAAGTTCCACATTGAAGTGCTAAAACAGTTTAATACTTCCTTTTTCACCTTACCTTCTCCCATGTCTTTTCAAGTAGATTTAAAGCCATTTGTGCATCTGAGAAAAACAAAATACATAAACAAAGTCAAGGGGCAAATCTCCCAAAACCAAAACCCTTTCTTTGAGCTTCTACCATTTTAACTCTCATTCCAAGGTGATGAAATTTTGCACAAAATAATGATTCGATGATTTGTTTAACCTACAACCGAGATGAGTGCCAGAAAGGCTATTTTACACAAAGACCATATAACACCATTTGACAGATGATTTGAGTCTTGCTACTCTACATTAACCTTGCAACCATTCATCCCTGGTGGAATAACAAGCGTGGGGCTGGATGAACACAGCAGGTCAAGCAGCATCATAGGAGCGGGAAAACTTGACGTTTCGGGCCTA
>JAHRHZ010000271.1:456382-501064 GCA_024137785.1 Ginglymostoma cirratum
TCATCAGAAGGGTTTAGGCCCGAAACGTCAAGTTTTCCTGCTCCTATGATGCTGCTTGACCTGCTGTGTTCATCCAGCCCCATGCTTGTTATCTCGGATTCTCCAGCATCTGCAGTACCTTTTATCTCTCCCAAAACAAGAGTGTCAGGCGTGCCTCCCCAATGAATGTCTCACTTGTGGTTCAGACAGTCAGTCAGTCAGTTTTAAGCTCCATTCCATAGGTGGACGACATAATTTAGGCTGACCGTCTACGGTAGTGCTGAAAGAATTCTGTAACATTCAGGTGCCATCTTTCAAATAAAAATGTAAATGGAGAACTCACTGCCCTTTCAAAGGGCCAAGAATGATCTTATAGCACGATATCGTGGAGTAGGAGTGTTCTACCTGGCCTATAATTATCCTTCGATTTACAAATGGATTATCTAGTCAATTTCACAGTGCTACTTGTGGGAGCTTGCTGTGCTATTGCAATATAGGAAATGCTGAAACCACTTGTGCATAGCAAGTTTTTCCTCACATCTCCTCTAGTCCTTCTGTCCTTTACTTTAAATCTATGCTCCGGTCACTGGTTCCTCCACCAAGGGGAAAGTTTCTTCGTGTCTACTCGAGTTATGCCTCTCATAATTTTATACATCTCAATCATGTAGACTGGACCAGGTTAGGATGGCAGATTTCCTTCCCTAAAGGGCAATAGTTAACCAGATGGGTTTTTCTGACAATCGACAACGGTTTCATGGTTATAATTAAATTTCAAACTCCAGATTTTTGTTGAATTCAAATTTCACCACTTGCCATAGCAGGGTTCACACCTGGGTCCCCAGAACATTATCTGGGTCTCTCAATTAACAGTCCAACAATAATACCACTAGGCCATCACAACCAAAGTGGTGGTGATGGTGTGCACTCATCACACGTTAAAAGGTTATGTTTCTTGATCGAAAAAATATCCATTGTGATCTGATTTCATTTAAGTCCAAGGGCAAGATATAAAATTATTAAATCACTGATACAGCAAAGTCCATTGTTTTCCACCACAGGGCATAGGACAGCAACGAGGGTGGACAATGGGACACAGAGTGGATGCTGAAGGGAACAGAGTACAAAGGGAGTACAGAATGAAGGATTAAGGGGAAAGCAGCAACGAGAGGTGCATCACCTCCAATTCCACCGCAGTGCAGGTGCATAGTGATGACTTCAATGGCATCGACTTCAAGCATGTCGGGTGTAAACATTTACTTTATGATTACATATCTTGAAAATACAGGACACAACACAAATGAGAGTTTGACAAGGTAAAACACAAACCATCAGGACAAACAGATACACCAAAATGGAGTTAAGAAACATACCACTCATCTGTCGAACCACACGAAGAATGATTTCCACCAACGACAATGGGTTTATTCTGAGTGAGAAAACATTAATTACAGAACTGCACCTTACAAATGGAGAATGAATCCAAAACATTAACTTATCTTTCTTCTCTTCCAATCTCTCCCGAAGTACTTCCAGTACTTTTTGTTTTCATTGAGTTGTATTAAAAATGTCATATTATAGTTGCCGTATTCATACTGCCCTTGGTGCACTTTTATCATTGATTCCAAAAGTCATTCCACTTCCATTAACATCTTAAACTGAGGAAAATACCAAAGGCTAGTTTATAACCACCCACTGTAACAATGCACCACACTACTTGACACTTTCCAGTCAGCATGGTTCCATGCTTCTAGTCAGGAGTGCAGACTCCAAACTCAGCTCATTTTTAGAAGCCTTAGAAAAACAGATAATTTGTTCTAGAGCTAGCTAAATCTGACTTTTCTGTAACCGTGCCCCGGGTCTCAAATAGGCATTCTGTCAAATGCTTACCTGTGTTCGAAGTCACTTATGAAATGTTCATATAACTGTAAAAAAATTAGCAAAGGCAGGGTTATGTCTGGAGATACATTTCCAGTATAAATGCATGTTATTATTTTGTGGGCAAGTTTGAACATAAGAACAGAAGAAATAAGAGCAGGAATAGGCCATTTGGCCTCTCAAGCCTACAAGCCATTCAACTGCCCAGGCCTCAACTCCTCTTTTGTGCCAGCTCAGCATAGCCATCAATTTGTTGATCTTTCAAAAATCCAATGACCTCTTCTTTAAATACTTGATGATCTTCCAGCCATCCACTACTCTCTGGGAGAAGAAATTCCTTCTTATCTCAATTTTAAAACGAGTGTCCCCTTATTGTGTAACCATGTCCCTTAGTGTAAGACTCCCCCACTAGTGGAAACATCATTTCAACATCGACCCTGTCAAGCCCCCTCAGAATCTTGTATGGTTCAATAACATCACCCTTCATTCTTCTAAACCCTCATGAATAAAAATCTAACCTGTTTAGCTACTCTTGATCAGTCAACACTTCATTCCACGAATCAGCATACTGAATCTCTTTCGAACAGCCTCCAATGCTAGGCTATTTTTTTAAAAAATAATGTGGGGACCAAAATTGTACTCTGTGCACCAGGTGTCCCCTCACCAACACCCTGTACACGGTTATAACAAGATTTCCCATTTTTAAACTCCAACCCTGTGGTAATAAAGGTCAACATCTCATTTGCCTTGTTAATTACTTGCTGCACCTGCAAGCTAACTTTGTGTGTTTCATGCACAAGAAGACCCAGATCCCTCTGCACTGCACTCTCTTTGGAGATTCTCTCCATTTAAACAATAGACTACCTTTTGATTCTTCCTACTAAAGTGCGTTACCTCACACTTTCCTACATTAAGGCCCATCTACCAAATTCTTGTTCAATCACTCAACCTATTGATATCCCCTTAGAAATTCATTGTAGCCTCATCACAACATGCCGTCCCAATTATTTTTGTATTGCAAACACATTTGTGTGCCTTAAACTCTGTCCTTTCCTCTAAGTCACTAATATAAGTGGTAAATAATTGAAGTCCTCAGACTGATTTTTATGGCATACCACTAATTATATATCTCCATCCTGAAAAATAATTTTTAAAATGTCTTTTTGACATTCACCTGGGTGGAAATAAATCCTTATTCCCTACCAAATGTCAGACAAGTAGAGGTCAAGTCACACATACATATTAAATATGAAACCTGCCATCATGTCTGGAATCTATTTCTAGTTCTGGTCACCCAACTATAGGAAGGATATTATTAAGCTGGAGAGGATTCAGAAGGGATTTACTAGGATGTTGCCAGGTATGGAAGGTTTAAGTTATAAAGAAAGCCCGGATAGGCTGGGACTTTTTTCACTGGAGCGTAGGAGGTTATGAGGCAACCTTATACAAGTTTATAAACAATGAGGGGTATAGATAGAGTTTATGGTAGTTGTCTTTTCCCTAGGATGGGGGATTTCAAGACTAGGGGGCACATTTTTAAGGTGAGAGGAGAGAGATTTAAAAAAGACATGAGGGGCAATTTTTTTTTAAAAAGGAGGGTAGTTAGTGTGTGGAGTGAACTTCCACAGGAAGTGGTAGATACAGCTACAATTACAACGCTTAAAAGACATTTGGATAAGTAGTGAATAGGAATGTATTAGAGGGATATGGGCCAGGAGCGGGAAGGTTGGACTAGTTTAGTTTGAGATCATGGTCAGCTTGGACTGATTAGACCAAAGGGTCTATTTCTGTGCTGTATGACCCTATGTTTCTGGATGATATTGCTGAAGGATCATATGTGGATGCAAAATAAAAGGGATGCAAAGATAGATCCTCGGGATTTTTTTTTAAAAATTCGTTCATGGGATGAGAGCCTTGCTGGCCAGGCAGCGGTTATTGCTCATCCTTAATTGCCCAGAGGACAGTTCAGAGTCAACCACATTGCTGCGGTCTGGAATCACATGTAGGCCAGAGCAGGTAAGAATGGCAGTTTCCTTTCCTAAAGGACAAGAGTGAACCAGATGGGTTTTTCCTGACAATCGATAATGGATTCACAGTCATCAATAGACTCTTAATTCCAGATTTTTTTCATTGAATTCAAATTCCACCATCTGCCATCACGGGATTCAAACCCGGGTTCCTAGAACATTATCTGGGTCACTGGATTAACAGTCCAGCAATAATATCAGTAGGCCGTTGCCTCCATCAGAGCTGATGGTGTGGATGCAGAAAGAGAAACTATTGCAAGTGATTCACTGAATGATATGGTCAACCAGTCAAAAGCTTCAGCTAAATAAATGAGGAACAGGGAGGATAGCTTGCCACAGTTACCTAGAATGTCAGCAGTGCAGCAAGGTATGAAACCTGATTGATTCTGTGTTTGATTCAATTCATCGGAAAGATAGAAAGTTGAGGCCAAGCCCTACATGCTGGTTCTGCTCCACTCATCAGTCCACCGTTGCTAATGGACCCAGTAGCTTGCTTACGAAGCCTTATGTTGTGGCTGTACAAGACACTGGTCAGGCCATTTTTGGAATACTGCCTTCATTCAGGTCTCCCTGCTATAGGAAAGATATTGTGAAACTTGAAAGGGTTCAGAAAAGATTTAGAAGGAATTTGCCAGGGTTGGAGAGCCTGAGTTGCAGAGAGGCTGAATAAGCTGGGGCTATTTTCCCTGGAGCATCAGAGGTTGAGGGGTGACCTTATAGAAGTTTGTAAAATCACGAGGAACATGGATACATGAATAGCCAAGGTCTTTTTCCCAGGGCATGGGAGTCCAAAACTAGAGGGCATGGGTTTACGTTGAGAGGGACAATATTTAAAAGGAACCTAAGGGGCAACTTTTTCCACACAGAGTGTGGTGCGTGTATGGAATGAGCTGCCACAGGAAGTGGTGGAGGCTGGTACAATTACAACATTTAAAAGACATCTGGATGGGTTTATGAACAGGAACAGTTTAGAGGGATATGGACCAAATGCTGGTCAATGGGACTAGATTAATTTAGGATATCTGGTCAGCATGGACGAGTTGGACCAAAGGGTCTGTTTCTGTGCTGTACATCTCTATTTGGGAACCATTTGGGAAATTTTTTCAAGCCGTTTATATGATATGACCAGGTGATCATTTGATCAAATATGTATCAAGCACAAAATAAATTCAAGCAATTCTAGATTTATGAAGAAACCAAACCATCTATTTTAAGCATCATCACATCCAGATCGATAATGCAGAAGATGTACACACCAGATCGTTTTGTTTATACTGTTTATAAAACATGCAGCGGAGACGTCACAAGCATATAAATCACAGTTGGTTTCAACAGACAGGCCTGTGGGTGGCGGAACCCAAGAAATCCTGCATGAAACCTGACACTTTCTGCAGTAGGAAGAGGGAAAACATTCCAAGCATAGCACTGCAGCCTTAACACATCTGTTAAAATTTAAAGTCTTTGTTTTGCAGTTTATCAATATTTCACCCAATTATGTAATTGAGCAAATGTCAGCACATCATTGGTGCAAAATGCCTGCTCAGCGTGTCGGACTGGAAAAGGTTCCAAAATTGGGGAGAGGCAGAGCCACAAAAGGGTTCAAAACACAAGAATGAGAATTTTATGTACAGGGTTTCAGGGATCAAGACCTAATACATGAACAGCAGCGAATGGATTAAATGGTTTCAAAGCAAGACAAAACTTGGGTTGGACACAGCAGAGCAAGATATAAAGTGGCTCTGGCTAATTTTGGGAGGGTAAAATGCTCACCAGATTAAGCAGAATTGTGGAAACTGGAAATCTTTTCAAATCAATAATCCTTCGACTGATGACCTGAAATTTTACCTATATGTCTCTGCACAAAACGTTACCAGAGCTGCTAAGCATTCCCAGCAGTTTCTGCTTTTAATTTCGGCTTTCCTTAGTCTGTAATATTCTTCTTCTTGATTATGGTGAGACACTACAACAGTCTAATGCTTTGCAATTGCAGATCCAAATGTGTCACTCCACTTCAGACTTCACACTGAAGTCCTCAACTCTGTTATGGTGGGATGATGAATGGGTGAAACAATGTGGATGAAACATCAGGCTAAACCATCAGCGAAATGCATAAAGTCGATGTTTGAAAGCCTTAAATCCTGCTAATCCTACCTGCAACAGATTATCCCCAGATGGGAAGCATGGAATCAGTGTGAACTCCAGAAGTTCCACTGTGAGCTGATGCCAGAGCCTGAATCGAAGGCAGAGGAGAACATTAATCTTCAAGAAAGAGGATTCAATAAAGGCTTTGATCAATTTAGCAGAGTGATGGGACAACATCTAACCCTTCGAATTAATTTAGGGGTTGGGGGGGGGGAGGGAGAAGAGGGCTCAGGATGAGGGGAGAATGAAGGTGAAACGGGATGGGAGGATGGTGGGGGGGGGGGAGGAAGAGACGAGACGGGAGAAGCAATGGAAGGGGAGCGGGAAGGGAGGGGAGGCGGGGACGGAGGTGTGTTTAATTGGGGAGGGAGTGAGGGAGAGAGCAGGGTTTAATGGGGGTTTTAGTTGGGCGGAGGTCGATGTGAAGGATGGTTTGATGTGTTGGGGGATGTGGGTGCAGCGGGAGAATGGGTTGTAACGAGTGGGAATACACTCCCTCCCGCCTGTAACACAGTAACTGAGGAAGGCCTCCCTAGGTCCCCATATCACGATGACTCAGGGGGAGTCCAGCAGCTCAGGCCCGCGGCCCATACCCTGGTGACAGGGGCAGGTAAGGGCTATCTGCTGACCGGCCCGGTACCTCCTATTGTAGAAGTTCTCCATCCGCTGCCACCGTTCAGCCCCATCCCCATTATCGGCCTCCTGCTGTCGGCGGAGGAAGCCCACCGGGTCCTTCATCTTCCCATTCACTGTCACCGTCCGCACAACTACCGCAACTGCCCCGCCCCTGTTGCTTCAGCAACCAGCTCTCGCTCCGCCCCCGTTGCTTTAGCAACCAGCTCTCCCTCCGTCCCCTGTTGTTTTAGCAACACCTCTCTGCCCGCCCCTTGTCGCTTAGCAACCACCTCTCGCTCCGCCCCCGTTGCTTCAGAAACCGCCTCCCGCTCCGCCTCCTGTTGTTTCAGAAACACCTCTCGCCCCGCCCCCTGTTACGTTTAGCGACCACTTCTTGCCCCGCCCCCTGTCGCTCTAGCAACCGCCTCTCGCTCCGCCCCCTATTGCTCCGGCAACCACGTCCAGTCCTGCCCCTGCCACGTGACTACCGTCAACCGCCCCCGACCGACAGGTGTTCTCTTCCCGCCCCTTGTTGCCCTGGTAACCGCCTCTTGCCCCGCCCCTGCAGCTCCGGCTCCTGAAGGGTTTAGGCCCGAAACGTCAAGTTTTCCTGCTCCTATGATGCTGCTTGACCTGCTGTGTTCATCCAGCCCCATGCTTGTTATCTCGGATTCTCCAGCATCTGCAGTACCTTTTATCTCATGAGATATTTCCAAGTCAGGATGGTGAGGGGCTTGGAGGGGAACTTGTAGGTGATAGTGTTCCTGACTGATCTGAAAACTGAGTGACCTTGGTTTTGGTTCCACCCTCTGCTGCTGGAACCTGAGCTTTCTGACCCATTGGCCACAACCAGTGAGGATCGGTAACTGCACCTCCTCCACAACAACATTCAACACTACAGCCCCCTCAAGGATGCATACTCAGCCCCCTACTGTACTCCCTGTACACCTACGACTGTGTTGCCAAATTCTGAATAAAAGCCATTGACAAGTTGGCTGACAATACTATCTTCGTGGGACAGATATCTAACAGTGTCGAGCCGAAATACAGAATTGAGATAGAGGGCTTGGGGATATGGTGTAATGAAAACAATTTGTCTGTCAACACCGGCAAAACTAAAGAACTGATCATCGACTTCAGAAAGAAAGGATGGGAAACACACCCCCATCTACATCAATGGAACTGAGAGAGTGAAGAGCATCAAGTCCCTCGGAGTGATGATAACCAACAACCTGTCCTGGATGCCCTGTATAAATGCGACAGTCAAAAAGGCACAACAACTCCTCTTCCTCAGGCGGCTCAGGAAATTTGGTATGTCCATTAGGATCCTCACCAACTTCTACAGATGCGCCATTGGAAGCACAGTGTCTGGGTGCATTATGGCCTGATGTGGCAACTATTCTGCCCTGGACAGTAAGAAACTACAGAAGGTGGTGTGCACAGCCCAGACCATCAGGGAAGCCAACCTTCCACTCTAACCATGCACTCTATTCACATGGCTCACTGCTGCAGAAAGGCGGCGAATATCATCAAAGACACATCACACCGTGGTAATGACCTCCTTCAACCTTTTCCATCAGACAGATAATGCAGAAGCATGAACATATGCAGGAGCAGGTTCAGGGACTTTCTGGCTTTTATCAGACTGTTGAATGGACTTTAGCCTCAAATAATGTAACCTGCAATGTAACTGTATGCCTCTAAGTCTTTTTGATCTGTACATCCTTTGCTTGCTGTGATCTGCTTGTACCGCTCGTAAACAAAGCTTTTCACTGTATTTCAGTACACATAACAATAAATCAATCAATCAAACAATGTATCTGCTGCCCTTGTCCTTCTGGATGGATGTGTTCGTGGGTTTAGAAGGTGCTGTCCGAATTTCTGCAGTGCATCTTGTAAATAGCACACACTGCTGCTGCTAAGCGTAGGTCGTGGAGGGAGTGGAAGTTTGTGGATGTAGTGCCAGTCAAGCAGGCTGCTTTGTCCTGGATGGTGTCAAGCTTCTTGAGTGTTGTTGGAACTGCACCCATCTAAATAAGTGACTTGCACTTTGTGGATAGACTTTGGGGAGTCAGGAGGTGAATCACTTGCAGTAGGATTCCTAGCATCTCTTAAATAAAGACAAAAGCAGGCTATTCAGTCCTTCAAATCTGCTGCACCATTCAATGTAGTCATCTCCTGCATCAATTTCATGTTGCTGTCCTAACTCCATATCACTTTATACCCAAATATGCTTTGTTCTTTCTCCAATACACTCACCTGTGAATAATCACTGTTGATATGTGACTTCAAATCCACAGCAATATGATTGACTCTGAACTAGGAATGTGTATTAGATGCTGTCCTAGGTCAGTGATGTCCACATTCCATGACCAAATAAAATTGACAGAAGACTGTGTATCAATGAAGTGCTATGGACCATCAGCAGTAAAATTATATTCAACTATAAACTGCAACCTCATGGCCCAGCATATTACTCAATTTACCAGTACAAACAAGTTGGTAGATCAACACTGGTTTGATGAAGAGTGCACAAGGGCACGCTAGAAGAAGCAGAAAAACGAAGTGTCAATCTGGCGAAGCTACATCACAGGACTTCTTTCATGCCAAACACAGCAAGTGACCGACAGCACTAGGCAATCCCCTGAACACTGGGTCAGATTTAAGCTCGGCAGTCTTACCACATCCGGTCAAGAATGATAGTGGACAAACAAACAGCTCTCTGATGGAGAAGGCGCCACAACTGTTTGCAACATCAATGATGAAGGAGCTGAACACACAAAGGACAAGCCTTAAGAATTTGCAAGCATCTTCAGCCAGAAGTACTGAGTGGATAATCTTGCCCTCCTTCTGAGGTCCTTAGCATCAAAGATGCCAGCCTTCTGCCAATTTTATTCACCCCATGTGACATTGTGATAACTCTGATGGGAAGAGTGTACTAAAAATCAACCCATTATTCCAAGTGTCATCACTACTTAATCTAATCACTAAGATGGTTGATTTGTCTAATTTTGACAGTTCACATGAGGTTACATCAACAAACAAACAAAACAAAAAAAATTAACAAATTTATCATTAAACGAGTGGCGAAATGGACTGTGTTCTGAGGAAGGGTCAGTGGACCCGAAACGTTAACTCTGATTTTTTTTCTTCACAGATACTGCCAGGCCTGCTGAGTTCTAGCAACTTGTTTTTGTGGCGAAATGGAATATTAATTAGCAAGCTTAAATTATACCCCCTTTAACTCCAAAGAATCACACATTCATTTGCAAAATAGATCTGTACAATGAGAGATAACAAGGTGTGGAGCTGGATGAACACAGCAGGTCAAGCAGCATCATAGGAGCAGGAAAACTTGACATTTCGGGCCTAAACCCTTCATCAGAAATGGGGGAGGGGAAGAGGGTTCTGAAATAAATAGGGAGAGGGGGGGAGGCGGATAGAGGAGAGGATAGGTGGAGAGGAGGCAGACAAGTCGAAGAGGCGGGGATGGAGCCAGTAAAGGTGAGTGTAGGTAGGGGGGTGGGGAGGAGATAGGTCAGTCCTTAGATCTGTACAATGTCTAGGTTTCAGCTGACAAGTGGCCAGGAACATTCGTGAGGTTATCATTGAACCAGAAACTGAACTGAACTCGACATATAAATGCTGTGGTTACAAGTGCTGATTACAGGTGAAGAATGCTGTATTGAGTAGCTCACCGCATGGCCACCTATATACAGACATATGTTCAGTAAGTAGGCAAAATGTTGGCAAATGGAGTACAATGTGAGAAAATGTGAAATTGTTCATTTTGGAAGGGGAAGAAAAGAACAGAATTATTTCAATGAAGAAAAATTGCAGAAATCTGCAACACAAAGGGATTTAGGGAACTTGTGCACAAAACCCAGAAAGTTAGCAAATAGGTACAACAGGTAATCAGGAAGGCTAATGGAATGTTGGCCCTTATTTCAAGTGTGTCAGTGTATAAGAGTAGAGAAGTCTTACTGCCATTGTACAAGCTGTGTTAAGACAACATGTAGATTACCATGAACAGTTTTGGTCTCCTTATTTAAGGAAATATATAATTTTATTGGAGTCAGTTCAGAGTAGGGTCAATGGGATGATCTCTGATTTGGAGGGATTGTCTTATGGACAAAGGTTAAGCAGATTGGGACACTGCTTATTGGAGTTTAGAAGAATGAGAGGTGATCTCATTGAAAAATATAGGATTCGTTAGGGGCTCGACAGGATAAGTGCTGAGACGATGTTTCCCCTTATTGTAGAGTTTAGGACTAGAGCCTATGAATAAAGGGGCACCGATTTACTACTGAAATGAGGAGGAATTTCTTTTCTCAGAGGGTTGTAAGTCTTTGGAATGCCTTGCCACAGAGATCTGTGGGAGCACAGTTCCTGTGTATATTTAAGGCTGAGATAGATGCTTGATCAGTCAGGGAATCAAAGGTTAAAGGGCAAATGCAGGAAAGTGGACATGAGGAATGTCGGAGCAGCCATGATCCTATTGAATGGCGGGTTAGGATTGAGGGGCTGAATAGACTAATTCTGTTCCTATTTCTTATAGTATCATTGTCTTACAAGATGCACTGCAGAAAATCATGAAGACTCCTTAGACACTGCTTTCCTAACCTCCATCCACTTTCACCTAGTAGAACAAGGGCAGAAAACACATGGGAACACCACCCACTGCAAGTTCCCTTCCGAGACACTCACCATCCTAACTTGGACGTATATCCTTGTTCTTTCAGTGTCACTGGGTCAAAATTCTGGAATTTCCTTCCAAATAATATTGTGGGTGTACCTTCACCAAATGGACTGCAGCAGTTCAAAAAGGCAGCTCACCACTAATTTCTCAAGGGCAGCTAGGGATTATAATAAACACTGGCCCAGCCAGTTATACGCAGATCCCATGAATGAATTTTAATAAATACATGTCAAAAGGTATGTGTTATTTCTTTAACATATTAACATAACATACTCTGATTCCTTTTCATGTCTGGAATGTTCACTATATATTGCACATCAATGAGAGATAGTAAGAACTGCTGATGCTGGAGTCAGAGATAATACAGTGTGGAGCTGGAGGAACACAGCAGAAGAAGGGTCCCGACTCGAAATCAGAGATAAAAGGTACTGCAGATGCTGGAGAATCCGAGATAACAAGGTGTGGGGCTGGATGAACGCAGCAGGTCAAGCAGCATCATAGGAGCAGGAAAGCTTGACGCTTCATCATTTCTGATGAAGGGTCTAGGCCCGAAATGTCAAGCTTTCCTGCTCCTATGATGCTGCTGGGCCTGCTGTGTTCATCCAGCCCCACACCTTGTTATCCTGACTCGAAATGTCATCTTTCCTGCTCCTCTGATGCTGCCTGGCCTGCTGTGCTGCACCAGCTCCACACTATATTGTCTTGCACATCAATGAGTTTCCTTTTGATTTGATGCCATCCAGTGAACCTAAATTTTAATTGTTTCCAAGACAGGTAACAATACTAATCTAAATGCAAAATACTGTGGATGCTGGAAATCTGAAATAAAAACAGAGAGTTCTGGAGAAACTCAGGTTATCTGGCAGCATCTGTGAAGGGAGAAATAGAATTAACATTTTGTGTCCAAACACTTTGCTTCAGAACACTAATATCTTAGCTCCAGCATCAAATTTCCAAACTTTGGCTCTTTTTCCTGCTCATGTTTCAATGTTGTTCAGCACCCTTCAAATGCTTTGTTGCCTACTCACATGCATTAGGTTATTTCTCTCTGAAATTTGAAACGTAGGCTGGAAACATTGTCTCTGAGCCTTAGTTTATCTTTTTATTAATCAGTTTAGTGGTCCTCTCACCTCATGTCCATATATTAAACAAAATCCTGTAGACTTATTAGGGGCATCCTGAATAGCAAAGAGCCCTCTCTGCTCTGCCAGGCTAGGTGCCACCATCTTCTGTCTGCTGGCTCACACTCAATCCACCTTTGGTACTGTGCCTAGATCCCACTCAAGCCTCATTCTTCACCACTCTCACTGTCACGTATAAAGCCGTCCCCCACTTGCTGTCACCCACCCTAACAGACCACAGTACAAATCCTGCGTGTCTTCCCACTCCCTACTCACTCAGGATGCGTCACAACCTTTGTCCCACTTGCACCAGCACTATCAGCTGTGCCACCCATAGTTCATTGTCCTCAATCCTTCTTTTTCTGTCTCTGAAGGAGGTATTGGCCCAAAGTAGGGCTGAAAGAGCCAAGATGGGTGGTGGGGTGCCTGACATTCAGTTCTTCACTTGTTACGAGGAAAGAATCCTGACCATTTCTGCCGCAAGTGGGGCTTACTCTGCCAGGACCCCCTGACTGAAGGTTTCTCCATTGACATGACTGCGCATCACTTCCCTCCGATTTCCAGACATTGTCATTTGATTGAAGCACATGCAGTGAGCCTGGGGCAAATTGAGCACAAGCAGAGCCATTAAGCAATCCAGAGATGTAACCTGATCCAATCCACCAGCCAGATGCCCGATTCTGTGTGAAAAACTATACTGGCAGCAGCGTTGCAATGAGAGGCTCTGCAGCTCTCCAAAATGCAGTATAAGTGCAGACGTGTATTGCAAGTGGATTGGAGATGTACTGCTATGGTGTGGAGAGGCCAGCATATGTCAGATGCCAAGGTCTGTGGACATATGGTGTGTGCAGTTGCTGTGGAGTGTACCCTGAGATGTTGGTGCCAGGTGTCCAGGATGAGGGTCTGGAGGAGCAAGCAGTGAGCTGGAGTCGCTAGGCACTCACTCAGACTTTCCTGCTGAGAATTTATGTTGTCTCATTCATATCTGGCCCGAGATATAATAGGAACCTGCATATTAATGAAGTGAGATTTGATGTTAATGAAAGTGCAATATTCTTCATTAATAAACATCTCGGCGCTCCCTGGTAAGAACCTTATCTTGCCACTCAGAATCCTTTCAGGAAAGGCAACTTGCTGCCCCTGACATTGGGAAAGGCCTTGCTGAAATCTCACACAATTCTCCCAAATTTCTTACCACTGCCCATGTCATTCAAGGCCTTGTAAAATTCTGCTGTTAGTTTCTCCTCAGAGTTAAGTGTGAATGTATGTTAGTTTCCTTTTAAAAGGGTAGATATGTATTTGCATAATCCAAACTATCTGGCAACAAACTTTGAATCTTTATTTCAATAAGCTTTTTCAATGTTAACTGAAGAAACCTGGCTGACTTGTTCTTGATACTGACCCTGACAGACTGAGATCCATACAGTTGTACGTATCACCAACCTGGTTAAATTTATATTTGTTATGAACCGTGGAGAACTGGGGCTAGAAAAATAAACAGTGACCTCTCCAGACTCGATCGTAACATGTAATTCGGAGCTTATGTCTCAGATTTGACTCACAGATAAAAATATGTAATTGGAAATGGGGGCAATAATTTAAAAAAAATTGATGCCAATCCAGGTTTCTTGTACATTAAAGATTATACTAACCAAATGTTTTTAAAATTGGCTCATGGGCATGGCACTACTGGCTGGGCTAACATTTATTGCCCTTGGTAGTAAGCCAAAAGATAGGAAATTACGAAACTAAAGGCCAACAATCTGAGTATTGAGTGAAGAGAGTAAAAGGCAAGCGTAGAACTGGAATTAGATAAGGAAGAATGAAGAAAATCTCAGTTAGAATGGGAAAGCCTAGGTCTAATATATCAAAGAGAAAGACAGGAAGGTGAAAGACCATTTCAGGGAGAAAAAGAAGAGCGCACATAAAGGAAGAGAGAAAGGGAGAGTGAAAGGGAATTCCAATTAAAAGAATTGAAACCAGAAGGGAAGTAGTTCCTTGAATTCAGTAGAAATATTAAAATGTTCGGTCTGCTTCTATCTCAGGGCTGAATGTGGAGCTCATTAAATTTGACACAGCCAATCTGATATTTGTGAAGAGAAACCAAGAGGCACTATCTAATTTGGAAAAATAAGCAAACAATGGAAGTGGCTGATAGAAGTCTTGACACTGCTCATGTCAAGCAGGGTGCCTGGCAAAGTTCATGATGTTTATGCTTTTGAGAAAGCCTCAGCAGATTTGAAAACAGCCAAAAAGATAATTCTCCGTGCTTCTGAAATTTATTCCTGATGCCTACAGGCAGAAATTTTTAAATCCCTGGAAGTTGTTCTAAAAAGGCAGCAGGGATAGTCCAGGTAATTACAGACCAGTTAGTCTGACGTTTGTGGTAGCGAAATTGGTGGAAAAAGTCCTGAAGGCCACTACTAATCAATACTTGGAAAGGCAGGATTGATTAGTGATGGCATGAATTTGTTAGAGGGAGATCCTGTCTGACTAATTTAGTTGAGTTTTTTTGAAAAGGTGATTAAATATATTGATGAGATTAGTGTAGTTGATGCAATTCACATGGACTTTGGTAAGGTCTTTGATGAGATTCCACATGGAAGGCTGGTCCAAAAGATAACAGCGAATGGAATCCAAGGCAAGTTGATTTCAAACTGGATCAAAAACTGGTTTACAAATAGGAGAGAAAAGGTGATGGTTTTTGTAATTGGAAGCTTGTTAACAGCAGTGTACCACAGGATCAATGGCTGGAACCCTTGCTGTTTGTTATGTACATGAACAACTTGGATGTGAATGTAGAAGGTACGAAATGTAGAAGAAACAGAATGTAGAAGAATTGCAGATGATGCAAAACTTGGAGGTTTTGTTGATAGTGAGGAGGATGGCCTCAAGCTACAGTCTGATATTGATTCGCTTGTAAATTGGGCAGCTTTAATGTAATTTAACTCTGATAAGTGCAAGTGGATGCATTTGGGGATGCCTAATAAGGGAAGAATATACACAAAGAATGGTGGATCCCTCGAGAGTACTGACAGACAAAATGACCTTGGACTACAAATTTAAAGATCTGTGAAGCTGTCAGCACAGTTGACAGGATGATGAAGAAGGCATACGAGATCCTTACCTTCATTAGCCGAGATGTGGAAGTTTTGTTTTATTATAAAAATATACTTTCATAGATTGCTACAGTGTAGAAGCAGGCCATTCAGCCCAGCAAGTCCACACCGACTGTCTGAACAGCACCCCACCCAATCCCTGTAACCCTGCACATCCCTGGATGCTTTGGGCAATTTAGCATGGCTAATCCACCTAACCTGTACATCTTTGGACTGTGGAACGAAACTGGAGCACATCCATGCAGACATAGCGAGAATGTACAAACTCCACACAGGCAGTTGTCTGAGGGTGGACTCGAGCCTGGATCCCTGGTGCTGTGAGTGTTAACCACTGAGCCACCGTGCTACCCTTTACTCACAAAAAAAACTTTATGTACATACACAGTTACTGAAGTAGTTCTGTACAGTCTTTGAACCTGAAGAACAAACAAATATTGGATTTTGGTGTTCCCTGCAGTTACAAATAACCCAAGGCATTTCTTACTTGTAGAGGACAAAATTTATAAACTTTTGAGGCACCAAGAGGGTCTGATACTGAACGGAGCCCCATTGTACTTTGGCTGAAAGACCTCAGACCGTGGTCTTTCCCCACTGTGCCTTGGCAGCAGCTGCCCCAGGCTCTCGTTCAATTGGCCAACTACCAGTATTGAAGCAAAACATGTTTAATTCATACACAATAATTAAAAGACAACAAAAGAAAGGAGAAATTGGAAATAACTTAACTCTATTGGAAAACTTAACAGAATAATAGGTTATTTAACTGCTAAACAGCAACTGTTCTAATACATAAACACACCCTTGGCAAAGGCAAGTTCAGTAAGATAGATTGTCTCATATGCAATTCTAGCAGCAGGGAGAGAACCACAGCTTTTAGATGTAATGGAGAGAAGAAAAAGAACTTCTACATCCAGCTTCAAGACCCCAACAGCAACTGCTACTGCAAAACTAAAACTAAAAGAATTCTGGTTCTGTGGGAGCTTGACCCCACTCATTCTGGCAGCTTCTGTCGTTCCTACTTTAAAACAAAAACCAAGGCCGTACAAGCTGTTTACTTTATTGGCCTTGGCTCAACACCTCAGTCTCACCGCTTTCTTCATTAAAAAAAATGAGAAAATACACCTCTTAAAATGTGGGAATACAAGAGCAAGTCAGATGTGGGAATTTTGAGGCAAACAACTCACCTTCTGTCTCCCCAAAGTCTTTCCACTATCTACAAGGTACAAGTCAGGAGTGTGATGGAATATTCCCCACTTGCCTGAATGGGTGCATCTTCAACAACAATCAAGAAGTTTGACACCATCCAGGACAAAAGTAGTCATTTCATTGGCAACCCAGCTACCACCTTCAACATCCACTCCATTCACCACCAACACACAGTAGCAGTAGTGTTTATTACGTACAAAATATACTGCAAAAACTTATCAAGGCTCCTTCTGCAGTACCTTCCAAACTTGCAACAACTACCATCTAGAAGGCAGTAAATTCTTGGAATCACCACTACCAATAATTTCCTTCCAATACACTCACTTGGAATAATTTCACTGTTCCTTCATTGTTACAGGATCAATATCCTGGAACTCCTACCCACCAGTTCTGTGTGTGTACTTACACCATATAAACTGCAGTGCTTGTTGAAGGTGCTGACTACCATATTCTCAAGGGAAATTAGGATGGGAGACAAATGTTGACATTGCCAGTGATGCCCGCATCCCATGAAAGAACAAAGAAAACCCTGCATGCTTTAGCATACAGATTGTTCTCATTCAGCTCCACACATACACAAAACACACCTGGGCACACAAAAACACATACTCCATCCAACTAAAATGGCCTGTTCCAGCTCCTTTTCCTTATAACCTTAAGGGTTGTTGTCCCCCTGCGTCTGCTAATTGACCAGCTGACATGAAGGTGACAATGGGTGTAAGTGATTGTAGCGAGGTCAGCCAGGTGGACCTTATAGAACATGAGTTCCCTGATTGGGGCTGTTAACCTGGTCCAATCAAATAGCAGATGATAGATAAGAACAAGAGTGTCAGACATTCAGTTCACTCTGAGAGTTGGCTCTGAGGGAGCTGGATCAGCGTCAAGGACTCTTCACATGTAAGTAGACTGTGGTGAGAGAAAAGCACCTATCTGAAAAAGTTTGCTCGCAACAGTCATCTTTGAGTTAGGTAAACATTTCTGGTCATGCTGTTACTTGGTAAGCTTGATATGTTCAATCCTGAAGCCAAAGGTTGGGCCCAGTATGTGGAAAGAAAGCATTATTTCTTTTTCTGGGCAAATGAGATTGGGGCAGATGAAAAGCAATGAGTAATTCTGCTGACAGCTTGTGGACCCACAACTTTTTCAGTTATTCAGAGCTTAACGTTTCCTGAGGCACCAGATACTAAAATCTTTCAAGAGTTGACAGATTTAATGAAGGAATATTGACCCAAGCCTCCTCTAATTCTGAGATGCTATTGGATTTACTTGGTAGTAAGACATTCAGGGGAATCGTATTAGGATTTTTGACTTGTTTAAGATGACTGGCAGAGACATGTGACTTTGGTTTAACCCTGAATGAGATGCTGAGAGACCATTTGGTACGTAGGATTAATGGTGTAACCAGGCAAAAGTGCCTTCTAGTTGAAGCCCAACAGGACCTCAAACAGACACCACAACTAGCATTTTCATTGGAAAATGCAGCAAGTGGTACATATGAGTTTCAGGGTATTCTGATGGAAACGGGCATCCTCACCAGTCCGACTGAGTCTGGGGGACACCATTGTAGTTGCTGCTGGTATGTGGACTCAAGACAGCAAAAGAATCCCACTAGACCTAAACGGAGTGAGAGAACTCATAGGCCAGTATCCAGGAGAGTGCACAGCCTGGAAAGTCCACCTACATCTGGTTAACAACAGTTGAATTCCTTAGCAACAGCCAAATCAGAACCAATCAAAATAAATGTCTGGTCAAATGGTCACCCGGTTCAATTAGAGGTCAATACCAGTGCGGCCGTTTTAGTGATTGCAGAACCAGTCTTTAACAAAATTTGCTCTGGACTCCAATCCTTACATTTGCACAAGACCTTGGCTAGACCGAGAATCTATACAGGGAACCTTCACAGATTAAAGGAACAACTTAAGTTCTGGTCTCTTATGAGAAGCAGCTGGTTCAGTTACCACTGATTGCAGTAAAAAGGCCCAGGCCCAAGCTTGATGGGCCGACATTGGTGAGAAAGAGTCACCTTGATTGGTTCAACAATTTTTGATTAGAAAATGGCTGCCTGAGTGAAATCCTCATTAAACACCTGGACAGTTTTCAGGAGGTCTAGGGACTATCAAAGGATCCAAGGCCACCTTGCATGTTGACCAGGAAGCAATCCCATGATTCTGCAAGGGCCTTCCCAGTGCCATTTGTCTTACGGGAGAAAGTACAGGCAGAAATCAGGAGGCTGGAAAGCAAAGTAATTATCAAACCAGTACAGTTTGTGGAATGAGCAGCGCAGGTTGTGTCGATTGTGAAGGCCTATGGTTTGCTTTTGTGGAGATTTTAAAGAAACGGTAAACTGTTTTTTGTGGCTGGATAAATACCCAATCCCTCGCATACAGGATTTATGTACAAAGCTGGCAGGGGGTGCTGTCCTTCATGAAGCTGAGTCATGCATACTTGCAATTGCAGTTAGATGAGGATTCCTAGAAGTACGCTACAAGTAATAACCATGAGCGTTTGTACCAATATATGAGACTGCCTTCTGGGGTATTGTCAGACTGCAATTTTCCAGCAGATGATGGAGAATATTTTACAAGGTCTTACTGCATGTCATCATTTATCTTGATGATGTACTAATAACAGGGAAGA
This sequence comes from Ginglymostoma cirratum, assembly GCA_024137785.1. Classification (NCBI taxonomy): domain Eukaryota; kingdom Metazoa; phylum Chordata; class Chondrichthyes; order Orectolobiformes; family Ginglymostomatidae; genus Ginglymostoma; species Ginglymostoma cirratum. The sequence continues at coordinate 475,800 of JAHRHZ010000271.1, forward strand.
CCAATAAGGAGCACTTAGAGAATTTGGACATAGTCCTTAGTTGTTTTTCCGAAGCAAGCGTACGCTCAAGAAGGGTAAAAATGTGAGTCCCATGCACCCCAAGTGGCCTCCTTGGGCTACAGAATCAACAAAACTGGGTTACATCCATTGGACAATAAAGTGAGGGTGATCAAAGGTTCCCCGGTTCCCACACTTATGGTGGAACTTAGGGCTGGTGAGTTATTATAGAAAGTTCATACATAACCTGGCCTCCATCCTGGCACCTTTACATCAACTCTTAAAAAAGGGTCATCCTTGGAAATAGTCACATAGCCAAGCCATAACTCAGGGGAGTAAAGAAACAGCTATCACTCTCTAAGGTGTTGGCACACTATGATCCCAAGCGAGAGGTGGTATTGACATGCGATGCCTTCCCATATGGCATTGGGATAGTATTAGCTTATAGGTGGCCCAGTGGAGATGAATGCCCCTTAGCGTATACATCCAGGACTTTAACTAATGCAGAGCTTAAATACGACCAGAGCGAGAAGGAGGTTTGGCAGTTATATTCAGAGTCAAGAAATTTCACCAATACCTTTACAGATGTAACTGATAACTGGTGACAAACCACTGCTGGGTTGACTTAAAGAGGACAAGGCAGTGCCACCCATAGCTTCAGGCCGAATTCAGCTGTGGGCTCTAATATGAAGTGCGTATAATTACAGGTTGGAACACTGTCCGGGAGGCCAAGTAGTAAATACAGATGCATTGAGCCACTTCCTGCTGGCAAATACACCATCAGTGGTACCGCCACTGGAAGAGTCCATAATGGTTTTAAGTTTTCTAGACACAACCTAGTCACAGCTGACAACATCAGACTTTGGATGCAGAAAGATCTGGCCTGGTAAAACTGAAACAGTTGGTGGTGGTGCGGGAAACTAAAGGGCCATCACAACCAGAACTGAAACGTGGAATAAAAACAAAGTTGTTGGAAAAACTCAGCAGATCTGGCAGTATCTGTGAAGAAAAAAAATCAGAGTTAACATTTCAGGCCCAGTAACCCTTCAGTTCTGAGAAAGGGTCACCGGACCCGAAACGTTAACTCTGATTTTTTTTCTTCACAGATACTGCCAGATCTGCTGAGCTTTTCCAGCAACTTTGTTTTTGTTCCTGATTTACAACATCCGCAGTTCTTTCAGATTTTATTCAGAACTGCAACGTTATTCGATCCAGAGACACCAGATCACAGTGGAGGGTGGCATATTATTGTGGGGAGCAACAGTGATTGGCCTGAGCAAAGGTCACTGCCAGATACTTGATGAACTCCGCTTGGGTCATCCAGGGGTTTCCAAAATGAAGATGTTGGCAAGAGGTTATGCCTGGTGGCCGGAATTGGATGCTGACATAGCTACATTGGTAGGGCAGTGCCCAGAGTGCCAACAAGGACAAAAGTTACCGCCAACAGCTCCCCCACATTTGTGGGAATGGCTGGGCAAACCCTGGACTTGGTTACACTTCAACTATGCAGGTCCTTTCATGGGCTCAATATTCTTAGTCATTGTTGAATCCCACTCAAAGTGGCTAGACATGCATAGAGTTTATTTGTCAAACGCATGGCTGACAATAGAAAACGTGCACGCATCTTTTGCAATACACGGTTTCCCAAGTGTTGATCATAGATGACGGACCATTGTTTACCAGCAAAGAATTTGAGTACATATTTCCTAAAGTCGCGTATTAATCAAAGTATAAGGACAGCTCCAATGATCTGGCAGAAAGAGCAGTTCAAACTTTGAAGGCAGGCTTAAAAATCAGCCTGCAGCTTCACTCAATACCAAACTGTCCCAGTTCCTATTTGATTATAGGAACAGCCCCCAACCACTGCCCCACCACCGCCCCCCCCCCCCACCACCACCACCACCACTACCACTCCCAGCTCATGTGAGTACAGGGGCAGTGCCAGCAGGGCTGCCTATGGGGAGGAGACTCCACACCAATTTAAATCTGATCTTCCCAGACCTGGGGTTGAGGGGGGCGGGGGGCAGAGGTGAAACGGCATCAGGAACACCAAATCTAGTCACAAGACTCCACTCAGTGAGAGATACAGTTTACCTAAGGGGATGAAGTTTGGTGTTGGAACCACGGGAATGACTCTGCATGGGTAAGAGGCAAGGTCAAGTGAGGTCTGATCCTGTGGCATATAAGATAGGTGTGACAGTCCTGAACAAGGGCATGGATCAAATGAAAGCTGCAAACGGTGTGGGAGCGAAACACACTCGGCTCCTCATCAGCTTTTCTGACTGTTCTGGAAGCCATCGGTTCTCCCTCGCTGTTAAGCGTGAAAGATACCTTGCAATCTGAGATGGACATGGCAGATGTTGTCACCTCAATATCTTTGCCACCTAAGGAAGAGAATGAATTTTCTCCAAGATGCTTTGGGCACGAGAGGCGAGCTATTGAGCATTACATGCACCCATAATCAGAGGCAGAGTTGGAGGAACAAGATCAGGTACTAAAACATCTCAGGAGGACCTACAGTAAAAAAAGACCCAGCCTATGTCCCCAGAGGGGGAGGGACTGCATAAAATATGAGTTCCCTGATTGGGGTTGTTAACCGACTCCAATCAGGGAGCCCTAGCTGACAAATAAGAACAGGAATGTCAGAGGTTCACTCTGACAGCTGGCTCTGAGGGAGCTGGATCAGTGTCAAGAACTCTCTATAGGTAAACAAAGGGTGACTTGGCAACAGGATACCTGTATGTCTGGAATTATTTCAATGGGAATGGGAAATAGACTGAGAGAGCCTCACCACCTACCTCCCACCTTGACTTTCCCACTGGGTTGTGTGAAATTTGGGCCATCCAATTCAACCCACTTTGACAGAGTCCACATCCAAGATGCGTCCTTCTATCAACTAGGAATCCACAGCTATAGCTGACGATTTGCAGCAAGTAATTCAGTGCATCAATAATCATAGCAGATCCAGGAATTGATCAATATTTATAGGAGGTCTCGCTCACTTTGTAAATGTGGTCAGAAATCATACGACACCAGGTTATAGTCCAACAGGTTTATTTGAAAACACAAGCAGTCGGAGCCTCAGTCCTTTTTCAGATGTTAGTGAGAGAGATAGTATCAGACACAGAATTTATATGTAAAAGATCAAAGGTTCACACCATTGATGAGGTTGTGCTAAACAAACCTAAGATGCTGTTAAATCTTTAATCAGTTAGAAGGTTTTAATTGTTTAATATGTATATGTAAATCCCCGAATTCCTTTCAAGTCACAGTCCTGAGTGAACTGAAGGTTTTATCAGTGTAAAGAAGAGGTGACATTTTAGGTCAGACAATGCACTTTAGGCATGAGACCTTGTTTAGAATCTGTGTTTTAATATGGAGTCAGACTGGTTTTGTTTTATTTTTGTAGAATCCCTTGAGTGAGGAAACAGGCCCTTTGGCCCAACAAGAGCAATGCCTCCGAGCATCCCACACAGACCCATCCCCCTATAACCCACCTGATCTACACATCCCTGAATAGGACGACAAACAGATTCTGTGTATGCATTGGGCTTGTCCATCAGGAATGGCTGTTTTAACATGTTTCGGGTGGAAGCTAGAGAAGTGCAGCATCATGTGGTTATCTGTAGTCTTGCAGTAAAATGATTTACTGAGGTGTCCGACCGTATGCATACACAGGATCTGTTTGGATGAGGAGGAATGAGACGGACACCAGAAGATGTTGAAGGACGCCCTCAATAGAAACAGGATATGATGCTCAACTCATTGATTGCCAGTTCCAATGTGCCACAGCGAAAATTCGTAATGACCCCGTCAGAAGACAGACACGGCATATGACCGATAGGGTGCCCTTCATCGTCCTGTACTTCCCAGACACAGAGAAACTACGCCATGTTCTTTGCAGCCTTCAGCACATTATCGAAGACAACGGAGCAAATCTTCCCTACGCCTCCACTTCTCACCTTCAAACAACCGCCAAACCTTAAACAGACCATTGTTCGCAGCAAACTACCTAGCCTTCAGGACAATATCGACCATGGCACCACGCAACTCTGCCATGGTAACCCCTGTAAGACATGTCAGATCTTTGACATGGATACTACCATCACACGTGGGAACACCACCCACCCATGTAACTGCAAATACTCATGTGATTCAGCCAATGTTATCTATCTCATACACTGCAGGCAAGGATGCCCCGAGGCATGGTACATTGGTGAGACCAGGCAGACACTATGATAACAGATGAATGGACACCGCACAACAATTGCCACACAGGAATTTTCCCTCCCAGTTGGGGAACATTTCAGTTGTCAAGGACGTCTGGCCTTGGATCTTCCGGTAAATGTCCTCCAAGGTGGACTGTGAGATACACAACAGCACAGAGTCACTGAGCAGAGGCTGATAGCCAAGTTTTGTACCCATGAGGACAGCCTCAACTGTGATCTTGGGTTCATGTCGCACTACAGGTGACCCCAACACACTGTACACTCACACACACACACCCCTCCACACACACACACACACACACACAGTCTCTCTCCCACAGACAGTTTCTCTCTCCCCCCCACATACACAACAGTCGCGAATCTATGGGGTGAATTTGTATTTTCAGATACATTTTACTTTGTTCAAAAAGCACACAATTTATGGACAGTCAGTCAATATGGCGTTTTATAAATTCCTATTTTAGAAATAAAACCAGTCTGACTCCAAACCAAAACACAAACAGATTCTAAACAAGGTCTCACACCTAACATGCATTGTCTGACCCAAAAAGTCACCTCTTCTTTACACCAATAAAACCTTTAGTTCTCTCAGGGCTGTGACTTGAAAGGAGTTCGGGATTTACATATACATATTAATCAATTAAAACCTTCTAACTGATTAAAGATTTAACAGCATCTTAGGTTTGTTTAGTACATCCTCATCAGTGGTGTGACCCTTTGATCTTTTACTTATAAATTCTGTGTCTGATACTATCTCTCTCACTAACACCTGTAGAAGGACTGAGGCTCCGAGTGCTTGTGTTTTAAGATAAACCTATTGAAGGGTCTCGACCCGAAACGTCAACTTTCCTGCTCCTCAAATGCTGCCTGGCCTGCTGTGTTCGTCCCGCTCCACACTGTGTTTTCTCTGACTCCAGCGTTCTTACAATCTCGGACTATAACCTGGTGTCGTGTGATTTCCGACTTTGTCCTCCGCAGTCCAACACTGGCACCTCCACATCATTTGTAAATGTGGACAGAGTGACCCCAATTCTCGTGAATAGGGCAGATCAGGCAGTATGCCGATATTGACAATAGTTCATACAAAGGCTCGCAGAAAGGATCAAAACAAACTTTGGGGGCCCGGGGGTGAATCAATATTTACAGACGATTCCTACATGTAGACTAATTTGAGTGGGTTGGGAGCAGTCAGGTGAAACTGCCTCACTCAGATGCCTATTCACAGTGCGTTCCACTTTGTGTGTGTATGAGAGAGAGAGATAGAGAGGGAAAGGAGCAGATGGGTTTGTACTCTGCGTGTTGAATTCCCTCCCCCCACCAAACACTGACATCTGTGCAGACACAGTTAACAGACTTTTGTTTAGTGTAGTTTTTTTTCCGCTTGTACTTGACGCCACGTCCGGTTGTAGTGTGGGGTGGAGCGCCACGTCGGCAGCGCTGGAATTGCAGAGTGACCAGGAGAGCGTGTTTCTGTGAGACCGGGACCGGGGCAGACTGCGGCTGCATTACCCCGATCACCAGAGCCGGGGGCAGAGAGGCGAGCACGGCGCAGAATGGTGAAGGTAGGAGCGGGAGGGCTGTTCTCAGCTCCTTATGGTCACAGCAAGAAAAACACTTTTTTGTCTGGAGAAAGTTCTCAAATGTGCGAGTTCAAATTGTTTATTAGTCTGTTGCGTTGTTTTTAAAAGAATAACGAGGGCCAGCTCCCTAAATGTTCTTGTCAATGTCTTTCCAAAGCTTTTACTAACAAACGGTAGAGCTGGTTGCTCTAATTTATGAAGCTAAAAGATCTGCTCTATCTGGACAAAACATGTTCCAAATGTTTGCAGCGGGAGAAGGAGGAGATCTGTTAACTGTCCGGATGCAACACGAGGTGAAAACGACACGATTTGTACATTTCGGTGCGCTTTGTGAACCTGCGTGGTTTGTTTGCAAACAAGCCCAATCTGTTTATACAAACACTTTGATTTGTGTCCAACTCAGACACAGTTTGCCCCACTCCCGTCATCCCAGATCGGCAGTGACAAGTCAGCAGTGCCATGTCACTAAGGGTTGTGGGGGGTGGTGGGTAGAGAGAGAGAGGTGGGGCGGTTTACTTAGCTCCGGCCGTTTAACGAGATCCTTTTCCTCACCCAGCTGCAATTGCCTTTGTCTTGTTTCATCTCTTTGTCTTGTGCTCCGCCGAGTTTGCAGCATCTGCTATTGGATTGTTCTGCCTGATGTCGAAAACCTTACACAACTCAATTAGCAAGTGGCGTCTAGCCGTTGCCCAAACCGGTGAAGAGGTGGCAATTGTACAATTATTTTGGAACCTGTAATGCTCTTTCTTTCTTAGATGAAGGGGAACCAATGCAGTAGTACACATGTGGATTTTCAAAAGGCCAGTGCCATCACAAAGGGTTATTCTGTAACAGAAGGGACCATGGATTTGGGTAGCTATTAACATTGTGAATGAATTGGTTGAAGGGCAGAAAATGGAGAGAAGGAAGAAACCGGTAATTTTTTGGTTGCTAAACTATTACTAGTGGGATCTCAGCTATTTACAATCTACATGGATTACTTAGATGAAGGGACGGAGAGTAAGGCATCCAAGTTTGATTTTGGTACAAAGCCAATTGGGAGTCTAAGCACTGAGGAGGACACGGACAGCAAAGAAATATAGACAGATTCAGTGAGTGAACAAGAAGGGTATTCATGGTTGAGTTGAAGAATAGAAACACTTGATATATTTTACAAGGTCAAAAATCATTTAAATTTGTGTGTCCTTGTACAAAAATAAAGTTAGCACACTGGTACGTCACCCTTTTAGAAAGCCAAGTGATATGTTGGCCTATGTAAGGTGGTTGGCAATAATTGGGCTGTGTGAGATCAGATCTGGAGAGCTGATGACCTCTCCACACAGAGGGAAGGATATACTTGCCTTCAGAGAGAATGCAGCATGAATTCACCAGATGAATTCCTGGGATGGAAGAGTTGTCCTGTGAGGAGAACCTGAACTGGTTGAGCCTATACTCTCTTGAATTTAGAAAAACGAGAGGAGATTTCACTGAGACATGAGATTTTGAGCGGGTTTGGTGGGATCAATACTTAGCGGCTATTTCCAGTCACTGGAAAGTTAAGAACTGGAGCCAGTGTCTCATGATGGAGGGTCAACAATTTAGGACTGAGGTGAAACGAAATTTCTTCACATGGTGGCTTGTGAACCTCTGAATTTTCTGCCTTAGAGGACTTTACTGCCTCCGTAATTAAGTATAGCCTCCGTAATTAAGTATATTCAAGGCTGAGATCAAAAATTGGTGAACTAAGAGAATCGTGGGATTTGGGAAAGGATGGAAAGGTAAAGCTGAAGATCAGCCATGATCTTATTAAGCACCAGACTAGACTGTGGGTCATTTTTTTGTTTTGCCTGCAATAACACCAAAACCCCTATTCAGAGATAACAAGGTGCAGAGCTGGATGAACACAGCAGGCCAAGCAGCATCAGATGCTTGGCCTGCTGTGTTCATCCAGCTCCGCACCTCGTTATCTCAGATTCTCCAGCATCTGCAGTTCCTGCTATCTCTAAAACCTCTATTCAGTTGGAGTTCATTAAATGCATAACCGCAGTTCGAAGCAACTAGGCATTCAAGAGGAGAATGTCATTCAAACTATGTACCTGCAGCATTCAATCTCCAACGCAAAATGATTGATGAGATAAAGAGGATTTTAGTTGATTGACATGAACCAGATGATTCACATTATCAGATTAAATCTGATGCTGAACTGCTTAAGGAAGTTGCAAAACACACAGCCAAAGGCTTGAGCAAAGAAGGGAGGTTTTAAGCTGCATCTGGAAGTAGGAGTTGGGGAAGAAGGGAGAAGAACTTTACAGAAGGAATTCTAGAGCTTGAGGCCAAGAAAAAAAGGTGTGACTGCCAATGGTACTACAGTGAAAATCTGAGCTGCACAGAGTCCTTGGTAAGGCTGCAAGAGGTAACAGAGGAAGGGATGGGAAAGGACATTGGGAGTCTTGAATACTAGGCTAAGAGTTTTATATTCGAAGCGTTACGGTTTATTTCTGGTTTTGGGTTCTTCCACCCTGCTGAAGGCAGATATCTAGAAACTTGTTTGTGGCACTGAGGGATTGCTTTTTTGACTGAACCTCCAACAGCAAGAACCATTGCTTACTGGAGAAAAGTGTGTGTGTGTGTGTGTGTGTGTGTGTGTGTGTGTGTGTGTGTGTGTGTGTGTATTGCAGTCAGGAGGATGGTAACACGGTATGGGGAGTCATGGTTCCTCCCCATACTCCTCAACAGCACGTTTTAATCCCTGGGCCTAGTTTGGGGTCGAGGTTCTGCAGTTGCTAGTCACTTTAGACTTTGCGGATACCAAAAACTGCAGATGCTGGAGTCAGAGTCAAAATCGTGTGGAGCTGCTGTTCCACACAGCAAGTCAGGCTGAAGTTCTGAAGAAGAGTCCTGATCCAAAATGTCAACTTTCCTGCTCCTCTGATGCTGCCTGACCTACTGTATTCCTCTAGCTCCACATTGTGTTGACTATGTCAGATTTTGTGCTGGGTTGAACAAGGTTCCTCCCTTCACATAATGGCTAGAGGCAGAAAGACTATTCCTGAATGATTGCAGAGCAAGAGTCAAAGGAGCAAGAGATGATTACTGGTTGCTTCTCAGGACACACCCTTGGTGAGTTGATTATTGCTTTTCTTTAAGGCTGGTTGGTAGCACTCTTCCGAATCAGAAGTTTGTGGGTTTACATTCTGCTCCAGGAGCTGAGCACAAACATCTAAGCTCAGTCCAGGGCTGAGGGTTGCATCGTTGGAGGTGCTTTCCTTCAGATGAGCTGTAAAAGAATGGCTCCATCTGCTACGTGGACGTTGAAAGTTCCCATTGCAGTCTCCCTGATGAGCTGAACAACGTTCATCCCTTTAGCCACATTGCTGCAATCAAATCACAACATCTGACTATCATTCGAATGACCCCGAGCACTTTACATCAGTAAACATTACAACAATTTACAATACTTTACTGCGCTTCGTTCTCTGTCTTCCTCCTCGAAGAAGCAGATCAGTGGGATGCCTAGGTTTCTGCATGGTTCTACAACACTGCCTTCACCTGGGCCTGTTGGAAATGCTTGAGATGGTCAGCACTTTCACGGACATGACCCTGCCAGTTGGTGCCACCTCGGTCAAGGCCTACCCATGAGTCCATGGATATGTTGCACCTTTTCTGCAAGGACATACTTTGCCCTCCTGGTAACCACTTGCTGTGATGCAGTTCAGGGTGGAGAGCTTGTTATGGAAGTCTAATGTTAGGTACATGACCTACCCAGTGCAGCTGTTTGCCTGTAACCTGTGCCTTGGTACTGGGGTTTTAGCTGAAGAGTGGACGCTGATATTGGAGTGCCGATTAGGTTTGCAGGATCTTGTGGAGGTATCACTGCTGATATTTCTCAAGAGATTTTGAGGCGTCTGCTGTACATTGTCCATGCATAGTCCATACTGCCACATACAGTAGGGCAGGTAACACTGCTGACTGGGAGACCAGGAGCTTGGTGCTGGGTTTGAGGTCTTTGTTGTCAAACACTCTGTTTCTCAGATGGCTGAGGTTGTGTACATGACTGGAGATGATGTTGAATTTCATTCACTGAGTGGAGATCCCTGAAGAATGAGAAATGATCCGGTAGCTTGCTGATAGTTGACCGGTGCTGTACAGCAGGAAAAAGCTGGTGCAAGACCTTTGTCACCTGGATGTTGTGCTAAAAGCCCATTCTATTCCTTTGCGAATGCATTGACAATGGTTTGGAGCTCAACCTCAGAGTAAGCATACACACAAGGGCTCTCTGCGTACTGTAGCTCTTTGACAGAGGTTGTGGTGGTCTTGGGTCTGGACTGGAGGTGATGCACTCTGAACAGAGTCTTGCTCATCCTTTTGAGAAGCTCTAGTCCAGCAAGAAGCCTCATGAAGGGGTGGAGTGCAGCAGTGAGGATTATAGAGAGAAGGGTGTTGGTGCAATGATGCAGCTTGACCCCAGTTTGCACACTTTGTGTCTGTGGTGAATCCACTGGTTAGTATCACAGCTCATGTCGTGTTGTACGTATTGTTCTGTGGGCAAGAGAGCATTTCACAATCCATCCCAGTTGATAGAGTCACAGACATCTATGAAGTTGGATAAAGCCACTTATCAAGGTTGCTCCCAATCTCTGCACTTTTCTTGGACTTGCCTGGCTGTGAAGAGCATGTGCATTGTGCCTCTGGATGAATGGAATCCACATTGATACTCTGGGAGCCACTCCAGCCACTGGGAGGAGGTGACTGAGGAAGAGTTTTGCCATGACCTTCCCTGGTGTGGACAGCAGGGAGACTCCTTGGGTGTTTCTACAATCCGTCTTCTCTCCTTTCTTGAAGATGGTCACAACTACAGTACCTTGAACTGTTGGTCTGTTCTCCTCCTTCCAGATGAAGGAGATGAGGTCATGTGCCAAGAGAGCTGCTTGACTATACTTCAGTACCACATCAGGGATTCTATCTGTTCTGGCGGCTTTGTACGTTCTCAGCTGCCTGATGGTGTTTTCAGTCCTGTGTTGAGATGGTGGCAGGGAGCATGCTCTAGGATGTGGTCAAGGACACTCACGTCGAGAAGGATAACCTGGATGCTCAATCAGCATTGACTGCCTCTCTGTAATGATGAGCCCCACTCGGTTCAGCTGAAGAATCCACCCATATTAGGACTGTTGGTGAGTTGCTGGATTTCTGCTCACCATCTGTTCTTTTAGGTTTTCTTATTGTACCTCCGCTTTTGTCAACCTGTTTTCTTTCCCTCCAGGTTTGGTGGTGTTTCCAGCTCAGAAGCTCTTTGTATGTGTGACTTAGGAGTTCCTGGCTCTCCTGATGCCAGTCATTGTATTTCTTGTTGAGAAATGCAGAGTTTCCTAGTAGCTGCTGTTTCTGCAGGATGTGTGAGTAGACCAGGTGCTGTGGACATCTGTTGGGTGTCACCAGGTGCTGACTGAGTGGGTGTTTTCTTGGAGTCCTGAAGCCCATCAACATTAATTTTCCCAGGATAGCAATTCTGCAGCTTCTGGTTCTTGGTCAGGGACAGTAAACCAGATTTTGACAGTGATTGGTCCAGCAGTCGGCTCTGGTCATGGTGCAGGTGATTGAAACATTGTTGTGGTCCCTTGCTCAGACCATTGTCACCTACTTGACCACATTGGTCACTAAAATTTCGGAAATGCAGGAGCCAGTTGTTTCTCTCCTCATTGTCCTACAATTAAAAATGCACTAATGCTAAGTAAGCTGTTTTTGGTCTTTGGATATAGAATCATTGAGTTATACAGCATGGAAACAGACTCTTTGGTCTAACTTGTCCATGCTGACCAGGTTTCCTAAACTGAACTAGTCCCGTTTGCCTGCATTCGGCACAAATCCCTTTCAACCTTTCCTATTCATGTACCTGTCCAAATGTCTTTTAAATCTTATGACTGTACCCACCTCTACCACTTCCTTTGGCAGCTTGTTCCATATATGCACCACCTTTTGTATGAAAAATTTGCCCCTCAGGTCCCTTTAGTCTTTCTTCTTTCACCTTGAACCTATGCCCTCTAGTTTTGGACTCCCCTACCCTCTGGGAAAAACAGCCTTGGCTGTTTACCTTATCTATGTCCCTCATGATTGTGTAAACCTCTATAAGGTCATCCCTTAGCCTCTGATGCTGCAGGGAAAAATAGTCCCAGTCCATCCAGCTTCTTGTAAATCAAAACTTCCAGTTTCGGTTGAGTGATAAATGTTGACCAGTCCATTGGGAGGTGTTAACTGTTCATCCTCCACAGTCCAGTGGAATTTTTTATGCCCCACCTGAGAAGTTGAGGGGGGTTTAATGTCTCATTCAGTAGATTGCACTGCTGACTGTGCAACATTCTCTCATAATCACGTTAACCTAGACTTTGTGCTCAAGTCTCTGGAGCAAGACCTCCATGCATAACCTCCTGACTCAGGCAAGAGTGCTCTGTCTGATATCTGACATTGATAATCTGGTAAATCAGTGCGCAGATGGACAGGAGGTGTAGTAGCTTGACAAAATAAAAAGTAAACAGCCCAATTTGGCTTAAATACTTTGGTGAACACTCATTCCTTGCAGTTAGTGAGCTGCGAGGGAGCATCTCACTTCTTAGTATTTAAAGAGGGCGAGCCCAATATTTTGGGTTTGAAAACTGTTAATTGTGGCACTATTGGATTTCAGCGCATGATTCATGTCTCACTGATGAAAGGAAATCGATTTCTGTTAACCTCCTTTCCCTCTTAACCAATAAGATATTGAATGGGCATCAGATGTTTGTGCTTGGGGTGGGAGCACATATTCCTGTTGAACCTGCAAGTTGGCTGTGTCGTTTTTTGAGCTGCTTGTGTCAGGACCTAACTGAACAGTGGAACAGACTTGAGAAGCAGGGTAACTCCTCTTGCTCACACATTCCTCTCAGTCTTGAGCTAGTGTCATCAAATATCGGCATGAAGCTGTTAAGCAGAGAGGGTTCTGCTGAGTTCCCAAGGCTCCCACACCCGCACTTCTGCAAGGGGTGAGGAGAATTTACCCTTTTGCTAATTTCATGCCATTTCCCCTGCCTAAATGTTTGGAGACTGGTTTTGCACAGATCATAAGGTGTATAACACAGCTAGATTGTCATAGATCGGACGTCTTAACAAAATCCCACCCCCAGCAAGATCACTGCACAGTAATAATCTCATTAGGGTTTAGCATAGTTTTTTTTTGGCTTATTGCTTCACCAGGCTAGTACTTCAGAGGGAGTGAAGCAAACAATGAACTCAGTCACGTTCGACATTATGATCCTGTTTTGTTTTCTTTCTGGTACCCTTCGTCATTTCCCGTCTAGAGACCAGAACAAGAGGACACAGTTACAAAATAAGGCGTCGTTCATTTCAGACTGAGATGAGGTATAATGCTTTTCTCAGCAGCTGAGTGTCTGTTGAACACTGTTCCCCAGAGAGTGGTGAGATTGCAATCACTAAATGCTTTTAAGGCAAAGGCAAATAGACCTTTGACTGGTAAGGGAGCCCAGAGGAGGAACGTGGAGTCGAGTCAACAGCAGGCTTGAGGGGTTGAATAGCCTGCTGTATATTCTGTTTTGGAGGTACTGATTGTCACTGAAGCTCTATGCTATTATGTAGGATCAGGATTAGGCTATTCAGCCCCTTGAGTCTCTTCTGCGATTCAGTGAGATCCTAGCTAATCTGTGGTCTAACTCTGTACACTTGCCTTTGGCCAATATCCCATAATCCTTTCCTTAAAAGGGTATTTGGCAGAACTGGAAGTGATGCCCACCACCCCAGCAAACCGAGGCCTATAAATAACAAGTGGGACAGAACACCAACGCTTCACTGGAGGTGCACTGACGATGTTACCGAGCAGACATTTCATCACCCCACTATCAAACGCACTGGCTAGGTGTACATTCTACAACCTCATGGTATTATGTTCAGCATGGATTGGTTGGACCGAAGGGTCTGTTTCTGTGCTGTATGACTCTATAACAACCAATCCTGCATCTACTGCTGTTTGTGGAAGAAAGTTCCAAACATCTACCATCTTTAGTTGTGTAGAAGTGCTTTCTAGCATCTTTCCTGAATAATCCGGCCCTAATTCTCAGACTATGCCCCTAGTTCTAGAATCCCCAATCAATGGAAATAATTTCTTTAACTACCCTGATAATATCTTGAAGACTTTAATCAAATCACCCCTTTAATGTTCTACATTGTAGAGAAAGCAGGCCTAATTTGAATAATCTCCCCTCATAACTATCCCTTGAAGTCAAGGTATCATTCTTGTAAATCTACATGGTAACCCCTCCAAAGTCAACATATCCTTCCTAATGTGTGGTGCCGAGATGTGCTCACAGCACTCTAAGTGTCGTCTAATCAGAGTTTTGCATAACTGCATAGTTCACAGTCCAGGCAGTTGTCTCCATCCCATTCCTCACATGTGTCTATTCCTCCCGTGAGTGTAGATCTCTAATGTGGGTGAATCTTTGGTCATGGTTGGTGTAAAAAAGAAGAAAACAACAAAATAGCAGAGCCCAGTTGATGTAAATTTGGGTAGCTCTGTCTCATGCACATACATAGGCAAAATTATACACTCTACGCACACAAGGGGCAGCACGGTGGCTCAGTGGTTAGCGATGCTGCCTCTCAGCGCCAGGGAACCAGGTTTTATTTCCCCCTTGGGTGACTATGTGGAGTTTGCACATTCTCCCTGTGTCTGTGTGGGTTTCTGCCAGGTGCTCCAGTTTCTTCCGACAGTCCAAAGACATGCAGGTTAGGTGGATTGGCCATGCTAATTTGCCCTGTAGTGTCCAGGGATGCGTAGGCTAGGTGGAACAGCCATGGAAAATGCAGGGCTACAAGGATAAGGCATGAGGCTGGGTCTGAGTAGGATGCTGTTTGGAGGACTGAATGGCCTGCTTCCACACTGTAGGGATCCTATGGGTATGTATGTACATAATGCTCATGTACATGTTTGCACGTGCTGCAAAAGGGATATTGATTAGCATTAGGATCTTTGTCCAGTTTGATGTTTTCTAATTCTCCTTTGGTCTGTTTCACTTCAGCCATTTTTTTGTGCATGTGGTCCTGCCTTCAGGGCAGACCAGAAATTCAGCCTGGGATCTTCCTGCTTTTTAATTTAGGCATAGCTGTGGTCACCACTGAGCCAGTGGGCAACTTAATTTTGCAGTTCTGGTTTGATCCACCTGTTAGTTACTTTTCTGCATTTTCAGCAATGCAATATGCAACACCTGCAAGTGAGCTAATTACAACAAAGACAGTCAGTCACATTGCCTTGAGTTGATTGAGTGGGTGTTTTCTCAGAGTCCTCAAGAGTTGCCTTGACTGTTCACACCAAAGCCCCCCTGAGCTAATCTGTCAGGCTGATAGACAGCTGCAGGTTGGTGCTGTCAGAGTCGGTTCTTGTGAACAGTTTTGCAATGTCACCATGCACTATGAATTTAAATAGCTTGTTTTATCATAGAATAATTTAATGCAGTCTTTGATTTATCTGATAAATGGTCAGTTCCGTGTGTTCTGTAGGGAACTGTTGTTCTACAATACAAGCACGGGGCTAATTTATTGAGCAGTGTGTATAGAGATTTCAGTTCAAGTCATGTTCCTGATTTCTCCAGGTGTAGCAGAGGACTGAGCGTTCATGGTTACATAGCTAATTGTCTGTGGGATTGGGAATAAGCTGGGTGTACACCTAGAAAATCCTGATTAACAGGACATTTATTTCCCTTTGCTGGAGGAATTACCTACTACAACTGAGATTGGTGCAGTCTTCATGTTCCTCTAACTCTTAACATTTTAGGACAGATATGCATTTTGATGGGTGTCAGCCTGATTTAATGGTAGCCCCATTGCCTCTGCATCATAAGGATGTGGCTTCTACTCATGTTCCAGTGATTTCAGCTTGTAATCCAGGTTTGCTAATCCAAGTGCAGTATTAAGACAGTGCTGCACTGTCAGAGATGCCTTTTGTTTTGGATGGTCCACTAAATTGGGTTCTGTCCTTTTGGTTTATATAGTTGAGTAGAGATATTATCAAGGAACTTAAAATGATGAAGGGATCGAATAGGGTAGATATCAAGGCACTGTTTCCTCTGGGTAAGGGGAGTCTAGAACACGAGGACATGAGTCAGGCTATGTGGGAGTGACATCAGAAGGCATGTTCTGGTTTGCACACAGTGTCTGGAATGCTCTCCCTTAAAGACTGTGAGTGCTGATGGATAGTTACAATTTTCAACACCGAGGTCAATAGATTTTTCTTAAGTTATGATTTCACAAGAAATGGAGAAAAATCTGCCAGCCCACTGAATAGTAATTGGCATAGGAGGGATTTTTTTGGACACACATTTAAGCAGAGAAAGGGATTTGGCAGGCAATTTATACTGAATTGTTGAGATGCAATTCACCTGATTTGCATCCTGTTGACTTTAACGGGATTTACATAAGACAGGATACATGCATAATATTAGCAATAGCAGCAACAGTGGGCCAGTCAGTCCCATTAACCTGTACTGTACTTCACTAGATTATACCTGATTTGCCAAATCTGACAACAGGTCAAAGATCCACTCAATAACATCGGGCGGCACAGTGGCTCAGTGATTAGCACTGCTGCCTCACGGCACAGGGACCCAGGATCAATTCCACCCTCAGTCAACTGTCTGTGTGGAGTTTGCACATTCTTCCCGTGTCTGCATGGGTTTCCTCCGGGTGCTCCAGTTTCCTCCTACAGTCCAAAGATGTGCAGGCTAGGTTGATTGGCCATGCTAAATTGCCCGTAGTGTTCAGGGACGTGTAGGCTAGGTGTGTTAGCCATGGGAAATGTAGGGTTACAGGGACAGGGTAGGGGGATGGATCTGGGTGGGATGTTCTTCGGCTGGTTGGTGTGGACCTAATGGGCTGAATGGTCTGTTTCCACACTGTAGGGATTCTATGAAACAACTTTACATTTATATCACACCTTTAGTATGATAAAATGCCCTCCTACGAGCATTATACAATGGAATATGACCCCCATGCCCCATTGGAGATTTTACCTCAAAGAGGGCAAGTTTTTTTTTGATGAGTGACATAAGGAAGGAAAGTGAGAACTGAAACAGTGAGATAGAGAGGTATTAGGGAGGATATTCCAGAGCTTGGGGCCTGGGTAACTAAAGGTTTGGCTGCTAGTGCACCGAGAGAACTACTGAAGAGGCCAGAATTGGAATAGCACAGACTTCTGAGAAGGTAGTGGGGCTGCAAGAGATTAGAGATGGGGAAAGGTGAGGTCATGCTGGGGGGTTTGAAAACAAGGACGAGAATTGCTTCTGAGTTGATACGCAGGTGACAGAGTCTTGGATGAACTCCAGTTTAGGGAGGGTTACCGGAGGGTCAATGAGGGAATGGGGGAGGTGAGGGCAGGCTGAGCTCACTAAATGAGACTGAAGCTGCTGGAATGTCATTTGAACATTGTGACTCAGTTTCCATTCTCTGGGTCACCTTGCTGTTGCAGTTGCCTGCTTTAACTGATTTGCGTAACTTTCTGACTGTGAGCTGCAGTCCAATGCTTCACATAACAGGCATATTTTTAATGGCATGGTGTTGAATCCTGTAACAAGATATGAATACTGTTATTTTCCTTTTCAGAGCAGCCTCATTAAATACATACCAATGAATACATCAGAATGCTTTCAGTATCAAATAACATCCTCCTAACTTTGCACCTCCTCTGTCTGAAACCCCCATGCTGAACTGATGTTCTCAAGATCTTGCTTGTGTCAAGTTTTCTCCACTTTAACAATGGGGCTGATCTTGTGTAAATGACACGTTTTGTCAAAGCTTTTCATTTCAAAAGAATACGACGTTTAAGGGGTAAACCAACATTTGTACTGTGTGAGAGGAGAGCGCTGATTGGTAGAGGTGTTGCCATGGGGAATATGCCCATAAACACTGGCTGTTAACTGTCAATCAAAAGAAGAACAGAAATTGTTGGAAAAGCGCTGTAATTCTGGCAGTATCTGTAGAGAGAAATCAGAGTTAGTGTTTTGGCTTCAGAACTGTCAATCAGCATTAATAAGTGCAGGTCTCCGTGACAATGCCTCTGTCAATTAGAGTCTCTTTGCCAACCAATCTGTGCTTTCCTCTCAGGCAGTGTAAATATTGGTTTTCCTCTTGAATTGCTATTCTTGTGAAATGTCCTGATGAGTGAAGACAAAATAGCTTTTGCAATATGTGTCTTTTATCAGCAACACTCAGATTCTGGGCTGATTTTGCTCCAGTACTGATCTATGTTGTGTATTACACTGTGAACATATAAAGCTAATGGCGCAAAAAGAGGCCAGTCTGCCCCAGTCTGTGCTGGCTGAGAAATGAGCCACAATTTCTAGCATTAAGTCCATATTCAGAGGTTACAGCACTTGACGTGCATATTCAGACACCTTTTAAATGAGGTGAGGGTTTTTACCTCCACTACACTGTCGAATGGTAACTTCCAGATCCTTACTGATGTCTGGGTGAAAATATTTTCTTCTTCTCCATTCTAATCTCTCCTCCAATCACTTCAAATCTATGCCCCACCCCTACCCCCACTGCTGAGAGAAATGATTCCTTCCCATCTACTCTATTCAGACACCTCAGTCCAATCTCCCCTCAGCCTACTCTCTTCCAAGTGGTACAACCCCAGTTTGTCTGACAGCTTCTCATAACTACATTTCTTTTCAGTCCTGGCCAAATCCTCATAATCCTCTACCTTGTACGTGTCCTTTCAGTAAATAGAGGCAGTCTGTAGAGCTGTGTTAATCAGCTATTATCTTGTTTCCCTTCCAGATATCTACGCAAGTCATTTTCAACTCCTTTTTTTCTCCCCCTAAATGCATTTTATTCTGATTCTTTTGTAACCCAGTGTTGCACATGGAATGTATAAGCATTTTTGTGTTTGAGGGTTGTTCCTGAGATACTTTTTGAGTTGCTTTGCCAGAAGGGTATCATATTCATTTCTGGATGAAATTGGAATCTGAGATTATTATGACTAAGACTGTTTTAGGTCTTACTGTACGTTTAGCTAACTGCTGCACTTCAACATTAATGAAGAGAATATGTCCGTGTTCTGGCATATTCCCCCCTGTTAATATTACAGCTTTCAACTTCCTGTGAATCCAATTAGAATTTGTAACTGAGCCATTATATACTCATCCCATCCACACTCTTTCCACAAATTCTGTTCCCTTGACAGCAATTCCATCCCACTCGCTTGTTATTATCCCAGACTGAACTTGACTGTGCCTGCAGTCATGCTGTAGTATTTTGTAGTCACAGGTGTCAGGTTTTGAACAGGATTAGATCAGGGAGAATCTCATTACACAGTACATAAGAATGACCTGGAACTAGCTGTTCATGAGGATAATGGAAACAATGATCGTCAGTAACTTCAAAGGAAATTGAATGGGCAGTGGGCCCCTTAGAGAAATGAAATTGCAGAACTCTGGGTAATGGAGTAAGTGAATGGGACTGACTGGATTGCTGTACAAAGAGCCTGCATTGACCTGATAGGCTGAATGGCCTCCTTTTGAGTTGTAATGACTCTCTGACTCTAGGCGAGCTGAACTTGAGCCGGGTCTCTCACCGCACATCCTTTCTTTCACCAAGGCCATCGAGATGGTAACCTCGCCTATGTACGGCCCATCCTCAACTTGTGTTGTTGAAATCCTCACTCATGTCTTATTACCTCCAGATTCGCCTTTTCCGATGGTCTCATTCCTGATTGTTGTCTCGCCCTCCAACATCAGTTCCTCTAAACCTCGGGTGCTCAATCCAAACCTGCGCCAAAATTAATTAACCTGCCATTTCTGTGCTTGATAAATGTGTGTTGGATTCTGGCCCATAGATGTCTTAATTTCTAAATTCTCAAATACGTGTTTGTTTTCAAATTCCTCCGTTTCCTCACATCTCTCTATCTCACTCACCTGGAAGACTGCACCCATTGGAAATCATTGTCTTCCTCCAGGTCTGGTCACTGGTACCCCTATTACCTTTGTGCCACCATTGGTAGCTATGCCAATTGCCTAGGCCCTAGCTCTGTCTCTAGCACACTGCCTCCATCTTCTACTTGAAGACCCTTCTTAAAACTTGCCAAGGTTTTAGTTGCTTGTCCTATAATCAGCTTTTTGACACCGTATCAATCCTTTTCTGTTACAAGCCCAAGGATCAACTGGATTGTTTCACTACATTAAAGGCAAGCAGTTGTATATTACTTCCTTGGGGTTAGTAATTGTGCTTTTGTCGTCTATTTCTTCAGAAAGTGATGGTGAGTTGCTTTCTTGAAGCACTATAGTCCATATGGGGTAAATACACCCACAGTGCTGTTAGGAAGGGAGTTCTAGGCTTTGACACAGTGATAGTGAAGGAATGGCAATACCGTCGCAAGTCAGGATCCCTTGTCCTTCTAGGGGTAGAGTTGGCAACTTTGGAAGGTGCTGTCAAGGGAGCTTTGGCAAGTTATTGCAGTGCATCTTGTGGATGGCATACACTACTGCCACTCTGCATTGATGGTGGAGAGTGAATGTTGAAGATTAACATGTTAAATCACTTCTAGCGTTAGATTTTAACCTTCAGTTCTAAATCTTGGGTATATAGCTGAAAAGCTGTGAACATAAGTGTTATGGAAAACTGTGTTCAATTCTACTGCTTAGCACTTTTCATCATTAAGCAAAAAGTATGGCAGCTTGATGGGGTACTGAAATCCCAGTGAGATTTCTGGTGGTTTAAGGATGTTGTGCACAAACGGTGCTTTGTCACAGTTGAAGGGCCACAGGGAGTGTGTGTTAATTGAGACTGTGCACATTTGAATACTGTTCATATTTTTAGTATAGTCATTCTGCTGATCTGTGTTAAAGGCAGTCAGTTTGAATCATCTGAGTTCTAGGCTTCATTGCAACATGGCGTGCTGTTCTTTGTTATCACTGAATACTAGGTAAGGTTCACGGGTTCCCTGTTGTACAGTTTGATGGTCCTAGATAACGAGTAACCTTTGAGTTTAGTGAATGGTGAGACTGCTGATTAAATGGTAATCGGCACAGCTTCCTCCTCCCGTATCAGAGAGCTCTCCAAAGGGGCACGGTGGCTCAGTGGTTAGCACTGCTGCCTCACAGCGCCAGGGACCTGGGTTCAATTCCACCCTTGGGTGACTGTCTGTGTGGAGTTTGCACATTCTCCCTGTGTCTGCGTGGGTTTCCTCCAGGTGCTCCGGTTTCCTCCCACAATCCAAAGATGTGCAGGTTAGGAGGATTGGCCATGCTAAATTGCCTGTAGTGTTCAGGGATGTGTAGATTAGGTGTGTTATAGGGGCAATGGGTCTGGGTGGGATGCTGTTAGTGTCGGTGTGGACTTGTTGGGCAGTTCCACGATCTGGGGATTCTATGAATACACTCCAAGCTGCATTTTATGTCTGAACACCTGGAGAAACCTGGTGACTCTGTCACCCTCCGATGCAGTTCATGTTTCAATCTTTTATCAGGAAAGGTATTTGGTGCACATACCCTTTACAAAGGTGGTGAAAGCAAAGATGGCTGGGTGAATCAGAAACAAAATACCTGCAGGGTCCTCACCTCTGGTGTAATACTATTCAAACAAAAATATACTCAAGATACTGTCCAGATGCACCATCAGGCAAAAACGAATATTGATCAAAGGGAGATATTTGGAGGGATGACTAAGAATTTGTTTTTAATGGAGCAGAGCATGGAGTTCCTTGCCCAATGTTTCAGAAATTCTATTTGCATTCTGTCACAGGCAGTGAGCGTCGCTGACTGGACCAGCATTTATTGCCCTTCCCTCATTGCTCTGAAAATGTGGTGGTGAGCTGCCATCTTGAACTGCTGCAGTCCTAGGCATATAGATGTACCCACAATACTGTTGCAGAGAGCATTCCAGGAAGTGGATCTAGTGACACTGAAAGAACAGTGATCTAATTCCATGTCAGGATGGGATGTGCGTTGATGGGGAACTTGTAGGTGGTGGTGTTCCCATGTATCTGCTGCCCTTGTCCTACGAAGAGGTAGAGGCTGTGGGTTTGGATGGTATGTTGAAATTTGTTGGTGTACACAGTGCTGTGACTGCACCAATGGTCGGGGGGAGTAAACATTTAAAGTTGTTCATGTAGGATCAGTCAAGTGGGCTGTTTTGTCCTGGATGGTGTAATGCTTTTTGAGTGTTGGAGCTGCACCCATTGAGGCAAGTTGGGAGTATTCCAACACACTCCTGACCTGTGCCTTGTTGATGGTGGATGGACTTTGGGACATGAGGAATTGAGTTACTTGCTTCAGAATTCCTAACCTCTGACTTGCTCTTGTAACCACTGTATTGAATGGCAGGCTCTGTTGACAGTGAGATTCCATAATAGTAATGCTATTGAACAATGAAGAGTGATGGTAAGATTCTCTCCACTTCAAGACGGTCATTGGCAGGCAGCACATAAGTTATTTGTCATGTTTTACGCCAAGCATGCATTCTGTCAATGTCTCAGTATGTGTGGTGGATACATCTGCTTATGAGTCTGAAGAGTTGAGAATAGTGTTGAACATTAAACAATTATTAGCAAACATTCTCAATTCTGAGGTTATGATGGAGGGTAGATCTTCAATGAAAATAGTTGAGTCCAGAGCACTGCTCTGAGGAGCTCCCAGTGATGTCTTGAAGCCGAGATAATTGACCTCCAACAACTGCACCTACCTTCCTTCATGCAAGGGATGACTCTGACCAATAGAGAGTATTTCCTCTGATTCACATTGACTTCTCTTTTGTTAGGGCACTTTGATACACTGCTCAGTCAGTTGGAGGCCTTGATGTCGAGGTCAGTCATTCATGTCCCCATTGGGGTTCAGCACTTTTGCCCATGTTTGGACTAAGGCTGTAATGCAATCAGAAGCTGAGTGGCCCTGATGGAACCCAAGTCAGTGATCGGATTATTGCTCAGTGCTACTGGACTGCACTGCCGATGACCCCTTCCAACACTTTGATTGAGAGTAGACCAATGGGGCAGTAATTGGCTGGTGTGAATGCGTCCTGCTTTCTGTGGAAAGGTGATAGCTGGGCAATTTTCCAAACTGTCAGTTGCCAATATTTGTAGCTGTTATGGACAGATGGATCTGTGGTGGTCAGCAGGATGTTTCCATGCTCATTTTTGACCTGCAGCCTTAGACTTCATGGGACCCAGAGTCAGTGGTGAGGACTCCCAGGACAACTCTGCCCCTCTGCTGGGTCTATCCTGCTGGTAGGACAGGACCTGCCAAGGGATGGGGATTCAAGCTTTTGAGGCATTTTATAGAAGGTATGATTTGGTGAGTGTGACTGTCAGGCAGTTGCTTGACTGATCTGTGGGACTCCTCTCCCAGTTTTGACTTTAGCCTCAAAATGTTAATGTGGAGGCCTTTGCAAGGTCACCTGGCCAGAGTGTGGCTCTATTGTATGTGGTTCCTCGGCTCATGCCAGGCCTGTCCAGCTTTTCAAAAATAAAAAATTCTGCAGCAGTTTTCGTGCAAGTGAGTGGCTGGCTGGGCCTTTTCAGGGCAGTTAAGAGTCAAACACATTGCTTTGGGTCTGGAATGACGTGTAGGCCAAACTGGGTAAGGGCAACAAACTAAAGGATTGGCTGAGTTTTTAATAACAATATGGTAGTTTCATGATTATCATTACAGAGACTATTTATATGCTGTGGCTATAAAGACAGAAATAGCCAAATTTTCGTGAGTTGCTGAGAAGGAAGTGTAGGTTTTATTTTATTTAGAGCAGGTTAAGCACAAGTATTAAAAATGATCTAACTTTCACATGGACACACATTAATGAATGGGAGATGGACAAAGTGAAACATTACAATCCATTAAAGATGGAAGTGACATGGTTCTTGTAAAACGATGATCTGGGTCATTCGGCTCTGCTTGGCGGTCTGCCTGGTTCCAGTGTTGAGGTAATTAACATTTGTAGGTGATGATTTATCTATTCCACTGGACGCAGACTCTGGTGTGTTGAGATGTTTAAAATCGCTACCTACGGCATATGGATTGTCAAATAGCAGGCAGGGTCTGTACTTGTAAAAACCGAAAGAACTGTGGATGCTGTAAATCGGGAACAAAAACAAAGTTGCTGGAAAAACTCGGCAAGTCTGGCAGCATTTGTGAAGGAAAAAAAAAGTTAACGTTTCAGGTCAGTGACCCTTGTGTTCTGAAGAAGAGCCATTCAACCTGAAACGTTAATTCTGATTTATCTCCACAGATGCTGCCAGACCTGCTGAGCTTTTCCAGCAATTTCTATTTTTGTTTTTGAGCTTGCATGATGTTTGGGGGAGAGAGGTCGACCCACACAGGGGTCTTGTCGGTTTGGTACCTTTTCTGCTTCTGTGTCTGTTGGAGAAAATGGTTTATTTAAACCAGAACAGTTAGCTGCCTTTTCATATCCTCTCTCTGTAACTGACAAGTGACCCGAATATGGTCATGACTAGTGTGTTCCAGGTAGATGTATTTGATGTTCTTAGCTCATGGCTGAGTAGATTTCTTTCTCAGCCACAGTATATTATCTGATGTGATAATATCTAATGCATAGTCCCTAGCCAGGTGATTGTTTCATGTTTTTTTGAATGAGTTTAGAGATGATGCCATTCATACTCCTTCTGGGCTATTGTCTCTGTTGGGTTCTCTAGACAGGTGGGCTACATTTGACATGTTTGGAATTTATCCTGCTTAAATATTCAGCCAATTGCTGTATCAGGTCACTGGAATTTGCAGTCCTTCCTTTTAAAACCAACAAGCGACTTCTGGCCCGAACTGTTATTTTTACAAAGAGTGACTTTGCATCACACATTATGCTGACTTGGAAATATTTTGCCATTCTTTCACTGTCACTGGGTCAAAATCTTGGAACTCGCGCCCAAGCAGAACTGTAGGTATGCTCGAAGGATTGCAGTGGTTCAAGGGACAGCTCACCACCAGCTTCTCAAGGGAAGTTAAGGATGGGTAACAAATGTTGGCCTAGTCAGTGTTATAATTGAGCACTTTATTGAACAGTACGTCCTTAAATTTCTGGAAGGTACCATTTTGCCATTTGTGTCGGTAAACTCACTTACAGATGACCCAGTGTCTGTAAATGAATCTGTCTTCAAGGGACATCTCCAGAATGTTCTTCATTGCATGATCTGTTGACTTACAGTATTTAATCTTATATTGAGGAACCATCACAGTCAACACCTATCCCTGAAGCCATGCTACACTCTTCTTTGAAACAAGTGTGTTTGTAACGGCTTGTTTTATAGTTAATGTCAACTTCTAACTATATAAGTATTTATGGAATTTGGTAACACTGCCTTTTTTTAAACTAAAGTAAATTTTTCTGACTTCTTCTAAAAGTATGTGAAGCATATGCTCCAGGCTTCTCTATGCTGTCTTCTATTCTGAGTTCTCTCTCTCTCTCACACACACTCTCTCACACACACTCTCTCACACACACTCTC
>JAHRHZ010000271.1:501074-541548 GCA_024137785.1 Ginglymostoma cirratum
CACACACACGTCTCTGTGGTGAGGAATCACATACTGACTCCAGTGTGGTTCATCGTGTTGGGTCAAAACAGGGTCACTAGTCAGTTATTCCCTTATTTCTTCAAATGCCTTCTGTCACTCCACAGACCACTCCTAAGGCTATTCAATCCTTGAGCGGTTGACACAGGGGCCGAATGCATTAACTAAGAATAATACACAGCAATCCTTATGAATGTCTTCTCTGGTCTCTTTGCTTTCAAAATCCCCTCAACCTCCCCCTTCATTGGGCAGATACATGAACTGGTGACCCAGGTATGTTATGCTCGACACCATGTGCAACATTTGTGCTTTGTTGCTTTGACATCATATCCTTGAAGTCAGTCTATGACTTTGTATCATTGTACCATGTGCTCTTTCTCCATCTTACTATTAATTAGAATGTCACTTAAACCAGTAATTCCTTTCAACTCCCTTAGTAACTGAGCCGGGACTCTGGCACACTGCGGGAGCAGTAGACATGTCAAACTCTCCTTGTATGTGAATGGTAGGAGATACCTTGCCTTTTGTCGGTCAAGTCTAATTGTATGCATTTGATGGATCTATCTTATTGACTGCCGCCTTGTTTGTTAAGTGAGAAAATACCAGTGGGCAGTTGGCAAGTATCATTCTCAATCTCATTATTTACTGTTTGTTTATAGTCTCCATAAATCTAAGTGGAACCACCTGCTTTGTGAATGATCACAGTGGGTGTCGCCTAATTACTGTTCTCAAATGCCCTAAAAAAACCCTGTTCTTTCCAGCTGTTGTCTTTTTATTTAACCTATTTTTCTAATCAACCCATTCAGAGATGTTATTACACACCTTTTGGAGTAGGTGGGGCTTGAACTTGGGCCTCCTAGTCCTAAGGTAGGGATACTACCACCGTGTTTCTTTGCCACTTCCAGTTGTTATTAAGACACTGGCTTTGCCTTGCAAAGTACCAATGGTTCATCTATCCTTAGAATCTATTATTTCATCGAATGTAGACGTCGCTGGCAAGAACAACATTTGTGCCCATCCTTAATTGCCCTAAAACTGAGGGGTTCGCTAAACTGTTTCATCCGACAGTTAAGAGGCAACTATGTTGCTACGGGTCTGGAGTCATGTATAGGGCAGACTGGGCAGGATGGCAGATTTCCATCCCAAAAAGATGTTAGTAAACCAGTTGGATTTTTCTGACAATCGACACTGATTACACCGTCATTGTTAGGCTAGCTTTTAATTCTAGATTTTTACTTATTGAATTCAAAGTGTATCATTCGCCATGATGGGATTTGAATCCAGGTCCCTAGAACATTAGAGCCTGGGGTTCTGGATTATTAGTCCAGTGACATTTGCTGTTATGATCTAATAAGCTGTTAAGGGATACCTGAGAGCTAATGAAACAAGGAAACTTGTGACGGTTATATGCAGGGTTAGTTGCGTTATAAATTGGGTACAGATATGATGAGCTAGTAATCAGTGGGGTGAAAGTTTTATGGAATGTGGTTAACTGAAATAAAGCTCTCACTTAAAAAAGAAAATGTGGACTTGGACTCTGTTCAAAAACTTTTACCTTCTAGTGTCTAATATTGGCTGCTATACCAGTCCTTCTCCTATTGTCTTTAGAATGCAGTCTGGTGAGGGCAAATTTAATTTTATTTGGTGCTCCTTCCTCACAGACGGCTTTGTATTCCCTTAGCCCTTTCTCTGTCAGATGCACTCACTCATCCCAACTGCAAAATAGTAAAATGTAGGGTATGCAGGGTAGATTGATCTTAGTAGGATAATAGGTTGGCACAACACAGTGGGCCAAAGGGCCTGTGCTGTGCTCTACTGTTCTATGTTCTATGCAAATATCTCGGCCCAGTTTAATCATTTCTTGGAAACATCTCTTCTTTCTAATCTAACAGATTTTGTTTCCTCCAAGTATGACTGATATTGAGTAGTAGGATGGATCATCATATCCCACTGTGACATTAACATTGGAATAACGAGTTTCATACCAGCTTTGTGTGAGAGAATCTGATTTGGATTTCTTCTGCTCTGTTTCGGAGATACCAGACACAGCTAAAGCTATGTCATTGCTGGAAAGAAGTTGTAAATCTCTGACTTCTGTTTCTGTCGTGGGCTGATATTATATCTTCGGCCTATTCTTCTCATCTCCCATGAGCTAAATGGCTTGTTCTCTGACTGAGGACCACTCTTGATCTCCCTGCTCGATACCATCAACTTCTGTTTCCATTTCTGTCACATGAATATTCGAGGGCTTGCAGACTCCAGAATCATCATCCTGGAGTTTTACGTTGACCTGGAGCTTTACTCTTTCTGCTCCTCTGGTGTGCTGTTAGGATCTCATTTGGGGTGGCACAGTGGCTCAGTGGTTAGCAGCGGGGACTCTGGTTCGATTCCACCCTCGAGCGACTGTATGTGTGGAGTTTGTACGTTCTCACTGTGTCGGTGTGGGTTTCTTCCCACAGTCCAAAGGTGTGCAGGTTAGGTGGATTGGTCATGCTAAATTGCCCATAGTATCCAGGGATGTATAGGCTAGATGGATTAGCCATGGGATGTGTAGGCTTACAGGGATAGGATAGGAGGGTGAGTCTGGGTGAGATGCTGTTTGGAGGCTCAGTGTGGACTCAATAGGCCAATGGCCTGCTACCACACTGTAGGGATTTTATGATTCTAATAAACTTTCCCACAGACACATTGACTGGAAATGGGGAATTTTGATGGTTGAAGGCTACCCCAGCATTAGTTGTATCTGTATTTCTGGCTCTGAGACTGGATCTCGCAGAAATCCAGTGGATCTCTCCACCCCATCAGCTCAGGAAAAGGGCTCCCTTACAATCTGCAATGATCGCTTCCTGCCATTTCCATGGCTATAGTTTCAAATAAAGTGGAGAAAAGAATTCCATCCCAGCTTTTGTCTTTCTGTTGAATGTTGTTCTGAGTAACATTAACAAACACAAGCTGATCTGAGGGAAGCCACATTATTGAGCTAACCTTAGTTACACATCCCCAGCATAAATGGCAATACAATAAAATGCTCAGACTTTGCAACGTAATATAATTTGGAACGTGTAGGTTTTCTGTGAGACGGTAGAGGAAATCTGAGTGACCTTGGGAGATTGACAGTCTGAGTTACCTTGCCAACAATTCTACCCAGAGTATCAATGCAACGTTTCAAGCAGCTTTCCCTTGTACAGCGTATCCTGCTGTTCCAGTTGAGTATGTTGCGAAGCTCACCTCTTCCTGTCTTTGTCTTTTAGGTTGTGAATGGTACAGAAATGAACCGATCACCATCCCAAAGCAAGAAGGAACACGAAGTTTTTGATAATGAACAAACTGAAGGTAAGGAAGTCAATCTGCTAACTGAAGACAAGTGGGAAACAAAGGAATCAATATTTAATGTCACTGCCAAGTTTAGATTGACTTGTGGTATTTGGCATTGCTTAGTTATGGTACTGGTTATCAGGAGCACTGTGCTCCTCCTTTAACTGGCCCTAGTCCATGTGACACATCACTTATTCCAGCCACTGGAATTAACTGAGGTAGGGACTCACTACACAGTAAGTGCAGATTCACAAATCAATGCTGAGCCTGTCAAAGTCCTTTAACGTAGAGAATTAGGAGTTGGCCATTTATTCTGCAGTTTGATCATGGCTGGTTTGTGCAGCAATTCCTCACTCAATGTGGTCCTGCTCTGCTGAACCAAAAAGTGCAACTTTTAAAAGAAACTGTGTTTAAGCAAATCAGATTTTCCCATTACATCGGATATAAAAGCTGGAGCTATGCTCCTTGCTGCCTCAGGGTGGGGGGGTGCGGTGGTGGGGTGGTGGATTCAAATAGTATACCCAATTGCCAAAATCCTTTATTCATAAATAACTTTCTAAGATGAAATAAATTCGAAAGTAGAGAAGAAATATGCTGACTCTTTCCACTTGCCTCCTGTGGACTACCTCTCTTTCCCCTTTCCCTCCTGTTTCTAACTGAGCCAAACTCCACTCCATTCCTTCTGCTTCACAACCCTCCTCATTGCTGGTCCTCTCTCTGCTGAACCCTTGAGGATTGAGCAGCGAGAGGTAGATCATATCAGAACAAGAGCAGCCTTCAGTAGTGGAGGTAAGTCATGACTGGGGGGAGTGGCACGACAGCTCATTTTGAAATGGTCCTTACCAGGCCCTACACTATACTTGACGTGGAACAGGATTAAAGTAAACTCTTAATTCTAAACACACACATTTACCTGTTACTGATCATTGTTAAATTGAAATAACTTCTAATGGGATTACTGTACCACAACTCCAGCCCCCCTCTAGATTAATCTCAGTTTAACAATCTCTGCTTTGAAACTTCCAGTTTAGCCCCAGAAGAATTTGATTGCCACAATCTTTTGCTTCCCTACCTCCCCTGAATGGTGTGGCTCTAACCGTCCACTTATTCTGGCTTCCTTCCCTGGAAATGGTGTTTTTGTCTCCCCGTCTGTCTCCAAGTGACCAAATGCAATCTCCTGTTTGAAACCTCAATGATCCAGGGCAGGGTGCTGTCAGCAGTCAGTGGCACATCCTGTTGAATGGAACTTACTGGGTCTCCAGGCAGACTCCTAATCTTATGCACTATCAGGTTCACGTTGGGCGGACTTTCTGCTACATTGCTCAAGCCATGCTTCATGTAGGCAAGGGGCTGACTGGTATTCTTATGACTGTGCAACAGCAATGGGCCTGCTCAGATGGGGGTGGGTAGAGGCCAATTGGACTATTTCAAACAGCCTGCGTTATGGTAAAACAGGAGGTGGATCGATCCCTGATTCCTGAGGTAGCTAATGAAGGCCTCTGCAGTTTTGAGGTCCAGCCTCAGCTGTCGGTTGGTAGCAATTCTCACTTCTCACCCACGGAATGTTTAATTCCCTGTAAAGTACACAGGTCAGGCTGACCCTAGCATTGAGTGAGCATGACATCGGCATCTATCAGACATGGTGTTCATCCCAGGCCCTGTCCACCTCCTCCACATGATACAGAATATCCTAAGGTATAGAAGAGGAGGGGATTACTCCCTAGGGACCCAAAAAAAAAATTATCTAGCCACTCTGTCATTGCTGCTCGCAGCATCTGGCTGCAAAAAAATTGTCTGTAATGTCTGCTGCTCAAAAGATTTTGAGCGGCTGTGAAAAGCAGAGCAGATACAAGTTGCTTATTTCCTTTCAGTTAGTTTCAGGACCCCTGGATCAAGGAATCGTCTGAGGGGGCTGTTGAGTAAGAGCTGTTTGGAAGGGTTAAGGGCTGGGTTGGTTGGAGTGGATGAGGGGAGTTAGCATTGAGTGGGGAGAGTGTTGCTGGACAGGTTGGACTGGGTTGGTTTGGTTTGGTTTGGGCAGTGGGTGGTTGTTGGGGGTGGCATGGTTTGGGAGTTGTTAGTTGGGGGTTCTTGGAGAGGTACGGACTGTTGATTGGGCTGGTTCTGGGGAGGGTGGGTCTTTTGCTGTTGATCCCTGTCCAGTGGCCCTGATGTGAAGGCTTTGTTTTCACTTGACCATTAACTTTGTTCCCTCCTTCCCTTCCAGTTCCCGACTCGTCGAAAGATCACCCCAGCACAGAAAGTGGAATGATCTGGAAAGTGACTGGTGGCCTCTACAATATCACCAAAGGAGCTGTTGGTGCCACAGTAGGTGGTGCCGTTTGGCTTGGCGGCAAAGGGCTGGCAGCGACCAAGACAGCGGTCACTTCAGTGCCAGCAGTTGGTGTGGGACTGGTAAGGGGTGGCATGTCGGCTGTGGCAGGAGGTGTCTCGACAGTGGGGTCCACTGTGGCTGGGAAAGTGCCCTTCACATCCAAGAAGAAAGACAAATCTGACTAAAGAGTCAACCTGCGGGGGCCTGATATGGACACATGTTACCTGGACTGTGCCAGTTCATTGGGTACGGGAGGGGTGTGGGTGGGGAGGGGTTGTGACGTTTGCCATTTAGTCTGGAAGTTTGTTGTCAGACCTTTGGAAGCATCAGCCTTTGGGGTTGACTCTTGCCTGGCGTGTACTGCTTTCTCTGAGTGGGACATCAGGGTAGGTCACCTGGGGAGCTGATCCGTCCATGGAAGCCAAGTCACCTGAAGAAGAGAAGCTTAAATCTTTACAGTGCTCCCAAGGAGAGGGCAGTCTGAGCGCTGCTGTCACCTTGGGAGATCCTACGCCACACCCCCATCCCCCTCTAACCTTCAGCCTCCAATTCTGAAGAGGAAACATGCTGAAGTTGACTGAATCCTCATATTTGAACGCAAGTGAGGCAGAAAGCCAGACTGGTAGTCACTGCAACAACTAGGGAGTCCTGGCTTATCAACGCTGCTCTGGGTGAGAGTATATTGTGGGCCTCTTCATGCTAAAGAGATGCAGTGTCTGAGGCTAAACACCCCAACTTAAACCATAGTAATGTTTCAAGAGCTACACCCTTTCCCATTACCCGAGTGATCTTTCTGTGAATGGTGAGTTTCAACAAAAAATCAATTTTGTTCTAAATGAATTGACATCTCCTTTGTTTCTCGTTTCCTATTTTAATTTTGTTCATCTTCGCAGCAATATCTTTGCTATCGATTGTCGAGACAGAACTGTCGATATCTGCACAGCCTGAGCTGCAGGAAAATATCTTACCGATGCCCTTGTTTTTGAGCTTTCTGGCAGATGACTATTAGTTTTGGGAAAGGGGACACTCCATTTCACGCTGAATGTCAATCCTGAACACAGCCCTGTCAAAAGCAAGGCTCTCTCATGTGAAGAGTGTGTTGAACAGGCTTAATCCTGTCACCCACCCAGCTTAGGAGTGTTCTGTACCCTGTATGTAAAAATTTCATTAAATTTGCAGAAATACAACCTCCAGTATCAGAGCTGTTGCTTCCCACTGTTCATGCATTGTAAACAGCAGTTGCTTTGTTCGATACCCAGTTGTGTACTGTACTGAGGCTGGTTTTTTGAACAGCATATTGTAACTAAGCTTGGGTTTTTCACAGTGCTTATTAAGTCACAATAGGCTGAGACATTAGGTTGTGTTCTGACATTTCGTTTTTTGCTTCTGAAGTTAGTAATGATTATTAATAGTGCAGTAACATAAGTAGGTATTGAGCTCTTTTGAGCCACATCAAATAAAAGCGGGATTTGCAATTTATTTAAATAGCCAGACTGTCTCACAAAGCAAATAACTCATCAAAAACATGACCTCTGTTTGCAGCCACCTCACTATTGTGGGTTTATACACAGTAGTGTCATAAGGGGAGGTAGATTACCTAGAGGTTGTTCTTTGTCATTCCTGAGCTCAAGTGTGTGTGCGTGTGTATTGTTGTCAACTGTGCTTGACCTGTATTCTGGAAAGTTTTATCACATCCAGTTGAAACACTCTTACACTCTTGCTAATGATTGCTTTGCGCAACAGTCAGTCAATAATGGCTGCTGCAATACCCATAATCCTCTGTGCACTCCAAACTGCTCTATCTATTTTACTGGTTACTGCACTCATGCAACAGGGCTTGATTGGGTCCACTGTGAATTTGCTGCTGCTTGAGTCCAATCAGTACAAAAATGGAGAAAGGAACACCCGTATGATTTTTCTCATGGTTTAGGAGATTAATAATTAATTCCAGGATAATGTGGGGTGTTGGTTACCCCTGGTGTATGCTATAGCAAGTGATTTGCATTTGACAATCTCACTACTGCCCTGATTTTCTTCCTCCCATCTCCTGAAGTTCTTGGAAGGGCTGTGTGTTAACTGTGACCATGCAAAGTTATGCGCCATGCTGGCCTATAGCTGGTTGCTGTCCCTTACATTTGTGGAATACATTCCTCGTGGTCAGCTAGGTTGTAATCTAAGGTGAGCTGTACCTGAAAAAACATTATTTTTATTGTATGGGACATGGAATTTTTGGCACTGTTTAGGGGATTGTAAGCAGCAGCTCAAACCTTTCTCTTCCTGTGAAAATCTTGTGGTTGTAAAATTAACACTCATGCTACTGGGACTATAGCTATTGAGAGTCCACTTGGAATTGTTCTTCGCTCAAACACTTCTGGATCATGCCTGATGTATCCTGGTTTTGTAGCTTTATAATAGTGTGCCTCTGGTCTCTGAGTTAAATGGGTCTTCTCTACCAGTCTGTCTTTTGTGGGCTTACTCGAGCCCGAAACGTTAAGCTGAAAATTGAGCTTCTGATAAAAAGAGCAGGCCTTCCATGTTACAGTTTACATTTTAGAGACCTTTTGGTTTTTCTCCCCTATAGCTTACTTCCCTTTACCACCAGTTGCGTTTTGGTCAGATTTACAGTAATGTGGATGAATAGATTTGATGGAGTGGAGGTACGTTTCTCCCCATCACTCGCGGAAACATTCTTCTGAGGCAGTATGGGCTACCAGCTCTGTATAATGCTCAAGTTGATGTACACTCTGATAATATGTGACAAACCAGAACTTGAGTTTGCAGAAGGTTGTCCAATTTATGCTTTTCTATCCTTGTACTTCAGCTGATGGACTGAGGCTGTGTTTAGATAATAGGCAGGGTTGTATTTGTATACAAAACACTTTTCAATCAGTATTGTATTTTACACCTTTCATTGAATAAATCTTTTTACCCAAGCTGTATCCTTGGTGTCCTTTTTAACTATTAACTACACAACTCCTGAACCTCCATACTGGCTTCCCTACAACAATTTTGTTCTGTCCCACTGGAGTGCAGGTACAGAAGGTGGGAATGGGTGTGTGAATGTCAGGGAATGAGGACGCATTAGAGAGGTGGTGTGTTAACACTGGGGAGTGAAGGCATAGTCTTAAAAATTCATCTCTTTTTTGAGATGTGGGCAGCAGGCAGTCATTCATGTTACTGCTGGTCTGGTGTTACATGTAGGTCAGACTACATAAGGACAATTTAAAAGATAGGATTTATGGGCATTTAGAGGCAAAAATTGATCAGCGGTAGTCAGCATGGTTTTGTGCAAGGAAAATCGTGTCTCACAAACTCGGTTGAGTTTTTTGAAGTTACTGAAAAGATTGAGGTGGAGCAGTAGATGTTCTTTACTTGCACCTTAGTGGGGCTTTCAACAAGGTTTTGCATGATAGACCGATTAGTAAAACTAAATCACGTGGGATTTGGGGTGAGTTTGCCAATTGGATGCATAATTAGCCATAACGGCAGGAGACAGAGAGTGATGGTGAAGGGTTGCTTTTTGGACCGGAGGCCTGTGACCACTGGCGTTCCACAGGGATTGGTTCGGGGTTCTCTTTTGTTCATTGTTTAGATAAATGATTTGCATGAGAGTATAGAAGGCACGGTTAGTAAATTTGTGGACAACACCATAATTGATGGCCTTATGACAGTGTAGAAGGTTTTCGAAGATTACAAAGGGATCTGGATCAAATGGGTCAATGGGCTGAAAAATGGCAGATGGGAGTTCAATCTGGATAAATGCGAAGTATTGCACTATGGTACATCATATAAGAGTAGGGCTTACACAATTAATGGTAGGACCTTGGGTAGTGCTGTAGAATAGGGGAACCTAGGAATTCTTGTACATAATTCTTTGAAGTTTGTGCCACATACAGACAAGGTAGTTGAAAAGGTATTTAGCATGCTTGCCTTCATTGCTCAGTCCTTTGAGTATAGGAGTTTGAAAGTCATGTTGACGTTGTACAGGATATTGGTGAGGCTTCTTCTGGAATACTGTGTCCAGTTCTGGACACCCAGTCATAGAACATAGAACAGTACAGCACGATACGGGCCCACGATGTTGTGCCGAACTTTTACCCTGAACCTAAGGTCTATCTAACCTCCACTGCTACCTTATAATATCATCCATACGCCTATCTAATAGCTGCTTAAATGCCCCTAATGAGGCCGACTCATCTACCCTTTCTGGCAATACATTCCACGCCCCTACCAGTCTCTCTGGGTAAAGAACCTACCTCTGACGTCTCCCCGATATCTACCAACTTTCACTTTAAAACTATGCCCCCTCGTAAAAGCTACCTCCACCCTAGGAAAAAGTCTCTGGCTGTCTACTCTATCTATACCTCTGATCATTTTGTACACCTCTATCAAGTCACCTTTCCTCCTTTGTCATTCTAAAGAGAAAAGCCCTAGCTCTCTCAACCTTTCCTTGTAAGACCTTCCCTCTATTCCAGGCAACATCCTGGTAAATCTCCTCTGCACCTTTTCTAACCCTTCCACATCTTTCCTGTAATGAGGTGACCAGAACTGCACACGATACTCCAAATGTGGCCGAACCAGACTTTTGTATAGCTGGAGCATAACTTCACGGCTCTTGAACTCAATCCCTCTATTAATGAAAGCTAACACACCATATGCCTTCATAACAACTCTGTCCACCTGCATGGCAGCTTTCAGGGAACTGTGAACATGAACCCCAAGATCCCTCTGCTCCTCAGCCCTGCTAAGAATCTTTTCGTTAACCCTGTATGCTGCTTTCAAGTTTGTCCTTCCAAAATGAATCACCTCACACTTTTCAGGCTTAAACTCCATTTGCCACTTCTCAGCCCAGCTCTGCATTCTATCAATGTCCCTTTGTAACTTATAGGAAGGATATTATTAAGCTGAAGAAGGTTCAGAAGAGATTTACTAGGATGTTGCTGGGTATGGAAGGAATTGGGTTATAAAGAAGGGCTGGATAAGCTGGGACCTTTTCCATTGGAGTGTAGGAGATCGAGAGGTGACCTTAAAGAAGTTTATAAAATGATGAGGGGTATAGATAGCGTTAATGGCAGTTATCTTTGCCCTAGGATGGGGGGGGGAGGGACGTGGTTCAAGACAAGGGGCACAATTTTATGGTGACAGTAGAGAGATTTAAAAAAGACATGAGGTAAATGTTTTACACGGAGGGTGGTTTCTGTGTGGAATGACCTCCCTGAAGAAGTGGTGGATGTGGGTGCAATTAGTGTTTAAAAGCCATTTGAATGAGTACATGAATAGGAAAGGTTTGGAGAGATATGGCCCAGGAGCAGGCAGGAGGGGACTTAGTTTAGTTTGGGATTATATTTGACATGGACTGTTTGGACTGAAGGGTCTGTGACATGAGACTATGACATGAACCCTCACTCTGTGTCATAACTTCTGTGACTCCTCAATGAATGTCTGATTTTGAAAATCCAAGCACACAACACCCGCTGGGAACTCAGGACCACAACATAACTGAGGGCTGCTGCCATCACAATGAGAACTGTGACAATGTAATCATCGCTGCACCAGACAAAACACAACAAAGTGAAGCAATCTGTTCATTTGTGCAGAAGAGATGAATAGAGAGCAAGCCAAGTGCTCTGGGAAACTCAATCCATACCTTCCTGACTCTAGGGAGAGATAGTAGACATGGTTGAATCAGCAGAGTTAAACATATTCCAAAGTAGACTGAACAATGAAGCCTGTGATTCATTTCTGTTGCAGTAGAGAAGATCATGCTCAAAATTGAAGAGCGGGTTTTGTCAATGGAAGACAGTGAGCGAGAGACAGCAATACACACAATCTCTGAGATGCTAGTGGTGTATTCAAAGAAGTTCAATATCAGCAGGGAAGTGCTGGGGAATCTTATGGGGACACTGCCATGCTGTTCTGATTGTTCCCTTGTAGTTCAGCAGATGGCCCTCAATGCAGTCTATACTATCCTGTCCATCCAG
Source organism: Ginglymostoma cirratum (assembly GCA_024137785.1). NCBI lineage: Eukaryota > Metazoa > Chordata > Chondrichthyes > Orectolobiformes > Ginglymostomatidae > Ginglymostoma > Ginglymostoma cirratum. The sequence goes on from JAHRHZ010000271.1 coordinate 512,724, forward strand.
TTAAGGGGTGAAGGGGCCAGCCTGGAACCACATCATGAGCACTTACGGATTCTGAAGTCCCTTCCTGAAGAACTGACAGACCCTGATGAATAAGTGAAGAGCAGCAGCTGATGATAAAGTCTGCATGGTGACCATTATCCAACATCTTGTGTACTCACTCAAAGGAAAAACCTGCCCCGTCAGTAGGGCTGTGTGCTCGGCCAATGTCTCGCTGGCTGCCACCATGGCCTAAATGAAATTCTCACTCAGACCAGGATGGCAGACGTAGTGATGACACCGTTTCCACAGCTAATCCATGGCCTACATGTATCTCTCACCAGTGGGGTGAGTTTCTGTCTGCCCAAGGATTTGGATATTGAATCATAGCAGAGAGGTTTCACAGCCGGGTTTGATGTTGGTACAAATCTGTCACTGAACGAAAAGTATGTGAGGTCACTCAAGGCTCTATTTGATCTGGCCAGTCGAAGGGACATCTACTGTCCTCATCTTCTCATAGGATGGCAAACAGCGAGTAGGGATTGCATTTGAACCGGTGGGTTGTTCTGCTAGCCAGAGCAATGACTGCATCTGCCAGCAACGATTTGTGTGACCCCATTCATCGACTGGCTTCCCAATCGTTTGGTTCCGAGACTGTTGCGCAGTTCATGTGATCGTCTTCTTCGGGGAACTCTTGAAAGCTCCATGTGTTTCTGAACTGGGTCTCAGAGACATTGTGATTGACAGCTTGATCCAATACCTGTGCTGGTATGACTCCTCTCCTGTTACCCAGTTTCTCTGTGTCAGAGCTTTAGAAAACATTGATTTTGGAGTGAGACGATGCTATTGGAGCGTGACAGATGTATTGGTGAGCTGTCGGGGAATATAGTGAACACTGCCGTGTTGTCTTGCTGCAGAAAAACATTCTTCGGGCACCAGCAGAAACAATTGAGCTCTTTTTAAACCCAATCCTCACCAGGATTCAGCCACTCTTTGGGGGCAGGGAGTGAGCAAGTGTCAGTGGAAGCTTTCCAAATGTTAGGAATGTTGGCCAAGTTTGGGGGTGGGGAGAGTCTGGTGACTTCCAGCAACAGATCCATGCCAACATCATGTGTTTGCTGTTGCACCTGGGGAGGAAGAGTGAGAAAACCATCCAATGTTGTATTGCAACACTGCAAACAATCTTCTCATCCACTGGATCCACAAAGGCTTGCTCCTTAATTGAAATATGTCTGGAGGTGCCAGGCTGGAGTTACCCAGACTTTCTGAGACACTTGTCACTTCAACTTGACCATTACCCAAACCTGGTGAATTCTTACATCTCAGCCTGTGTGACATTCAGCTGCAATCAGGCCGCCCCCCACGATCACGCAGTGGCCTTGGCAACATTCCTCATGAAGCAGACACATTGCATCTGACTTACCTGATGGAACTTCTGGGGAAAAATATTAATTAGCAATTGCTGCTCTTCAGCACCCAAATGAGGCCTCAGTACATTAGGCTCTGAATATGGTCCAGATCCTTGTCTCCCTCACACCAACTGATCTGCTCCAGATCCTCACGTTCAAAATACTAATGGATCTTCTGAATATCAATGTTTATGTAACACAAATGGATCTTCTCACCTTCATCACAAAATCTAATGTCCTTCAGATCTTAACTTTGTACCAACACCTGATCTCTCCAGATCCTGAACTTTGTATCAGCATTGACTTCCTCCAGATTGTGGACATTGTAACAAGAATTGATCTCCTCCAGATCCTCACCCTTGTAACAGAACTGATCTAAAAACATAACACATTTTCATCATATCCGTTGATCTTATCCAGAGCCTCCAGTTTATAAAAGCAATGGACCCTTCTCCCAGTTATATTCATACATATTGTGAAGAATTAATTTTATTGTACATAAGTATTCTGCTTCACTGTAAAATAAAGTGTGGCAATATTATTGGACCTGCATGCATCGCATAAATGCATTCACCTTCTGGAAGTGGACCATGAGGGGTCATCTCTTACCAGGCAGCAGATGAAGAGAGGGCAAGGCTTGGGGTCTTCAGTCTCCTTCACTGACCACATCTGCAGGAAGTAGTAATGGCTTGATCAGATTGAGAATGGGGTTTCAGAGCTTGGACATGGTCATTTGCCAGCTTAAGGAAGTGTTTCTGACGAACACTGAGCACTGGTCAGAAAAGGGAGGTAGTCAAACATTCAGTAAAATGCCAGAGTACATCTCGCTCAAGAAGAGATTCTATGTGTCTGAAAACAGTGGGAGTGATGGTTCTTGTGGGGGGTGCAGTCAGAGCTCAGCTGCACAAGGTGGGGAGGAGAAAGAGAGGGAGAACAATATCGGTGGGAAACTCAGTCATGTGGGGCACTCAAGTATTTCTGCAGCCACAGAAGTCACACCAGGATAGTGACTTGACTTCCTGGGGCCAGGGTCAAAGATGTCACTGAACCGCTACAGAGCATTCTGAAGGGGAACGGTGAGCAGTTAGAAGTGGTTCACATTGGTACCTGCAACATACGTTGTGGGAGAGAAGACATCCTGCAACAAGAATTTAGGGAGCTAAGTAGTAGATTAAAAAAGCAGAACTTCGAAGGTTGTAATTTCTGAATTACTCCCAGTATTATGTGTTGGTGAATGTAGGAATAGGCAGATAGAACAGATGAATATGCTGGAGTTAGAGGAAGGACTTCAGGTTTCTGGATCACTGGGTCCATTTCTTGGGAAGGTAGGGCCTATCCAGTTCTGAGGGTTTGTACCTGAACCACAACAGGGCCATCATCGTTCCGGGGTGATATGCTGGTGTGGTTTTAAACTAATTTGGCAGCAGGATGGGATAGTGGAGGCACAGTGAGGTATGATGCACAGATAAGCATAGAAGACGGACTATGTCCATGTAGAAGAAATGAGCGAATACGAGAAAGTCAGGGTCATGCTTGTGCATGGACCGGAGGTGGTCAGAAAGTGGTCACCCAGTCAGCATTTGGTTTCTCCAATGTACAGTCAGCCACATTGGGTACAGCAAATACAATACACAGGATTGGAGGAGGTACAGGGGAAATGCTGCTTCACCTGGAAAGACTGTTTAGGCCCTTGGATGGTGAGTAGAGAGGAGATGAAGGGGCAGATATTGTACCTTCTGTGGTGACATGGGAAGGCACAGTGGGAAGAGGGGACGGTGTTGGTGGTCATCGAGGAATGGACCAGGGTGTCCTGAGGGAACAGTCCCTGTGAAATGCAGACTGGGGGAGTGAGGGGAAGAGGTATTTGGTGGTGGCATTCTGTCAGAGTTGTCTGAAATGGCAGAGGATGATCCTTTGAATGTGGAAGTGGGTGGGATGAAAAGTGAGGACAAGGGGACCTGATCACACTGTCATGTATGATAGGAAGGGGCAAGAGCGATAGCACGAATGGTAGATCAGAGGTGCTTGAGGACCCTGTCAACCACAGTGAGCGGGAGCTATGGTTATGGAAGAAGCAAGCCATGTCAGCAACGTTGTTTTGGAAAGTGGGTGTCATCCAGACAGATATGATGTAGGTGAAGGAAGTGGTAGAACGGGATGGAGTCCTTGCAGAACGTGGGGTGTGATGAGTTGTAGTGAAGGTAGCTGTGAGAGTCAGTGGCTTTGTAGTGGATGGCAGTTGACAGTTTATTTCCTGAAATGGAGACGGAGAGATCAAGAAAAGGAAGGAAAGTGTCAGAGATGAGCCATGGGAAAGAAAGAAATTGGAGGCAAAATGAACAATTTCTTCAAGATCCAGGTGGGAGCATGAAGTGGCGCCGAAGCAGTTGTCAATGTACCGACTGTGAGAAGGGGCCAGTGTAGGACTGGAGCAAGGATCGTTCCACATACCCCATAAAGAGGCAGACTTAACTGGGGCCCATGTGGAGCAGAGTAGTGATGAATAGGGATTGTTCAGGTTGAGGAAGAAGCTGAGAAGGCTTTGGAAATGGAGGTATAGAGGGATTGGATATCCATGATGAAGAGGAGAAGTTAGGGCACAGGGAGACAGTGAGAAAAGAGATTGATGTGGTTGGTTCACTGATGGAGCTGGTTTGTTATTCTGTAGGCGTTTCATTACCCTGCTGGGTAACATCATCAATGCAAACTCTGATGAAGCACTGTTGTGTTTTCCTGCCTGTTATTCAAACTCTGGTGTCCGTTGGAGTTGATTACCTCATTTCCGGGTTTTCTTTGCAGTGGTGTTTATATAGGGTCTAATTCTATATGTTTATTGATGGCCTTCTTGGTGGAGAACCAGGCCTCTAGGAATTCCCGTGCTTGTCCCTGTTTGACATGTTCTAGAATCCTCATATTGAACCAATGGACTGGTGGTTCACCTTGTCTGTGAGCATGGAGACGAGTGAGTATTGGTCATGTCTTTTTGATGCTAGTTGGTGTTCATGTATTCTCATAGCTAATTTCATTCCTGTCTGTCCAATGTAATGTTTGTCGCAGTCCTTACATGGAATCTTGTATATTACGTTGGTTCTGTTCATAGTGGGTAAGGAAGAGGTCTTTGGTTCTTGTTAGCAGTTGGTGTAGGGTTTTATGTAGATTTGTGTGCTATTCTGATGCCCAGTGGCCGTAGGAGTCTTGTGGTTGGTTCAGATACGTTCTTGATGTACAGTCAAGTGACGAGTGTGTGTCGGGGTGTGCTGTATCTTCCTGTTGTTTGTGTGATAGGCATCATCGGACCCAGCTGTTTGGGTATCCGTTGTCTCTAAATACTTAATGGAGGTATTCTTCATTTTGGTGTAGTTCTGGGTTGCTGCAGTGTGTTCTGGCTCATTTGCACAGTGTTTTTATGCAATTCTGTTTGCTACACGGATGCCTCAGGAACGAGGTATTACTGCACAATGTTAGATACAAACCTCCCATTAACAACCCACAGGCACATAGGACAACAAAGCGCAATGGCCACAGAATGGGGAAGGTAATGATTAACAGCTGGGTCCGACGATGCCTGTCAAACAACAGGAAGATACAGTACGCCCCGATACATACTTGTCACTTGACTGTACATTAAGAACAGATCTGAACTGATCACAAGACTCCCATGGCCACTGGGCATCACAGTAGCACACAAACCTACATCAACCCTGTGCCAACTGCTAAAAAGAACCGAAGACCCCTTACCCACTATGAACAGAACCAACATAATATACAAGATTCCATGCAAGGAATGCGACAACCATTACATTGGACAGACAGGAAGGAAACTGGCCACGAGAATACATGAACACCAACTAGCAACAAAAAGACATGACCAATATACTCACCAATATCCAGCAGGCTAACGAAATGTGTGCAAACTAACAAACCAGCTTGGTGAGTGAATCAACCATGGCATGCCCAACCTGAGCTACAAATCTACTCAAGCACCTTAGAGAAAAGAGATTAGTCTGAGACTGGTGCAGTTGAGAGAAAGGAGCCTGTCAAACAGTCAGGGCAGACAGGAACAAAGCAGAGTATGAAGTAGGACTGATAAGTTAAACTGCAAGAGGTAAGGCGGATGAACTCAGGGCCTGGTTGAGAACATGAGACTGGGATATTGTAATGAGTTATAGAGACGTGGCTCGGGGATGGACAGAACTGGCAGCTTAATGTTTCAGGGTATAGATGCTACAGGAAGGATCGAAAAGCAGATGAGAGAAGGGAACGTGGTGTTTTTGATTAGATTTAACATTACGGTTGTACTTAGGGAGGATATTCCTGGGAGTATGTCCAGGAAAGTTATTTGGGTGGAGCTGGGAAATAAAGGAGTGATGATTACCTTTTTGGAATTGTACTATGGACCACACACCCCCACCCCTCCAATAGTCAGCAGGAAATTGAGAAGCAAATTTGTCAGGAGATCTCAGTTATCTGTAAGAATAGTAGGGTGGTAATGGAAGGGGGTTTTACCTTTCCAAACGTTGACTGGGGCTGCCATTGTGTTAACGGCTTGGATGGGGAGGAATTTGTTAAGTGTGTGCAAGAAAATTTTCTGATTCAGTATTGGATGTACCTACTAAAGAAGGAGCAAAACTTGACCTACTGTTGGGAAATAAGCCAGGGCAGGTGACTGAGGTGTCAGTGACTATAATTTTATTAGTTTTAAAATAGTGATGAAAAGGATAGAATGGATCTAAAAGTTAAAGTTCTAAATTGGAGGATGGCTGATTTTTATGGTATTATGCAAGAGCTTTCAAAAGTTGATTGGGGCAGTTATTCACAGGTAAAGGGATGGCTGGGAAGTGGGAAGCCTTCAAAAATAAGATAACGAGAGTCCAGCGACTGTGTGTTGCTGTTAGTGTGAAGGGCAAGGCTGGTAGGTGTAGGGAATGCTGGATGACTAGAGAAATTGATGTTTTGGTCAAGAGAAAGACAGAAGCATATGTCAGGTGTAGACAGCAGAGATCGAGTGAATCCCTTGAGGAGTATAAAGGCAGGAGGAGTATTCTTAAGAGGAAAATCAGTAGGGCAAAAAGGGGACATGAGATAGGTTTGGCAAATAGGGTTAAGTAGAATCCAAAGGGATTTTATAAATACATTAAGGACAAAGTGAACTAGGGAGAGAATAGGGTCTCTTAAAGATGAGCAAGGCTGCCTATGTGTGGAACTGCGGGAGATGGCGGAGATATTAAATGAGTTTTTGCATCAGTGTTTACTGTGGAGAAGGATATGGAAGATAGAGATAGTGACATCTTGAAATATGTCCATATTACAGAAGAGGTGGTGCTGGACATTTTAAAATGCATAAAGGTGGATAAATCCCCGGGACCTGATCAGGTATCCTCTAGAATATCCCTTGCTGAGATATTTGTATCATCAACAGCCACAGGTGAAGTGCTGGAAGACTGGAAGTTGGCTAGTGTGGTGCCACTATGTAAGAAAGGTGGTAAGGAAAAGCCAGGGAACTGTAGACCAGTGAGCCTGACATCAGTGGCGGGCAAATTGTTGGAGGGATCCTGAGGGACAGGATTTACATGTATTTGGAAAGGCAAGGACTGAATGGGAATAGTCAACATGGCTTTGTTTGTGGGAAGTCAAGTCTCACAAACTTGATTTGAGTTTTTTGAAGAAATAACGAAGAGAATTGATGAGGGCAGAGCGGTGGACATAATCTATATGGGCTTTAGTAAGGCATTTGAAAAGGTTCCTCAAGGTAGGCTGGTTTTCAAGGTTAGATCACATGGAATACAGGGAGAACTAGCCATTTGGATACAAAATTGGCTCGAAGGAAGGAGACAGATGGTAATGGTGGAAAGTTGCCTTTTAGGCTGGAGGCGTGTGAACAGTGGTGTGCCACAAGGATCGGTGCTGGGTCCACGGCTTTCTGTCATTTATATAAATGCTTTGGATGTGAACATAGGATGTATGGTTGGTAAGTTTGGAGATGACAGCAAAATTGGTGGTGTATTGGACAGCGAAGAGGGTTACCTCAGAGTACAAAAGGACATTGATCAGATGGGCCAATAGGCTAAGGAGTGGCAGATGGTGTTTAACTTAGATAAATGTGAGGTGCTGCATTTTGGAAAGGCAAATCAGGGCAGGACTTAGACATTTAATGGTAAGGTCCCGCGGAGTGTTGCTGTAAAAAGACGTTGGAGTGCAGATTCACACCTCCATGAAAGGGGTTACACAGTACAGTGAAGGAAGTGTTTGGTTTGTTTGCCTTCATTGATTAGTGCATTGAGTATAGGAGTTGGGAGGTCATGTTGTGGCTGTTCGGGACATTGGTTAGGCCACTTTTGGAATACTGTGTGCAATTCTGGTCTCCCTGCTATAGGAAAGATGTTGTGAAACTTGAAAGGGTTCGGAAAAGATTTACAGGGATGTTGCCAGGCTTGGAGGGTTTGAGCTAAAGGGAGAAGCTGAATAGGTTGGGGCTATTTTCCCTGAGCATCAGAGGCTGACGGGTGACCTTATACAGATTTATAAAATCCCTACCTCTCCCCTACGCTATGGCTTGTTCACGTTGCTTCTAGCTGAGAAGAGTAATCCTCTCTCTTTTACGCCTTAGCTTGCACCCATTTTATATCTCTATTTCTCTTTCATCACAGTTAGCAATTGCATTGTGTTGGGCCTCCACACCATCTGTTGCCCTCGCTTCTCCTCCTCCACTTCTGTCAAATGTATAAAAACTATAAAAACTTCTTCAGTTCTGAAGAAGAGTCATACCAGACTCAAAACATTAACTGTTTCTCTCTCCAAAGATGCTGCCAGAGCTGTTGAGTTCTTCCCGCATTTGTTCCAGCTTTCCAGCACCTGTAGTATTTTGCTTTTATCATATGCTCATTGATCACATTGTCTAAGGGATTTGTTGTGTGCTGCAATACAAAAGTTTGTTTTGTGATGTCCTGATATCTTGAAAGGCACTATATAAATGCAAATTCTTTATTTGCACACAGGTGAGGTATCACTGCTCTTCGCTGCAATATGTTTGCATTAATATCAGTATTTTATGGAGATTGGATTCTGTCATTTGATATGTCTAAGGTTGCTAAGATGTCACATTGAGTACACAAGCTTCCAGTCACGCTGGCTGGAGACCCTCCTTAACTCAGATTCTTATTTCATGTTTCACACCAGTTCATGGCTTCGTATGCCAGCCTTCCTACAGGCCCCTGGCATAACAATACATAAAATCTAAGAAGTGGATGAGGCTGTCGCAAATTTTTAAAAACTGCACTCAATCAGCTCTTCACAAGTTCAGCGATTCTCCCAAGTATGTATTTTGAATGACCTTGCAATGTCGTAAATGGGCAGCTAATTAATATGTACATTGAAATAAATTGTCACCATTATCACAATTATATGTAGCTGAGAAATTGGAGGGGCTCCTGTGGTGCAATGGTAGTGTCCCTAGCTCTGGGCTGGAGGTCCAGGTTAAAGTCCCATTTGCCCCTGAGAACATGCAAAAGCAGTGTGATTAAAAATAATTTAAATATTGGGCAATAGATGGGGCAGAAACCATTCTGAGCTGCACTTGAAGTGTCAGCGAGGATATTGCTTAAGTCTCTGGTGAAACATTTGAAACTTTAGCCTTCTGATCTGAATGAAAGTGTGCTACCGCTGAACTCACTGGTAGTGGAGTATTAGATTTTGACATTTTGAGTTGCACAGCTGTTGGTTAAGTCAGGCATCTGTTTCTGGTCTGTGGTTGGCACTTCAATTATGCCTAAAAAGATCAATAACAGTGCCACCATCCCTCTTTGCTGTTTTAGCCGTCACTCAGGTGATGTTCTATCACTTCTGAGGGACTTCCATGACTGGGGTGAAAACAGCAACTGCAAGTTCACATCCAGACAGCTCCGAGTAGGCATCAGCTAATCAGCTGCTTGATCTGCTTGTTCTCGATGAGACCATCTCCAGTCTGGGCCCAAACTCCTTTTAATCCATCTCTCTTGATACCCCTATTGAACAGACATTGATCTGAATCTACTGATATGGGTCAGAATCCAATTAGTCTACCTACCTTTGGTGGAGTTTCTCAGGTGAGCCTATGGGACAAGAGCCTTCCCAGCCTGACCTAGGTACAGGAGTCCACGAAAACCTGAAGTCAAGAGCAAAGAGGATTGTCTCTGAAACTGCATCCCTGATGAACAGCACTTTAATGATTCAAAGCCGCTTTGACAGACTGAGAGGAGTGTGTAAGGTAAGTGAAGGGGTGTGGTGGTAGGTGGGTGAGGGGAGGCTTAAGGACATTAAGTTGGGTTCTACATTTTCATGTTAACAGCTGAGTAAATGCTGAGCAAAGCAAGAGGAGGGGCTCAGAGTCTGTGTTATTTGTTAACGATGAAGACTTCTTCTAAATCTCAGTGATCTCACTACGCCATAGGAGGCACTAGAAAGTACCTAGATATGTATCCTCTAAAAATAGATACTTTGGTGACGAGCTTACATCTTGAGAAGTTTTGAGAAAGACCACTCTCAAAAGTCTGATGCCCAGAAAAACCGTAGTAACCTGGCCAGAGTCCTCACCATTTATTATGGACTCGGTGCTGATGCAATTTTCTTGCAGTAGTCAATGCGAGCAAAGCATTCTAAGTGTTCTTTATAGACCCAACAAGATAATCAGCTCCCCCAAATGTGAAAAAAGTTAAAGTTTTGAGTTTGGTAAGACTCTAATTTGGGTTGTGCTATTAGAAAAAAAGCTAGAGAAGGGGTGAGCCTGTTGGCATGTCAAGCCATGCTTTGCTACTCAATAAGATAATGGCTGATCTTATGCCTCATCTACACCTTTCTGGGCTGCCCATATGTCACTTCATTCCAAATATTTAACAATCTACTGAGCTCTGACTTGAATAGATTCAGTGACTGAGCATCCACAACTCCCTATGGAAGAGAATTCCAAAGATACATCACTCTTTGACATAATTTCTCCTTATCACAGCCCTATATGGCTGATTGTCTAGTCTAAGACTCTGACTAATACCTGTCAATTCCCCAATCAATGGAAACATCCTTACAGGACCTTCCTATCAATTCTCTTACGTTGCAGTGAGATCACCTCTCTTTTTTTCTAAACTCTCTGAAATATGTGTCTTGTTTACTCAGTCTCTCCTTGTAGGTCAATCCCACCATTTGTGGAAGTCCTTTTCTGCACTCCCTGTAGAGTAGAGACCAGGTCTGTATGCAGTAAAATTGTATGAAGGGTTCTCATTCGAGTCACCTTGGTGAAAAATAACTCGGGTAGATTTGTTGTCACCATCCTACTTCTGGTTGGCACCTAAAGGCCAGACTGGTCCAGTGTGATAAAGGAAAACCACTAGGCAGCTTCAATCAGACCATCTTGTCTTATACAAGATATAATTTATCACATGATAGATATCTGATATGATTTACATTTGTATGGTAGACATCACTACTAAGACTTCAATGGAAGGTCTGTCTCGTTCAGGGTCTAAAACTATGTAACATACAAGACCAGGTAACGTCATCATACTGGACAGTGGTTGATGCACTCTGCTGCATTAGCCCTTTCAGAGTGTAACACCTTATGCAACAAGTACCCCAAGCCCATATACAATTGTAGCAAGACTTCTTTCCTCATACACAAATCCCTTCATGATAAATATAGGAAGTAAGAGCAGGAGGAGATAATTCAGCCCATCAGCCTTCCCTGCCATTCTATGTGATCAGGTTGATCTGTCCCAGGCCTCAACTTGTCTTTCATGCCAGATCCTCAGAGCCACCAATTCCTTAATACTTCAATAATCCATCTTCCTCTTCTTTAAATACTTTCAGTGACCTGGCCTTTACAACTCTCTGTGATTGAGAATACCAGACATTCACTATCCTATGGGAGAAGAATTTTTTTTCTCTGTTTTAAATGAGTGTTCCCTTATTGTGTGACCATGGCTCCTAATTCAAGACTCCCGCAATAGTGGAAATCCATTTCTGAAGAAAGGCCTAGGCCCGAAACATCAGCTTTCCTGCTCCTCTGATGCTGCTTGGCCTGCTGTGTTCATCTAGCTCTACACCTTGTTATCTCAGATGCTCCAGCATCTGCAGTTCCTACTATCTCTGAATAAAGGTCTAACCTGTTTAGCTGTTCTTGATAAGTCAACCCTTCAGGCCAGGAATTGGCATAGTGGAAGTTTCTTTGATCATGCCTGTACGTCCTTTCTTAAATACTAAAAATTGTACACAGTACTCCAGGTGTGGCCTCACCAACACCCTGTACAGTTGTAACAAGATTTCCCTGCCTGTAAACTTCAACCATGTGGCAATAATGGCCAAAATTCCATTTGCCTTCTCAATGACTTGCTGCAGCTGCAACTTTTTATATTTCATGCATAAGGATGCACAGATCCTCTGCTCTCCATTTGAGTAATTGTCTTTTGATTCCTACTGCCAAAGTGCAGGACCTCACATTGTCCTATATTAAACTCCCATCTCCCAAGTTTTTGCACACCCACTCAGCCTTTCTATATTCCCTTAGAGAACCCTTATGTCCTCTCACCTATTTTTGCATCATCGGCAAATTTGGATACATTATACTCTGCTCCTGCCTCCAAATTGTTACTATAGTTAGTGAAGAAATGCAGCCCTAAGATGTTTCTTGTGACACTCCACTAGTTACATCTTTCCAACATGAAAATGACCCATTCATCCCAACTCTGTCTTCTGCGTGTTGACCCATCCGCAATCCATGCTAATACATTATCCCTAATGCCATGAGATCCTATCTTGTGCAATAACCTTACATGTGAGCATGGTCTCATGAAGGGGAAATCATATCTAACATATTCATTAGAATTCTTTGACGAGGTACAACATGCAGAATAGATAAGGGAAGCAGTGAATGTAATATTGTTGGATTTTTCAGAAGGTGTTTGATAAGGTTCCAATGTTAGGCTACTGAACAAGATATGAGCCTGTGATGTTGGACATAGTACATTAGACAGAGGATTGATTAACCAGTAGGAGACAGAATTGGGATAAGGGTGTTATTTTTAGAATGGCAACCTGTCACTAGTAGAATTCCGCAGGGATCAGTACTGGAGCCGCAATTATTTACAATGTATCTTGTCTTGGATGAGGAAAGTAAATGTACTATTTCCAAGTTTGTGGATGCAAGAAAAATAGGTGGGAAGGCAAGTGGTGAGGATAACACAAGGAGTCTGCAGAGGGTTATAGGCATGTTAAGTAAATGAGCAAAAACTTAGCAGATGGAATATAATGTGAGAAAATGTGAAGTTTTACATTTTGTCAGGAAGAATCGAGGAGCTGAATATAAATAGAGAAAGACTGTAGAAAGCTACAGAACAATGATTTAGGGGACCCTGTGCATGAATTACAAAGCAAGCATCCACGTTCAGCAGGTAACAGGGAAGGCAATGGAATGTTGACCTTTATTTCAAAGGCAATGGAATATAAAAACGAGGAGAGTTTGCTATAACTAAACAAAGCACTAGTCAGTTGGAACACCATGAGCAGTTTTTCACTCCTTGTTGAAGGAGTGATGTACTGGCATTGGAGGCAGTCCAGCGAAAGTTCACCAGGCTAATAGCAGGTATGGAGGGCCTGTCTTATGAGGAGAGGCTAAGTAGGTTGTGCCTATACCCATTGAAATACAGAAGAATGAGAGATGATCAGGTGGGCTGAAAGGATAATTTGTTTCCAAGAGAAGACAGCCTGTAATTCCAGAGTGGCTCAAGGATGGCTGGGGTATATTCAGCTTGGCATTTGTTACACTGATGCAGAAGAATAGACTGATAATGCAAGGTTGGAGATCTGATGGCTGCAGAGGAGCTGGAGTTGGTGCTGACGCGTTAACAGACTGTTTGACCATGCTGCAGGAATGCTTAATAAGATTTTTAAATTCATTTGTGGGACCTGGGCGTCACTGGCTGGCCAGTATTTTTATTACCCATCCCTAGTTGCCCTTGAGAAGGTTGTAGTGATTTACCTTCTTGAACTGCTGCAGTCCAGCTGCTGTAGTTCGACCCATAATGTCTTTAGGGAGGAAATTCCAGGATTTTGACCTGTACTGGTTTTGAAGTACTGGTATATATTTCCAAGTCAGAATGGTGAGTGGTTTGGAGGGGAACTTGCAGATGGTGGTGTTCCCATGTATCTTCTACCCTTGTCCTTCTAGATGGAAGTGGCTGTGGATTTGGTAGGTGCTATCTGAGGATCTTTGGTGAATTTCTGCAATGCTTTTTGTGGATAGTACACACTGCTACTTTTCAGCGTTTGTGATGGAAGGAGTGGATATTTGTGGATGTAGTGCCAATTAAGTGGGTTGCTCTGTCCTGGATGGTGTCATGATTCTTGAGTGTTGTTGGCGCCACACTCATCCAGGCATGTGAGGAGTATTCCATCACGCTCTCTACTGATGCCATGTAGATGGTGGACAGGCTTTTAGGAGTCAGAAGATGAGTTATACACTGCAGAATTCTCACCCTCTGACCTGCTCTTGCAGCCACGGTGTTTATGCAGGTCCAGCTGAGTTTCTGGTCAATGGTAACCCCCAAGATGTTGATAGTAGGGAATTCAGTGATGGTAACACCATTGAATGTCAAGGGTCACCAGTTACTTTCTCTTATTGAAGATGGTCATTGCCTGGCATTTGTGTGTCACAAATATAACTTGCCACTTGTCAGCCCATATAATCCAGATCTTGTTGCATTTGAACATGGACTGCTTCAGTCTCTGTGGAGTCACAAATGGTGCTGAACATTGTGCAATCATTGGCAAATCTCCCCACTTCTGTCCTTATGATGGAGAAAAGGTCATTGACGAAGCAGCTGAAGATGGTTACGCCTAGGACACTACCCTGAGGACTCCGGCAGAGATGTCCGGGAGTTGAGATGGCTGACGTCCAACAACCACATCCGTCTTTCTATGTGCCAGGCATGACTGCAACCAGTGGAGAGTTGGTCCCCGATATCCATTAAGGTCTAACAATGATGTTGAAATTAAGAATGTAAATAGCCTAAAGTTTGGGAGAGATCAGTGTGTGTAAAAATGAACAGTAACCTTCAAAATCTTGCAACCTCTGCAAATGGTTTGTGTCTGTTGAAATTCATTGACCATCTTTCTATCTTGCCCAACAGGTCGGCCATTGTGGCAGGCTGTGACTGGCCTGGACACTGGCACCCAGAGGATTAGCTAACTGTTGGTTGATGTTGAGTCCCAGAGAAGTTTGAACATCTGGACTCATTTGTAAAGTGGCAGACATTGCACGTATAGTGAGAACTGAGTGAAGGTTTGGCAGAAATACCAGAAAGAATGGATACCCCTGCAAGGACAGTTTAGGAGTCCATCCCAGCCCATGGGTAGTGCTTCCCAATCCTTTTCCAGGTCTTAACCACTCACTCCATAAAAAATACTTTTCCTCATTTTGTAATTCATTATTTTGGTTCTCAACCCTTTCACGATTGGAACAGTTTCGCTTTATCTATTCTAGACCCTTCAATTTGTTTTAATGTCCCTGAATACAATGATAATTTCACCTGTAATTAGTGAAGCCATGCGGTCACTTAGCACAGAGGAGTCAATTTGATCTATCGGGTTCAAGCCAGCTCTCTGTAGAACAATCCAGTCAGTCCTATTGACCTGCTCTATCTGCACAGTGCTGCAAATTTATTTCCCTCAAAGGTCAATCCGATTTCCTTTTGGAATCACTCAGCGTCTCTACTTCCAGCACTCTCATTGCCAGCGGGTTCTGGGTCATTACCACTCACTAGGCAAACAAAAAGATTTTCCCCTGGATTTCTTCCACTAAACTTTAAAACTGGGCCTCTGGTCCTCATCATTGCATCAAATAATGGGAGCAGCTGTCCTTTGTCTACTGTCTGTAAACCTGACATAATCTTGTGTAGTTCTTCAGATGAGGGCCTATGTTTCCCCAGCTAATCTCTTTTCAAAATACTTATAGCTGTCTCAATCTGTTTTTATGTATCTTGCTACTTTAACCATTTTTTTAACTACCATGGTTATCCTTTGTCAATTTTTTAAATCCTCCCAGGCTTCAGGTTTTTGACTATTTTCTGACAACACCATTATCCTCTTCCATTAATCTACTACTATACTTAACTTCTCTTGTTATCAAGCTGAGTCACTTTTCCCTGGTATTTTTATTTCATGAGAGAATGTATGATTGTTGCAAATTATGAATTACTATTTTAAATGCATATTGTTACCTACCTACTTTAGCCAACATAGCCCTTATATCTGCACAGTTTGCTGCATTCAATTCTAAAACCCTAGGGTCAGACTTAGTTAACCCAAGCTCAAACTCAGTTTAACAGCCTATCATGTTATGGCAACCATTCCCCAGAGGATCATTTACAAAGCTATTAATTAACCTTCTTTCATTGCAAGTTACTAGATTCAAAATAGCCTGTATCCTAGTTGATTCCTTGATTTCCTGGTCTAGAAAACTAGCTGTATATACTATATGAACTCATTCTCCTGACTATTACTAGAAATTTGGTTTGCCAGTCTATATGAAGACTAATGTTTAATATAATTACTGTTTTATTCACAATACATTCACCTCAGGTTTGCTGAGTTATACTCTGCCTACACTACAATTTACACTTGTGTTTCCTGCTCCTTTTCTGTTTCCTAACTGTATTCAATTAACTTTATATTTTGACTTTCTCTAAACTACGATCCCCTCTCTATATGTTTATCCAATCGTTTATTTCACCTACCTTTTCTAAGTGTCAATCAATTATGCTGAGATATTCAATTGCAAACTTTAGTCATGTTGCAATCACGTTTCTGTAATGGCTATTAGATCAAACTTGTTCATTTCAGCCTAGCTACTAATTCATCTATTTTGTTACGAATACTTTGTGCATTTAAATGTAGTACCTTTGGCTTTAATTACTTCTGCCACTGAATTTGGTAAAGAAAATGTTTTAGCCCCTTTCATATGTTTGTTTGTCTGCAAACATTATATCTCAAAAACTAATGGGTGAATTTCAATGGGATGCAATGCACAGTTAGGGTATGGCCCAAGAAAGAACTGATTAGTTTTTGATGAAGTTGCAGATCCAGATCCTTTGGGAGATTGGGTGAATTGAGTTTTCTTTTAAATTATTGTGGGTTGTTTTCATAGAATCCTTACAGTGTGGAAACAGGCCCTTCAGCCCAACAAGTTCACGCCAACCCTCAGATCGTCCCACCCAGACCCATACCCCTATAACTCACCTAACCCATACATTCCTGAATACTACAGGCAATTTAGCATTGCCAATCCACCTAACCTGCACATCTTTGGACTGTGGGAGGAAACCAGAGCACCCGGAGGAAACCCATGCAGACACGGGGAGAATGTGCAAACTCCACACGGACAGTCACCCAAGGCTGGAATTGAACCCAGGTCCCTGGTGCTGTGAGGCAGCAGTGCTAACCACAGAGCCACCGTGTGATTGTTGTTGATTATTTTAATGTTGTGGATTTTCTCAGGTGTGCTGGTGGAATTTATCACAATTATTAAAATATAAGCAGAATTTTCAAAGCAGATTAGTGGAAATGCAGTTCTGACAAAGTCACCTGACTTGAAACGTTAACTTTCCTTTCTTCCCACAGAAGTTGCCAGACCAGCTGAGTTTCACCAGCAGTTCCTGTTGTTGGTGGATAGACAGATGGGCCTCAAGCCTCTTCAGTGAAGCTCTTAAAAAATGATTACTTTTTCTTTTGTTTGTGTGAATCTTTTGTCTTCTTTGTAATTGCAGAACATTGAGCAAGCTGGGGAAAACATCAAGGGAGAACTGAATGTTACAATAACCTTAAATTAGTAAAGCATAGCGAAGCGTTCACTCTTCACTCTGCCTTCTCCAACTTTCTTTTTTTCCCTCTGATATCACCCCAGTTACTAATGCAGTAATATTCCTTACCTTTCTCAAACTCTCTGTTCCATCCTGACCCAGGCTGCATATTTTCAAATTGGATCACTACTCTGCTTTACAGCCACACAATTTTTATAGATTATTTATTGACATTCACTTTTCCTGAACCTTCTCAAAATTCCCAATCTGATTTAAAGCCCTTTCTACTGCACTCATTTTATGGTTTGTCTGGGCACTATTTTCAACCTGGTTTAAATAGATTTCATCCCAATACAATAGTTCTCTTTCCACCAGCACCGGTACCTGTGACTCATAAATCAAAACCTCTGCCTCCTGTCAATAGATTCTAAGCAGGCTGGTCAAACAGAAGCTAAGGCTTAACTTCCTTTGTGCAGCAGTTATTGACTATATCAGCCCCACAGTTCTTTCTCCTGGTCCCCACTATTCCCCTTTTAGATATCTAACTAATTGATAATCATCACCCATTTCACTTCTAACATTAATTACTTGTTAAATTTACAGATTTCTTGCTTCTCTTTAAATATTTTCAATTCATGACAACCATTTTAAAAACTAATGAAAAGGAACAAATGATTTTTGTGATGTTCTGTATATTGCGTTATAACACAACCAACTTTACGTCTTCACCTTTTTTAAAGAGAAAAATATTATACCATATTGAATTACAAAGAAATACAACAAACAATTAATTTTCTATGCTTGTATAAGACAAGATCCCCTCATCAATGATATCAAATAGATTCTTAGGGCAAGCTGTATCCATATATTTTTATTTATTCATGGGGTGCGGGTATTGCTGACAAAGTCAGTGTTAATTGTCCAACCCTAATTACCCTTCAGAGGTTTGTGGTAAGCTGCCTTCTTGAACTGCTGCAATCCTTGGGCTGTTACTATACCCAGAGTGCTGTTAGGGTGGGAGTTCTAAGATTTTGGCCGAGCAACATTAAAATAACAGCAACATATTTCCAAGTCAGAATGGTGGATGGTTTGAAGTGGATCTTGCAGGTTTTGGTGTTCCAATGCATTAGCTGTCCTTGTCTTTCTTGATGATAGTGGTTATAGATTTGGAAGGTGATGTCTAAGGAGCCTTGATGACTTACTGCAGTGCATCTTGCAAACAGTACATACTGATGCCAGTTTGCAGCAGTGGTGAAGGGAGTGAATGGTTAAAATATAGATGAGATACCAGTGAATGGAACAAGACATCTTGTTGTGATTCATGAGGCAGAAAATGTTGGTGATTAAGAGATCATGCTCATCATACATTTCAACATGAGAAGACCATTGTTGTTACAAACTGCTAAACTGGTTTTATTTTGTTCACCCACTGCCATACCTATAGACCTGCTCCAACAAGTGAAGTCACCAAGAATGACTAAGCTAACTTTAAAACAAAACAGTCATTGAGTGGAAGTTAATGTTGATGTTATCCTTGATTTCATCAGCATTGGCCATGGCAGGGGTGTACATACTGGGAAGAGTTGGTCGCCTGGAGCTATGCAGGGAGCAGTAAAGTGTCAGCTGATGGTCATTAACAGACTTAGGAGGGCAATTTAACATAACTGACAGGATGGGCTGCAGCAGTAAAGCCTATCACAGGTTTGCCCCATTCATCTTTTCCAAACCCTCTCCAAATAAATGAGAAACCCATGCCAAATTTCCTGAGCTGATTCTGCTCAAGTAGACCAGTCTCACTTAGAATGGTGATCTGGATATTGCATTGAGACAGCTCTCTGCTGACAAGAGCAGTTCTTCTGTTTGTGACCGTAAGACCACAAGATGTAGGAGCAGAAGTAGGTCATTCAGCCCATTTAGTCTGCTCTTCAATGAGCTTATGGCTGATGTGATAAACTTCAACTCCATTTTCCTGCCTTTTCTCCATAACCCTTGATTCCGGTATTGATTAAAAATCTAAGTTTATCTCAGCCTTGAATACACTTAATGATCCAGCTTCAACAGTCCGCTGTAGTAAAGAATTCCACAGATTCACTCCGCTCGGAGACAACATTCTTTCTTATCTCTGTGTTAAATGTATGACCCTTTATTCTGAGATTATGCACTCTGGTACAGGACTCTCCCACAAGGGGGAAACAACATTTTTCGCATCTACCCTGTCATGTCCCCTAAGAATCTTGTATGTTTCAATAGGGCCACCTCTCATTCTTCTGTATTCCAATGAGTAAAAGTGCAAACTACTCAATTTCTCATTATGAGACAGTCCCTCCATACTTCGTGAACCTTCCCTGGACTGCTTCCAATGCCAGTATATCTTTCCTTGGCTAAGAGCCCAAAACTATTTAAAGTGTTACAGGTGTGGTCTGACTAGTGCCTTGTATAGTTTTAGCAGAACTTTCCTACTTTGTGAAAAACGAACAGAAAGTACTGGAGAAACCCAACAGGTCTGGCAGCATCTATAGAGAGAAAAACAAAGTTAATGTTGAGTCCAGTGATCATCAGAACTGAAAACAAATGGAAAATGGTGGTACTTACGCTGATGATTGGAGTGGGGGCAGGGGAGAATTGAGTAGAATAGATGGAAACAGTACTGAGAGAGGAAGAGAAAGGGAGGCAAATAAAAGGACTGCTGATAATAAGCTGGGGGGAGTTGCAGTGAAGATAAATGCTGAACAAATGCTAATGAGAACTGTAAATAATTGAAAATGGGCTAGCTGTGCTGGGATCAACCCATAATGAACAGCACCTCAGGGTGTGGGGGCAGTTAACAACATGGAGGAAGGTGTTCACTTTCTGAAATTGTTAAACTTAATGTTATGTGCGGAAGGCTAAGGTATCTAAGTGGAAGAACTTTACTGCAGCACCAGGCCTAAGAGAGAAATATGGGCATATGTTGGAAGTGCCTGGCAACTGGAAGCTTTGGGTCATTTTTACAGACAGAGTATAGGTTTTCTGCAAAGTGGCCACCCATTCTGCACTTTTTCTCCGCAATGTAGAGGAAACCACATTGTGAACAGTGAATACAGTAGAGTAGGTTGAGTGTAGTATAGATGGCTTAGTGGTTAGCACTGCTGCCTCACAGTGGCAGGGACCTGGGTCTGATTCCAGCTTCAGGCAACTGTCTGTGTGGAGTTTGCATATACTGGGGGCCCCCCCCCCCCCCCCCCAATGTCTGCATGGGTTTCTTTTGGGTGGTCTGGTTTCCTCCCACAGTCCAAAGATGTCCAGGCTAGGTGGGTTAGCCATGGGAAATGCAGGGTTACAAGGATAGGGTGCAGGGTGATTCTGGAAAGGATACGCTTCGGAGGGTCAGTGTGGATGTGATGGGCTAAACAGCCTGTGTCCATGCTGTAGGGAGTCTGTGATTCTAGGTAAATCATTGCTTCACCTGAAAGGTGTTCCTGGATGGTGATGTCATGGAGATGTGGGAAAGTATTGGGAGTGGAGTAGTAGTCAATCAAGTGTCTTGGAAGGAACAGTTCCTGCAGAAGGCTAAGGGAGGGGAGGGTAATTTGTGACAGGTGGTGGTATCCTACTGGAGATGGTGGAATGGGGCTTATGATCCTTTGGATGCAGTGGTTGGTGACATGGAAAGCAAGTACAACAGGGACACTATTGTTATTGTGAGAGGGTAGGGAAGAGATGAGGACAGAAGTATAGGAAATCAGATGGACATGGCTTTGGACCCTGTCCACCATGGTGGCAGAGAATCTTTGGTTGAGTAAAACGGTGGGCATGTCTGAGGCTCCCTTGGAGAAGGTAGCACCGTGTCCCTGAGTCCCCTTTATTACTATGCTTGATTCCCTTTGAAATGAAGGCCATCATTCCATTTGCTTTTCTTACTACCTGCTGAACTTGAATGCTAGCTTTTTGTGATTCATGGACAAGGACTTGCGAATCCCTCTGTTCCGTAGGTTTCTTCAATCTTTCTTCAATTAAATAATATTCAGCTCCTCTATACTTCCTGCCAAAGCACATAAGCTCATATTTTCCCCACATTTTATTCCATCTGCCATATTTTTGCCCACTTGCTTAACCCATCTATATCCCTCTGCAGACTCTATACCATCCTCTCAATATGCCTTCCCATCTATTTTTGTGTCATCTACAAAATGTGCTTATTCACCTTTATCAATAAATTAATAAAACATTACGCAGCACTTTAGAAATGTTACGAAGCAAAATCTGACATGAGACATAGGCCAAAGAAACAGTTTTTAAGAGTCTTAAAGTAGGTAAAAGAGATAGTGAGCCTAAGGTGGGAATTCTAGAGCCTGTAGCCTTGGCAACTAAAGGCATGGGTGCCAACATTGCTTTAACAGAATTGGAGATGCTCAAAAGATAGGGATTAGAGAAGTGCAGTTCCCAGTAATTTGTGGGAGCTGAAGGAGATTCAGAGATAGGAAGATGATGGGCCCAAAATACAACTAAAAAATAAAAGCTGAGACTCAGAGAAACTATAACTGGTCTCAGTATCTCTAAGGATCAGAGAGATGTCACCTTTGCCCCTGACAACTAATCAGTGACTTGATGGAAAGTCTACATTTCTCTTGTGGATTAGATAACTGTGAAAAGCTCAATTCATGGGTTCACCTTTTGGAGTTGTATTTTCTGACGGGTATTGCCACCTTCTGATGTTCCAGAAGCTTAAACTGAACAGCTAATAACCATTCAATACTTGGGCCCAACTTCACCTTCTCAGGACAACTATAGGGATGGACAATAAATACTGTTCTTCCAGCAGAGAATAAGAATAAATTTACTTGAGGTGTGATTGAAGCCCGTCCTATTTGTGAACATATCCTAAAGGGCTTATTTAAGGTCACAAGGGCTTCAACAGTGAAATGGAGAAAAGAATGTAGTAGAATAGACAAAGAAGCTGCTCTCATGCAATTAGCATGTTTTGTAAACAAAGACATTCAAAAAAGCTTGTAACACCTGAGTCCCCTAAGCGAGTAGGTAAGGAAAGGGTGAGATAAGTGTTTGTGCATCAAAAAATTACTCTTCCTTAAAATATACACTTGAAGTCTTCCTTTCAGTATCTTACTTTATGCAAGCCATATGAATATTAAAATCAAATGTTCCACCAATAGCAGATTTTAATGTAGATGAATTATTAAATAAGAGCGTCAATCATTTGAACATGTTTGAACAGTCAAATTTTTAATAGGTTTCACTAGATTAACCTCAATAAATTTTCAATAAAGCTTGAGCAATTACTTGCATCTATATGATGCCTTTAATGTAATTAGAATATCTCAAAGTTCTTCATAGTAGTAATTATTAAATGCAATTTAATGAGCCACAAAAAGATGGAGTATTGCTGGTAATCAGAATCTTGTTCGTAAGGGTAACATTAGACAAAGAGTTACGAAGAAATTCCAGAATTTATGGCCTCGGCAGCAGCAACAATTAGCAGAGCTGGTGTGATAGAAATTGGGGATGAACAACAATCCAGAAGCTTAAACAATCCTACAAAGGATGAGGGCACAGAAATAACAGAAATAATGAATGAAAGAACGTTAATTTTAAAATTGGAACATTGATTTAAACTTAAACCCAGTTCACCAGTGAGCACAGGAACAGTATTTCTACAGATCTTGTTGCAAGTGAGGATATAGGCAGGAAAGCAATGCTAATTCAAATTTGATGACTCCAAAGTCATTGATAAAGATTTCAGCAGCAGGCTTAGATGGGTGGGATAGATAGAATTACTGAAGTGAGAGGGGATCTTCATGATGAAAGGGATTATGGGTTTAGAAGCTCAGCTTGGGGTCAAGTAGGATACTTATATTGAAAACAACCTGATTTAGTTTCAGACATTGGCCAGGAAGGGAATGAAATAATTACAGTTCACAAACAAGGGAACCAGAGCAACAAAAATAGAAAGGAGAATGAAACACAAAAATTGGAGGAGGGAGAAACACAATGTGGGGAAAAGTTATTTAATACAAGACTCCAAAATTTGCACAGAGATAGCAAGAACTGCAGATGTCAGAGTTAACACAGTGTGGAGCTGGAGGAATGTAGCAGGCCAGGCAGCATCAGAGGAGTGGGTGGGAGGGGTGGATTGGTGGGAGAGATGATGGAGAGGTTGTGTCATGTCAAGGAGGTGGGGTTGAGAGGGAGGTTTGGAAATGGGATGAGGTTAGGGATGGGGAGATTTTGAAACTGGTGAAACCATTTTAACTGCCCCTCCCACTCCCCGGGTGACATGTCCATCTTGGACCTCCTCCAGTGTCACAACTGCAAACTGGAGGCGCAACACCTCATATTCCACCTCGGGATCCTACAGCCCAATGGCCTAAACATGGAATTCACCAGTTTTAAAATCTCCCCACATTCTGACCTCATCCCACGTCCAACCCTCTATCTCATCTCCGCCTTCTTGTCGTGAGACAACCTGTCCATCTTCTCTCCCACCTATCTGCCCCTCCCATCCCACTTATCAATTCCCACCACTGCCTACCTGCACTCACCTATCATTGTCCCACCTACCTTCCTCAGCCCCACGCCTCCTCTCTCTATTTATTTCCCTGCTGCCTTCCCCCTCCCAATTTCTGAAGAAGGGTCCCAACCTGAAACATAAACTTTCCTCTCCTCTGATGTTGCCTGGCTTGCTCTGTTCCTCCAGTTCAATAATGTGTTATCCAAAATTTGCATTTCTTTTTAGGATTGAGTATCAGCTCCTTGATTTTGTTTTGATTTTGCTATTTGTACTACTTCCTATGCAATAGAAAGTGCACTAAAGTCTTAGGAAAATCATTTAGTAAGTTACTTTTGATATTTTTATTGTATCAATAGCACCTCAATGGTGTCTCACATTACAATCAATACTGCAGAAACATCAGAAAGCAATTTCTATTCAAACAGCATTTATATATTTCCAATCCTCTGCTTTCTTTAATTTGTAAGTTACTATTCTTCCCATTATGAAAGTCAAAATATTTTATAATGGACTAGCTGATACTTAGACATTAAGCTAAGATAAATGTGGTCACTACGGCAAGAGGGGAGAAGGTCCTGTGACTGACTAAATATCATGCAATGACTGCATAGCCCTGATTTTAATCATTCTCCAATGAATAACCATGTCTTCAGTTGTCTTGGCAGTCCCAGAAAATCTCCCTTAAGCCTTTTTGCCTGATTATTTTGCTCTCCTCCAAGATGATCTCTAAAACCTATATCTTGACCAAGCAATTGGTCACCTGTCCAAATCTCCTTATGTGGATCAGTGTCAGTGTTTTTAATAATGCTCACGCAAAATGCCTTGGGACATTTTATAGCATTATTTAAAGGCACAGGAAATGTAAGTTGTTGTCACATGATCAAATCTTCAGGAACACATCAGAGTTCGCAACCCACAGCTTGGGAACTGATTCTAAGCTTAAAATTACTTCGCTCAAATAAAGTGAGTCTCAGCGATGATGAACTAGAGTACAAGTTTGTGAGAGGAAGGAATGTCATTTTGAATTTTGTCGCAATCAGGAATGGAGGAAATGAATATTTTAAAGATATTTTTAGCAGTATTGAGAATGAGGGGTAAGTAACTGTGGGAAACACTGGCTGAATATGTTAATTATGGCAGCCAAGATATAGCCTTTAAAAGTTGAGTGATGAACCCAGTGCTCCTAGCTACCTTTCCCAGTCACCCACTTTGGTGCAGATTCAAGAAATAAGATGGTTGAAGCTTCTCTGTCATTGTTAAAAAAAACTTGTAGATGTAGGACATACTTCAGAGACAGGCAGATGGTATTGCAGCAGCTGTGAAGTCATCAGGGTATATATGTAAACAGACATCACGCTTCTGGGTAATAAGGTGGTCTCACCTTTAATCCAATGTGCTTCTTTATTCAAATAATCCATAAATTAATAATATTTATAAATAAAGAAACATTTCTGAAGATTTATCAGCAACTCTCTTCATTGAAAGTCTAGTTTTGATTTCCGTCTTTTGTTTTACAGTTCAACGTAATAAATTATGCAACAGAGCATGTAAGTTCTTAAAAGATGGATGAATGATCTGCTGGATTGAATTAAACACTTTTAAAGCTAAAGGTCAGAATACTGCAATTATCAGATGGAGGAAAAGGTTGACTGTGGTCACTATTTTCTACTGAGATCTTTATTGAGCATTCTTGATGTAGAATAGCACAAACAATATTAATACTTAAAAATGAACTGGATATCAAACTTGCTGGATGAGAACTGAAATGCGCACAGATTTTCCTTTCAGGAACACAACAGTGACAGACTGATTCCAAACATATAGAACAAACATTATGGCCTACTTACTCATCCTCCCATCTTGGAGGCACTGATTCCATATTCTTCATCAACTGCCCTATGTGGGTATAAGAGGCAGGATAGGATATACATATCAGAAGTTCATGGAAAGGGAGAATTGTATTTCACAGAGGAGATGGTTAGAAATTCTTAGTGGAATATTGTGAAGATGACAGTGCCTTGGTCACTGGTAGCAGAGCAAGTGAGACTTCCATTTTCCAATTTTTGGGAAGCCAATCACATCACTCAGCCATTGTCTGTCCACCCAGCAGACTTTCACCTGTGATCCAGGACCAGTGGATGTCCCATCTGCAAGAGCTACTGGCCAATTAGAAACTAACAATTCTATTGAACAGCAGTACAAGCAGGAGGCAGAAGTTCTCAACAAGTCACCCTCTTCCTAATACCAGGTCCCTCAATCGTATGTTGTGTGTCTTTGAATAAGGGACTCTTCCCCAACACTTCCCTCTCCCATAACCTGCAAGCTAGGGGATCCCTGCATGATGAGATCCCCACCCACTGCCATTTAATGCTAGTGACAGCTTTGATGAGGTCCTCAAGGGGGCATCAACTGGAGCCATCCACAGAATTAAAGGGGGTTGGAAGTGGGACGATGCCAAGATCTCTATCGAGACACCATCCCCTGTTACCAAAATCTGCCCCACTCATATTCTATTCTACCACAAATCATACCATTTGGTAAGGATATAATATTGCATCCTGGGAACCAGGCCTGTTTTAGCCCATTCATCCCAAGGTAATGAAACCACTGTTTCCTCAACTGCAGTCACCCTAGTTTGAATCAGTTGGACTAATTCATACTAACATACCTGCTGAAAATTTAGTCGTTTCAGGCTGGCCGCCTGATCAACATCTCAAACAATCTTATACTCCATTGACTTCAGAGATAAAAGCCTTTTATCAAAAAAAGCACGTGTAATCTTTTGACAAAGGTGTGCAGTCACTTGACATTTTTGTGTTTCAAGATAATAGCATTTTGTTAAAAAAACTGATCCAAGCTGATGTCACTAGTCCAATTTTAACACACAGCTGAGCTTCAAATTAATAAAGGAATCCCTGTGTAAGTATTCATCTCAAATATGATCCATGGAATCTGTGCCTCGTCCTCATTAATTTAGCTTGGGTTGTATGTGCATATATCTCATTATGACTCTTCACCTCAAAAGAATGGCTAAACAGGGACCTGTTGAGTGCGTGGATATCTGGCAGAGCCCAATTTGGAGAAGCACTAGTTTTACAGATTTTCACACTTCTTGTCCTCAGCTTAAATTCTGGCCAGTATTCAAAAATGTACAATTCAGCAACATTGCTCTATATTTCAAAAGAAAAAGTATTTTCAGCATAATCCATGAGAATTATAACAGAAATATAAAAATACATCTTCAATTATTCAAAAAGGTTTTCAGCTTGAAACATCAACAAATGTCATCTAACTTGCTGCACATTTCCAACATTATATTTGAAGAAAAAATGTTTTGAAATAATGAATAGTTCATTTGAGACTACATTGATCCATTTGTTTTTAATAACCTCAGTCAGTAAAAAGACAATTGTCATCCATTTCATTACATCCTTTTGCTTGATTCAAGCCTTGAAAAATTTATCCAGCTTGCTAACTAGATACAAAAACTCATTTGATCAGCAGGGCAAGAGGTTTGTGTTGGCAGGTGTTTGTGTTAAAACACAGATGTCAAAACATACCAAGTAATGCACAGAAACATTGTGCAGCTTATTACAGGTGCAGCTTAGTTTGTTCAAATGTTTCTTTTGGTTTTATCAATAACAGACACAGGTTAAAAGGGGTAATTTGTGCTTACCTTGAGCAGGAGGCAGGGAACCTTTCCAGTAGTCAGCAAATGTCAAAGACCATGGTCAGTATACTGTTGAAATTCCAATAGGTGCTAATGATAACCTGCTGCAAGTGCCACAGCATTATTTCATCGAGTGTTACAGTTTACAAAATGGGCATTTAACATCACAAAAAATGACTTTATGCAGCTTCGTGGTGTTTTACATCTGGCTTGGGTCTTGCCTCTACTTTTTGTATCTGGAATGTTTCTAAACAACTTATCTTCCAATATATGTGGCACCATACCTGCTACAAACTTTCAATGCAAAGAAAAACCTAGAGGAGAAAATATTCTTCTGGGTTGTTCGGTAAAGACATGATCAAATATTGTGTTATTATGGTGTTAATCTGCTTGACTTCTTGCCCTGCTGAAATGAGAAAGTATTGAATCACACTTGTGATGTTCATTTTTACAAAGGGACATGCAAAATACTGATGGGATAATTCACAGGAGGAATATATAGTTCATTACAGGTAATGCTAAAAAATACTCATTCTGTGTTCAAATCCATCCCTTCATCTCCCACACCATTTCCTCTGCAACTGCATCCAGGCCTACATCCTCAGTACTCTACATTCATTTAATTGTGTCCTTGAGTGCACCTCCAATTTTCATCATACCACTACTGGCAGCTGTGCCTAAGTGTGCATGCATCCCATATTTGGAATTCCCTCCGTAAATGTCGGCTTTATAGCTTGTTCCTCTTTGAAACAATCCTCCAAGTCTACATTATTCATAACATTTTGTTCCTGTCCTTATAGCTCCTAGTGAACCTATGTCAAATTTTGACAACAATCAAATTTCAATGCAGCACCTTGAGATGTTTAAGGACTACCTAAATACATGTTGTTCTTGTTGTAAACTAGATCCAAAAGTATCAGAGTCTGTATTGCGGTTCATGAGTTCTCCATCAGCCTAGGAAAGAGTTACAATGCCAAAGTGGCTTTAATCTGAAAGGGTCACATTCCTACTCCTTATTTGCTACATAATTATGTGTAGACAACTCCTGAAGACTATTTTTTTGAGATGTACTCCATTATACAGCAATGCATCATGCTGCTATTTGCTACCTTGAAAACTTAAAGGTCTGTTTTCAAAGTCTTCCTTCTCTAAGGAATTGTACTCCAATCCCTCCATGATGCCGTGTTCTCTCTGGCATCTACAGCACAATGCTCTCTTTAAGATCTCTGTAGCAAATCAAGACACAATGGAACCCACAGGTTCTTACCATAACAGCTGGTGGAATTTAAATTCAGTCAATAAATTTGGAGCTGAAATCTAGTCTCAGAGATGGTGACCACAAAACATCAACTGTAGAAACCAGAGATAGCAGGAACTGCAGATGCTGGAGAATCTGAGATAACAAGGTGTAGAGCTGGATGAACACAGCAGGCCAAGCAGCATCAGA
>JAHRHZ010000271.1:541948-578777 GCA_024137785.1 Ginglymostoma cirratum
TCTGATGCTGCTTGGCCTGCTGTGTTCATCCAGCTCTACACCTTGTTGTAACTGTAGAAACCAATCTGGTTCACTATGTTTTTGATGGAAGAAGATTTATTTTCCTTATCCAGTTTGGCTTACATAGGACTCCTGACCTACAGAAGCAAGCCTCTCTGTTCAAGGGCAAATTGGATGGATAACAAAATGCTCGTGATGCCCACAATACATGGAAGAATACATTAAAAACTATATAATTTAAAAAAGATCAGGCACAGGAGACTTGAATTTTGATAACTCTGTTGCTGAACCAGAGAATGTAAACCTCAATAGGATAAAAACAAAGCACCACAAATGCTGGACCCTGGGAAACCTTTATTATCTCTTCCACTTGCTCCTCCTCCTTTCTTCCACTGTATAAGATCCATCACTTTTCTAGCCCCCCCTCAATTCCAAAGAAGAGTCATATTAAATGTGAAACATTAACTGCTTCTGTCTTCATAGATGCTTCCAAATCTGTTGAGTTTCTCCAGTGCATTTTGTTTATGCCCACAAATCACAATGGGACCTGGCAGCCAAAATATCAGGTCCTGGCAGTTGCAAACTGTTTTCTGTGTTTAATCCCATGGCAGCAACTTGACTCTTCACTAACTCAGTTATATTACAAATATCTCTTCACATCACTTCTTATTGAGGCTTTTATGAACCTAGAACGGCAGTTCCCTTAGTGTTTACTTTCACTTGAATACAAACTACCTTTGAAATGGTAAAGTAACTGCAAAGCAGTAAACCCTTATTACATCCACCAAACGGAAGCATCTTCAGATTGACACCAGTTAGTGTATTCAGAGTTAGTCCCCAAGTACAGCACTGATATATTATGTGAGCAAATTCTCCAGTGCTAACAGTTGTGCAAGGCTACTCAAGGTAATGCATTAAGGTTAGATATATTAATTTAGTTGGTTGTTGAAGTGGGTATGACAAAATACTAGGAGACCTCTGAAGCAGAAATAGGACACAATTCAACATTAGAGATACTGTGAGCTACAAAAATTCATAAAAAGGTACCCTAAAAGATTCAGTACTTGAGTTATATGTTGAAGTTTTACATTATTGCAGATTACAATAACAGCAGATATTTAAAAATCAGTACAAACAACTGAGTTATTTGAAAACTCCCTCTTGGTCCTTCTTGTGGACAGATCCATAATAAATAGTCAAATTGTTTCAGTAAGACACAAGGTTCAGATTCTGTTCAGCTTCATTGTTCTGTAAGAGATACAACAGTATTATGTGTACATTGTGTGATGCCATACTGAATTATCAACTGGAAATGAACACAAAAACAAAATCAATCTGAAGTGAACGTCAATATTTGCAATACTCTGTCACAACAAAAGATCAAAACCCCAAATTATTTCAGTATATTCAACTTTCAAATTAAATATTTTTGTAAAATGATGCATATACAAGCCAAAAGTTGGCTGAGAATGTAAATTCAGTGGCCACCTGAAACATTTGTGTGGATTACACCAAGCCCTGATAGGAATCCCGGAATATCTCACCTGAAGCATGTCAAAAATACGTCAGACAGCAACACTTTGAAGAGATGCCATTTAAAAAAGATTGAACGGTAATCTCCCATGGCTACTGAGGCAATGAGGGTCTCATCTACCCCAAAACAAAATAAGAAAGAACTGCAGAAGCTAGAAATCAGAAACAAAATAAGAAATTGCTGGAAAAACTCAGCAAATCAGACAGCATCTGTGCAGAGAAAGCAGAGTTAACATTTCGGGGTCCAGTGACCATTCTTCAGATTTATTTCAGAAATATTTTGAGTTTTGTGAGATACAGTGAGACAACTTGCTAGTCAGGCCTTGTGGTGACATGATCTTCAAAAAAAAACTCAACACAATTTAGGCTTAGCCAAAAAAAATGCTAGATTCAGTCCAATCTCTTGGATTGCAGCAAAGCCACTGTTGAAGGAAACTCGACAAACTCCTTTAAGCTAACTGTAGAACCAAGAATCTCCAAATAACATCTTAACTGCCAAATTCAGTGCTATCGGATTCACTTTAATGGCCTCAAGAATTCATGAAGTATTTGTGCGGACAAGCTGAAGGCAGATTCTTTTTTCTCGACTTTTGCTTTTTGGACTTGTCTCTCATTTCTACTCTGAAGTGTATTTGTGAATGGAATATAAAAGTAGAAAGATCTTGCTAGACAATAGTCAGACCACAGCAAGAATACTGTGAACAGTTTTGGGCCAATATATACGGAATTTGGGGGCAGTCAGAATAGGATCACTAGCCTGATCCCTAGGATGGAGAGACTGTCTTACGATGACAGGTTGAGTAAACTGGGCCTGTACCCATTGGAATTTAAAAGAATGAGCGGTGACCTTATTGAAACATACAAGATTCTTACAGTACTTGTTAGTGTAGATGCAGAGAGGTGGTTTCTTTTTGTAGGAGATTCCAGGACCAGAGGTCTCAGAATTAGGGGTCACGCATTTAATACAGAGGAGGAATTTCTTCACTCAGAGGGTAGTGAGGCTGAAGAATTCTTTACTGTAGGGGGCTGTTGAGGCTGTGTCATTATGTATATTCAAGCTTGAGATACAGATCCTTAATCAATAAAGGAATTAAGGGTTATGGGGAAAAGGCAGGAAAGTGGAGTTGATGATTATCAGATTATCCATTATCTCTTTTAATGGTGGAAAAGACCTGATGGGCCGAATTGTCTACTTCTGCAACCTATGTCTTATGTATGTCATGATTAATTGTGTTCTCTCTTGTTTCAGTAGCTAATAAACTCACTCCTTCTTTAACTCAATAAAGCCTGATTAAATTAACTGCTTTTAAGACAAACACATATGGGCTGAATAAAAGTATTCCACAAGATATGGGATACTTTTAAAATTAACCTTGTTGTGCCCAACTGAGGGAGGAGTTGATTAAAGAAGAGGAGCCAGTTCATACCTCTTCACCCAAAAAGTATAACTATTTGGGTCATCCCATATGGAGACATGACAAATTGCAGACCCTCGCTCAGGACTGGTTGTAACAGGTTTTTGATGGATAAATTTTCTAGAAACCAGAATCTTGCATCTGAATTAATAGGTTGCACATTCAAGTTCTACTCCAGGACTTGAGTATAGCAATTCAGGTTGACATTCCAGTGCAGTATTAAGGGAGCGATGCAGTGTCCAGAGGTGCCAATGTTCACATGAGATGTTAAACTGGGGACACATCTTCCCTCTCAAGTTGAGATAAATTAAAATATCCCACACTTTGAGGGATAAACATTTGTCAGGATCAGAGAATAACTCCCTTTCTCTTCTTCAATCAGCACTACAATAGGGTGACAAATTGGCTGTCGCATTTCTTACATCATAACAGTTCAAACAGCACTTAAAGTGGCTATAAAGTGATTTGGAATGTCCTATAGTTATGAAAGGTGCAACAGTCATAGTCATAAGGTTTTGCAGCAGGGAAAGAGGCCCATTGGCCCATTGTGTCTGCACTGGCCATCAAACATTATATACTCTAATCCCATTTTCCATAACTTAGCCCTTAGCCAAAGGTTTGCTTTGGCGTTCCAAGTGTTTACGTAAATACTTTGATGTTGTGATTATTCCCACCTCTGCCATCATTTCAGGCAGTGTGTTCCACATACCCACCACTCTCTGGGTGAAAAAAATTATTTCTTAACTCCCCTCTAAAACTCATGGCCCTCATCTTAACCCCTAGTTATTCACCCATCTAAGTGGAGAAGTTTCTTCCTGTCTATACCCCCCATAATTTCATTTACCGCAATTAGGCTCATCTTCAACCTACCCTGCTCTAAGGAAAACCACCCCAATTTATCTAGGATAACAAGGTGTAGAGCTGGATGAACGCAGCAGGCCAACCAGCATCAGAGGAGCAGGAAGGCTGATGTTTCAGGCCTAGACCCTCCTTCATTTTCCCAAGAAGGGTCTGGGCCCAAAACGTCAGCCTTCCTGCTCCTCTGATGCTGCTTGGCCTGCTGTGTTCATCCAGCTCTACACCTTGTTATCTCAGACTCTCCAGCATCTGCAGTTCCTACTATCTCTGAACCAATTTATCTAGTATTTCTTCATAGCTGAAGACCCAGAAAACATCCTAGTGAATCTCCTCTGCATCTTCCCAAGACCAACTGCATCCTTCTTACAGTGTGCTCTCTTCTTGTTCATAACTCTTAGTTCCCATAATGATTGAGTCACATTCATATAAACACTCATGATAAATATTCCCATATAGATTTACAGTGGAATGCAATCTAAATGTGTAAACTTGCCCCAAAGAATCTATCAAACTACACAAAATACTTTAAAGAAAATGACAAATTCACGGTAACTGAGACTTCTCATGATTCAAATAAGGATGCAAAATGACCGATTTCAAAATTTGATTGCTTTTATGTATCAACTAATTCGATACCATCATTAAAAACTTGCATTTGTAGGCATCGGCCTCTCCCAAAAAAACCTGTACTTGATGGGTCCGATTTTCCTACACTTGTCTCACACAAAGCATGGCTCTCACATGTCAGGCAATGACCATTTCCAACAAGAGATAATTAACCATCACTCCTTGATTTTCGATGGCATTAGCATCATTGAACAACCCACTAATATTCTGGGGTTACCACTGACCAAGAACTAGCTTTTAGGATACAACCAAGGTTTGAGGTTACGAAGCTCTGAGGTAAGTAACTCACCTCCTGTCTTCCCATTGTCTGTCCACTAACAACATTGCACAAATCAGGAGTACGATAGAATATTCTCCACTGACCTGGGTGAGAGCATCTCAACAACACAAGAAAGTTGACACCATCCAGTACAAAGCAACCTGCTGGTTTAGCACCTCATCCAGCACCTTCAATGTACACTCCCCCCATCAACCCTTGGGCTCAAAACACATAGAAGGCCAAGCTCAGCAGATTCATGGGGATACAACCACCACAACTGAGATGCTCAGTGTTGTTACAAAACAACATCAGAATGTAAATAATAAAACACTGCAGATGCTGGAAATCTGAAATAAAAATAAAGCGCAGGAGAAACTCAGCAGATCTGGCAGCATCTATGGAGAGCAAAAGAGTTAACATTTCAAATCTCATAACCTCTTCAGAACTGAACAGAACTAGAAAGTAATGGAAACAAAATCAGAAAATGCTAGAAAAGTACAGTGTCTGTGTAAGAAAAGCAGAGTTAATGCTTCAGACCCAGAGTCCCTTCTTCAGAACTAAAAAATAATGATTTTTGTTTTATTGGAAAGGGAGGAGGAGGAGAAGAGAGTGGAACAGATGATGAGGGTGTTGGAGCACAAAGGGAGTGATAATAAATTTATGCAAAATAGGTGTTAACGATAGGTGTGGATGTTGAAAATAGGTTGGCTCTCTGAGAGGAAACACATGCAAACAAGACACTTGAGGAGGGGGAAGGGTGTGGTGAGGAAATGTGTAAATGAAGACAGTGTTGGAGAACAGAGTTAGAATGCTTAAGGCCTCTTTTTTGAAGTTGTGAATTGCTCCTCATGTTTGTAGTCCCTGTTCAACCTGCCTGCTGCCCTAATCCAAAGCTGTCATTTGGGTAAGGCCTAATGCTAAATTTTGCAGGAGCCCCTGTGAACAGACCCCAATTAATGAAAAAGAAGACTAAGGTAGGAAAAAAAAGGAAGCAACCTTCCCTGGTTAATATGAAGACAGCGATGCAAGACTATAACAAATAGGAGCAGGAGACGACAATTTGGACTCCCAAACCTGTTTCACCATTTAGTAAGGTTCTGGCTATCAGGTTGTGGTCTTAACCCTACTTTTATGTCTGCTCCATCACCCTGGAACCATGCTACTTAAAAATATAAATCGACTTTTAATATATTCAGTGACCCAGCCTCCATTGCTCCCTGGAGACGAAAATTCTAACAACACTCTACAAGAAGAAATTTCTCCTAATCTCTCATACATGAGTGACATCATAATTTAAAATGTGATCTCTTTGTTCTAAATTCTGTAACAAAGGGAAAAGACCCTCTCAGTGACATGATTATGCATTCTTAGTGGAAAGTCCAGACATTGGTTAGTCTGTTGAAAAACCTAATTCTAAGGGAAAACAACATTTGATTGACAGCTTTGGCTTTCTGGTCTTGTCATCAATTGTACAGTATTTATGCACACAAGACTAAGAGGTTTTGAGAACTTGCAGTTTCTGATACTTTAAATGGTTTGCATGATTGACATTTTTATTGTCTTGTAATAAAAGGACCTTTTTGTTTTATAAAACAAAACAGAGTTATAGATGGATTACGGACTTTTATTTTAGAAAATAAAATTTACTGGAGTACTGTGTGCAGTTTTGGTCTCCTTACCTGAGAAAGGATGTACTGGCACTGGAGGGGGTGCAGAGGAGGTTCACTCAGTTGATTCTGGAGTTGAGGGGGTTGGCTTATGAGGAGAGACTGAGTAGATTGGGATCATATTCATTGGAATTCAGAAGCTTGAGGGGGGATCTTATAGAAACATATAAAATTATGAAGGGAATAGATAAGATAGAAGTAGAGAGAATGTTTCCACTGGCAGGTGAAGCTAGGACAAGAGGGCATAGCCTCAAGATTAGAGGGAGCAGATTTAGGACTGAATTGAGAAGGAACTTCTTCACCCAGAGGGTTGTTAATCTATGGAATTCCTTGCCCAATGAAATAGTTGACGCTACTTCAGTAAACGTTTTTAAAGATAAGGTAGATACTTTTTTGAACAATAAAGGAATTAAGGGATACGGTGAGAGCGCGGGTAAGTGGATCTGAGTCCACGAAAAGATCAGCCATGATCTTATTGAATGGCAGAGCAGGCTTGAAGGGCTGGACAGCCTACTCCCTGTTCCTAGTTCTTATGTTCTTATGTAAAAAAAAATCTCTTTTGTTACTACATTGTTTATTGACTCATTAAATGCTGTACAGAACAAGTGGACGTAATGTGCTGTAACTTGGCTTGGGGAGGACCTTTCAAACTTATCTTTCAAATCATTCCCTCATGCAGAACATGATTAAAGACACAAAAACAAAGCTGCTGGAAAAGCTCAGCAGGTCTGGCAGCATCTGTGGAGGAGAAAACGGAATTAACGTTTCAGGTCCGGTGACCCTTCCTCAGAACTGATGGTGGCTGGGAAAACATCAGTTTATATGCATAAAATAGGGAGGTGGGTGCAGTAGGGAGTAAACAATAGGATAGAGTCCAAAGAGCGAGAAAGACAGTTGGACAGACAAAGGAGACACCATGAGCGACAGTGAAATTAAAGTCGGTGGGCAAGAAGAGAGATTGGAATGAAAATCCCGTCAGAGAGAGGAGCAGAACTTCTTCAAGGTGGGCATGCCTGGAAGAGACGCGCCAGTGAGTTAAATACTAAATAAAAACCAAAAGAACTGCGGATGCTGTAAATCAGGAACAATAACAAAGTTGCTGGAAAAGCTCAGCAGGTCTGGCAGCATCTGTGGAAGAGAAAACCAGACCCGAAACGTTAAGTCTGTTTTCTCCTCCACAGATGCTGCCAGACCTGCTGAGCTTTTCCAGCAACTTTGTTTTTGTTCCTGATTTACAGCATCTGCAGTTCTTTTGGTTTTTATATAGCTGAAGATACCTCTGAGATGCCGTGAACCCCGACTGTTTAAAAAGCTGGCCTGACGCCATGAATATGACTAAGGAATTAGAGATGCTTGTTTCCAAAATGCAGAACGCCAGATCAGGATTGGTGGGTATTTGTTTGTGAACCAAAGCAGCCTACACACTAACTGAAAATTGGATAACTCATGATGGGGTCTGGTACTCAAATTGGGGCCTGCCTCCCACATCTTAAAGGGATTGAGTATCACAACTCAGTGAAGATTCAGCCTACTATCTCAGTATAAGGCAACTAAATTTCTTAACGTGGTGTAGTGGCATTTACACGTGATATTGTTAAGATTTAATTCATTTGAACACAGAAGGGGACAGTTGCCAGAGGCTACAAAACTAAGGAGGCAGTAGCAATCTGATTTAGATTGAGCTGCCAAAGGGAACAGAATTGAGAGACTTCCTGTAACCCACTAAGCCTGCAGAAATTTGATGGAAAAACAAACAGAACGGCTCCCATTCTAAGATGAGGATCAACTAGTTTCGGGGATTTTGCTAGTCTGCATGATGAATTTAGCCTGCTAATGGGGATAAAGGAACATGGTATTTCCTTTGATACCAGGACTATTGTGAAATAGATTTAATTTGCACTGAAAACTACTGGATTCATTTTGCATGAATTCACTGGTTTACTTCTTTATAATAGACGCTCTCTCAGTAGGGTGATCACCTGTCCACAGTCTGGAAAGGATCTCTGCATTCAGTATACACATAGAATTGATTATGATCCTCAGGTCAAACCGTCGCATGACAAACCATGGGCAAGTAAGGGGAGGTAGAAATCATTTGCAGTAAAAAAAACATAGGCCTGGAGAAATGAATCAGCACAATTTTGAAATTTTGAGTAGTTACATTGTTAGACTTTGAAAAGCTTAAAAAAAAGAAAACAAATCTAGAATAGCAAAATGAAGGTGTTTTGCCAAATGTAATACTTGCATCAGACTGTCGCCGGATTTTTTGCGCTAAAGATTCCATGTCATCACCAAAAGCTGTATCACGTTCCAATTCGCGTTTACCCACCATTGCTCCATTGGTGTGGCTTTGAACAATGCCTGATTAAGTAAATGCAAGTGAGAACAGAACTACATTAACAATAACGATGTGACCACAAAATTCATGGACACAAGGCAATGCCCAAATAGTTGACACAGCCAGGTGTTATTTAAATATGGCATCCCCATTCTCTCTCACATCCGCCCCATTGCAATTGTCTGTTTCTGTGCATACAACTCTATGACTGTTTGGACAGACCTATGAAAATAATCCCCAATGTCCAAGGGAAGTTGAATAGCTATGCAGGGGGAGAAACGGGGCGGGATGTGCCTGAGATTGTTTGAAGGTTAAAAGGAGCCATTATGAAAGAATATCAGAAAACTCTGACTTAACCATTTTGTCCTTCTGAGGCTAGTGCAGTCAATAGGTCCACCAATGGATGTGAAACAGAGTTTCTCACTGTCGGGGCAACCCTAGCAGAATCAGCTACCTCTAGTGACATACCCCATTTTTTTAGCTACGTACAGTACTGTAATGTACTGTTTAAACTACTTGTAGTAACATAGTGTATTGTATGATAAAGTATAGCCAAAAGCCAGATATCAAAATGGAGTTTTAAGTACAAAGGCATTATGAGATTTTACTGCATTCCTGGGATAACCAGTGTAAGGCAACTGGAAGAGGCCCCCTCTTACCAGCAGTAGGAGTACTTTCTAGAGTGCGGTTGAAATAAGATACATTGTGAAAGCCCAAGGATAACTGAAGGGGGTGGGTGAACATCATGAGATAGTAGGATTACTTAAAGCCATCAATGAACTGATCTCACAGTCACATGATGAACCTGGTTGGATGTGTATGTAACTGAATCGATAAACGACTGGTTACTGCCAGCTAAGATGGGTGAAAAGAAAGCATAGAAAAAGTGTATGCTTTCCTTTATTCAATGAAGAAGTTGTCTGGACTTCCCAGCAGCTTGCTCTCCACTGGTGCAAAATAAACTTCTGACAATTGGAAACGGACCTGGGTGATTCTTTGATTGTTCTATTTCCCCTTTCATGGGTATTAAGCTATAGTGGCAATCTGATCAGTCTTATCAAACCTTAATTTCAAAATTTAATGAGGGCATCTCCTGCATGGTCAGAATGTGTCCAATAGAATGGAGCAGAACACACAGTCTGTGAACAGTATGCAAGCTAGTCATAACATGCAAGCATTATACCACTTCCTATCTTATCCTTAAAGTGGTTACCATTGTTTGTATGGACACCATTAAGATTCAAGAGTGCTGAAATTAGACTGCTACAATATCAGGTGGTATGGTCAGTCTCTGGGGGCAAAATGTGGGTTAGTCTGTCAGGCAAGGGTGGTTTTATGCACAGCAATGGTTTCAATGAGGGAAGACTAGCAGACAGGAAATGTAATGAATTAAAGAACTTTCATTTACTAACATCAAGGCTTCTTAAAGAGTACTACATTCAATGAAGTGTAGTTATAGAATCTCTACAGTACAGGTAATGGCTCTCCAGTCCATCGAGTCTGTATCGATCCTCCGGACAGTGTGCCACCATAACCCACATTTGCCATGGCTAATCCACGTGGCCTACACATCCCAGGACTGGGGGAGGAAACTGGAGCACCACACAGACAGTTGCCTGAGGGTGGGATTGAACCCAGATCCCCAACACTATGAGGCAGTAATGCTAACCACTGTACCATCATGCTATTGAAATATACAGCAGACAATCTGCACACAGCAAAATCCTGGCATGTTGATAATTACTTGATAATTTCTGCCTTGGTGATTTTAACAGAGAGATAAATATTGGCCAGGACACAATAGATAACTCCCTGCTCTTCTCTAGAATAATGCCAATATTCCTTTAGTACTGGAGTGCAAGCCTACCATCTTAAACATCCATTTTGTTTGTAAAAAGTGCACAGCAACTTGATTTTTACGCCTCCAGAAAAATAGCTCCATTAAATCAACCATTAATTTTCTGTAAGAAAGTGATATACTCAATTTACGTGTTTAGTGATCTGGAGAATCAAACCCCAAAACTGTACTGAATATGATAGGCCAGTCTCTGATTAATGTACAACTAAAGCATACCTTTTACCCTTTTATATTTCAGTTTGAGACTAAAGCTAACATTCCATTAGCTTTCTTAATTTCTTTTTGTGCCTGTAAGCTAACGTCTAATGACTTGTGTACTGGGATATCAAATCACCTTATTCATTTACAGTTCCAGGTCTCACCTTTCAGAAAATAATCCAATTTGTTTTTCCTAGATCCAGCGATTGATTTAATATTTCCCCAAATTGAACTCCCCCTGCCACAGTTTATCCACTCAGTGTCTGTTCTTGTTTGTGGCTTTAACACATGTCAAACTCTCCTTGTAAGGCACAATGTATTCGGTGTCTGTTTTCCATGTCTCGAAGAACACCACACACAATTGTTGGAGACCCTATACTCCATCCACTGGTCATGGGTAACATTTATTCTACAGCTGTACTCACTCTCATGGCAGACTAATTACCTATCTCCATGTCCATTCAGAGAATCCAAACTTTTGAAGATTTTTCACCCTCTGAATCCTTTCATGTATATGATAGCATGTTGGGTTTGGTTTAGCACAGTTGACTGGCTGGTTAGTGCATGAAGCAGTATGATGCCAACAGCATGGGTTCAATTCCTGTACCTAATGAGGTTACCATGAATGACTCTCCTTCTCAACCTCTTCCCAGAGATATGGTGGCCCTCAGGCTAAATCACTACCAGTCATCTCTCCCTAATGAGAGAGAGAGAGATGGTAAGACTAGGTGACTTGACCTGACAATAGGATGTGTTGTGCTGACATCTACTGGCCACCATAAAGAAATAAACACTGCTCACTATTCAACTGCACAACGAATGAGAAAGTGAAAAGTTATCATACAGGAGCGAAAGCACAAGTTAAATCCACTTGTTATTTTCACAAGTTTCTTCTATAACATAATGATATAATATGATTACTTGTCCAGTTGCTGTTTTGCATTTACGGTATTTTGTTTTAATTGGATTATTTATCTTTGAATCCATACCACTCTACTCAACTGATATCAGGTCAGATTTAAATTAAATCAAAAGCTCGTGAAGGATGGCATTGTATACTAAAGTCATGTCACAAGAAGACAATTTGAAGGAGTAGCATTTGGTTCTTGTTTTAGATCCAAGGAAGCCAAAGGACACTGCATATACTACTAATCATCCCATGAACTTGTGAAAAAGGAAAAGGGTACTACAATATTGGATATCACGAGAGAAGATGACGCTTCAAGCATGCTTTATAATATGACTTGATGAGTGGTTTGACATAGAAAACTCCAGACTCACCATTATTCTCAGTTATTTGATCTCCTAGAGAGTACATGGTTCCTCCACTTCCATTTTGGTTTGAAGGCACTGAGGCAAGTAGACCTATCACAATAACAAAAATTTGTATATGTATGGTACCTTTGATGTAGAAAAATAATTCCATAGGAAAAGACAGAACAAAATCACGGCCTCTTCAATATTTTATACTATTATTTCAAAAGTATCCATGAATGAAACCATTTTATTTCAACAATAAGAACCAGGAGCAGGAATAGGCCATCTGGCCCATTGAACCTGCTCTGCCATTCAACAAGATCACGGCTGATCTTTTCATGGCCTCAGCTCCACTTACCCAACCTCTTATCGTAACCCTGAATTCCTTTACTGTTCAAAAAATTATCTATCCTAGCTTTAAAAACATTTAATGAGGAAGCCTCAACTACTTCACTGGGCAGGGAATTCTACAGATTCACAACACTTTGGATGAAGAAGTTCCTTCTCAGTTTAGTCCTATATCTGATCCCCCTAATTTTGAGGCTATACCCTTCTTCTAGTTTCACCCACTAGTGGAAACATCCTCCTTGCCTTCTATCTTATCTATTCCCTTCATAATTTTCTATGTTTCTATAAGATTCCCCCTCATTCTACTAAATTCCAATGAATATAATCCCAGTCTACTCAGTCGCTTCTCATAAGCCAACCCTCTCAACTCTGAAATCAACCTAGCGGATCTCCTCTACACCCCCTCCAGTGCCAGTACATCCTTTCTCAAGTAAGGAAACCAACACTGCACACAGTACTTCAAGCGTGGCCCCACCAGCCCCCTATACAGCTGTAACATGACCTCCTTACTTTTAAACTCAATCCATCTAGCATTGAAGACAAAACTCTATTTCCCTTCTTAATTACCTGTTGCGCCTGCAAACTTACCTTCTGTGATTCATGCACAGACACCCAGGTCCCTATGCATAGCAGCATGCTGCAATGTTTTACCGTTCAAGTAATAGTTCTTTTTACTGTTATTCCTACCAAAATAGATGACTTGACATTTATCAATATTGTACTCCAACTGCCAGACCTTTGTCCACTCGCTTAAACTATCTATATGCCTCTACAAACTTTCAGAGTCCTCTGCACAGTTTGCTTTACCACCCACCTTAGCGTCATCTGCAAACTTTGACGTACTACAAGTGGTCCTCAAGTCCAAATCATCTATGTAAACTGAAAACAATTGTGGTCCCAACATTGATCCCTGAAGCACACCACTAGTCACTGATTGACAAAAAAAAAGCACTCATCTATCCCACCCTTTGCTTCCTGTTAGCCAATCCTCTATCCATGCTAATAGATTGCCTGTAATGCCATGCACCTTTATCTTATATAGCAGCCTTTTGTGCTGCACCTTTTTAAAATGCTTTCTTTTCATTAGATATGAACAACACTGGTAAGGCCAGAATTTATTATCCATCCCTAACTGCCCTTGAACTGAATGGCTTCTTAGGCCACTTCAGAGGGAGTTGAGTCAACCACATTGCTTTGGATTTGAACTCTCATGTAGGCCAGACTGGATAAGGATAGCAGATTTCCTTCCTTAAAATGAAAAGACATCATCAAATGTTGGAAAAAGCCACATGTTGACAAATGGTTTTGAAGTTGTCATTACTCTATCTTCGAAAAACAAAAAAAACCTAATTGATTCTAAATTCCACTAGCCTGGGCATCTGGATTACTAGTCCACTAACAACATTACCACTTCCTCTCTGCAAAAAAAACTGTTCCCATCTACAGCAGGGGGAAGGATTATAAATAATAGAACATCTGTAATTACACATATTTCTTTAAAGGTTCTAATGATTAGTACCCTTATTCAGTGGTTGGGGAGATAAACTGGCATTTTTTGGGCAACTATGAAGAGTGAGCTGTCCCTGGCCATTAGACTTGAACACCCCATACCAGTAGTTTTGTGGGAAGGCTACACTTTCTTGGACATAGGCTATCCAGATACAGTGCATGATTTGGAAGGTCTGCTTAGCTATCTGCTCAGGAAGCATTAGCACTCAGGATACATACACTAAGATTAGCTTGTCAAAGTAAAGTATATTGTCATAAGTCCATCAGGGTTTTAGAACTACTGCAGCTGAACCTCAACGTATGTATTTTGTTATAGAAAGCAATATATTGTTTATTGTTGCCTTATGTTAGCAATAAAAAGCCTGAGAAGGAGTACTTTGAATACAGTTATAGGGGACTTATTCACTCTTTTTTTGAAAAGATCAGCGTTGTGGGTGCTGCTTGACATGAAAATTAAAGTTGACAATATATCAGAAGACCAGGGCTACTAAAAAAAATACAAAATTGCATATGCTGGAAATCTGAAACAAAAACATCAGGTCTGAGTTTTGAAGAAGGGTCACTCTACTTTCTCTCCACAGATGCTGCTGAGTTTCTCCAGAAATTTCTGTTTTTGCATCATAGGGCTACTCTCTCATTAGACAGAGACAACTAGTGGTGAGTTTACTGAGAGAATCTCCATGCCTCAGGTCAGGGGCATGGTTGAGGAGGCAGAAACTTCATGATAACCTCAGCTGGTGCAGGGATTGAATCCTCAGTTGGTGTCAATCTGCGTTGCAAACCAGCAGATCAGCCAACTGATCTAACGAACCCCCAGTACACCTGATATACTGCATTTGCTACACTCTGACGTCAAATTTGGTTCAAAAGTGGAGGGTCTTTGAAGAGAAAGAAATTCATGAAAGGGGTGTTACTAGCAGGATTCCAAAATAGGACAGATGTGTAGTGGTTTGAATTAAACAAACATTTGGTTTAGGTTTCCCTGAGAAACAAGAGAATAGGCTTCTCACCAAGTCCTCTGTAGCGTGATAGTTGCTGATAGATCTGTTTCATTCTCTCGATGTTAAGGCGACTGGCCTCTGCATGTATCACCATGGGCTTTGGATAGTGGATGCCAATGATGCATTTTGCTGCAAGTTGAACTGAGTTGGGAGCATTCCATGGATCATAGATATACTTTGCAGGAAATCCTTTAAGAACTGGCAAGTAACGTCTGCAAACAGAGTCTTTTGTAAATACTAATGTTGAGCGAAGGTATTCAAAGTCATTCCAATAACAACTGATCTGTACTTCATTTGTGCTTTAGATTTAACCATGTCTCTCATATTCTCCCTCCCTCACCTCTCAACCTATATCTCAAACACATTTTACATGATAATATACCAATATCTTCAGCCTCAGGCCCCCTTTAAGATCAGAAAGTCCAAAGATGTGCTATAATGTGGATCCAGAGTGTCAGAATGCAGCAGTTTAGAGCCATAGTTACTCCACATAGTAAACTTTGAACCTTTGTCACACTATTGGGTAGAACCTAGACAAAATAAAATTCTGTTCCTTCAATAGAGAACTGCAGGAAGAAATATATAACTTGGGTTTATATAGTGTAGCCTCTTTCACAACTTCAAGATGTTCCAAAGTGCCTTGTGATCAGTTAAGTACAATTTTTCTAACATGTTATAATATGGATGTAGTGATTGTGAAGAGGTCA
Organism: Ginglymostoma cirratum; assembly: GCA_024137785.1. NCBI lineage: Eukaryota > Metazoa > Chordata > Chondrichthyes > Orectolobiformes > Ginglymostomatidae > Ginglymostoma > Ginglymostoma cirratum. Next base: position 557,524 of record JAHRHZ010000271.1, read on the forward strand.
GCCAGGTGAACCTCACGGAATATCAGTTCCCTGGTTGGGCTAGATTAACAGCAACAATCAGGGAACCCTCACTGACAGATAAGACCAGGAGTGTCAGAGGTTCTGTACATTCCGAGAGCTGGCTCTGCGGGAGCTGGATCAGTGTCAAGAACTCTTCATATGCAAATAAGTGGTAACTTCGAAAAAAAAACTTCTGATGTCAGACTACTCCATATTGTCCAAATGGATCTCCAGTACAATTTCTAGTCTGTCCCAAGTTAGTGGATTTCAGCCAGTGCAATAGTTGTGTACCGTACAAACATTGATCTTAGTATTCTAGAACTTGATAAGGATTTCTCCTCCTGATGATTATTTAGTTACCTGATTGAGGTTGGTTAGCTCAGTTTGCATTGTAATCCAGCTGTCCAGCCGAGTGACACCGACAGATGGATTCAATTCCCACGCTGGCTGAGGTTACTATGAAGGACTTTCCTTCTCTACTGCTCCTCTCATCTAAGGCATAGTGACCCGCAGGTAAAATCACAATCAACCATCTATCTCTGATGAGAGAGCAGCAGTGGTCCTCTCGGATTATGGTGACGAAACAGGTTTGAAAATATTATGGAAAATGGGACTGAGACAGGCAGCAGCATATCGACACCTTGGGTCTGATTCTGGAGTCAGTTTTAGGGATCCAGAAAGTTTCTATGACCTGATCCCACACTACATTGCCATCATCCATGGTATTTTCAAATGTAAGTGACCCTATTTCACTGGAAGCAAGCCAGTGGCGCTAGGCATTACCAGAGGCAGATGGCGACTGTCAAAGGCAGATGGCAGCTATTTCAGGGCCTATCAAAGTCCTACTGAACAGAGGAAGCAGAACATCAGAGGGACAGCAGCTCACTGCACATAGAACTGACCAAATAGCCAATTTAAAGGTACTACACCTAATTTGACAAATCTGCCACAGTTGGCAAAAAAAGGGTTCATTTAAGACTATCTCCATGCTTCCTGCATTGAACCAGACAGTTGTGCATACAGGCACACCAGGTCGGTCAGAGTCACCAATGCATAATTTGAAATTTGCCTTCTGGCCCTCTCCGACAGGTAAGCCAGCTCCTCAGCAAACTTCACAAGCTGTTAAGCAGAAGCCTGTAAAATAGACAAGCCTACAAGTCCCAACTACCAGTCCTCCTGAAGTTTTCACTCCTGTACTTATGCCCTGCTGATTTTCCCTCCCAAATGTTTTAATCCATTCTAAACAGATTTGCCTTTGGAAGCTTCGAATTGTTGGTGCAGACTAAACACATGACTATCCTGTTGCTAGCATAAGGAACTGTGAAATGCAGTTGGTCATTACTGAACTTACGCTCTTCCACTTGTGAACGTGATTTGAAATAAAGGTTATCCAAAAGCACAGTCTGAAGAGAGCTAAATACTGGCAGAGGGTTTTTTTCCCCTAATTTCTGCTGCTGAAAAGGTGCTGATCATAGCCCTAGCAGGTTCTTCAAGACTGATGGGAATATTTTTACGGTACACACAATAACCATTTTGAAAATAACACCTTCAAAAAGAGAACAACTGATCTCAGTCCCTAATGTTTCTATAGTTGCTTGGTTTTGGTGTTTTTGGAATTGAAAATTCTGATGCATTTATTAAGATCATGTTTCTAATTGGCTTAAATGCACTTGAACATTTTAAAAGGGTGGATTTAGCGCAAAACTGAAATGTGTCTTCCTTATGGTTGATGACAAAAATGTACTTTTTCTCTAAAATAGGAGTTGCACGTTATACCTATGTTAAAGCGTTAGAAAGTTTTGAGTTTCATGGACTTAAAGACACATTTCTTTTAAAATAAGAATGAAGTACGAACATAACGGTCAGATTCTTCTGAACCACAGGGATAAAATAGATGGACACAAACTTGCTGGATTGGATAATGAAGAAAAAAAAAGGCAATACTGTTCTGAAGCACAACGATACAGATATCACAGACCAGTAGACTAATTAGCTTATACACTGGTAGAAAGATAAAGAATCTTTACTCAAAGAAGTTATAGAATAACACACAGCAATGAAAATACAACGAAAAGTGGTCAGATTTCAGAGAGGAAGGTCATGTTTGACCAAATTTGTTAAATTCTCTGATAAAGGTGCCACACAGTAGATGTATCATCAAGGTCACAGCATGTGGAGTCAGAGTTATGGTAAAAGAAAGGAGAGCAAGCTGGTTACAAAGCAGAAGAGAAGGACTAGGTGTTACGGATATTTATATAGACGGGCAAAAATTGGTAGGTCCTGGTCCATAGGGATTTGTGCTGGCACCACTGTCATTCTGAATTCATATGAATGATTTGGGCCTGGATTTTCACCAAGTTTGGATGAATTGGAAACTTTTTAAAGTGATAGGTGGAACCTGATTCTGGAATTTCTGCCCGATTCCCTGTAATTTTCACCTACATGGGATAAAGGTGCAGTCATAATCATCCACCCACAGGTCCCACTCCTTTAGTTGCCTTTGCAGGTGTGGGCTGTTTGAGTGGTGTGATTAAGCCCCTCTGCAATATTGGTAGAATCAGGACCCTTCAGTTGGCAGACATGATTTACAGCCTCTCAGAGGACAGGTGGATGACAGAGGAAGCCCATTTCAAGTGAGAAACCAAAAACAAAAATGCCATCCTCTCTGGGAATTCTTTCATTGACATTTTGAAATTCATTCAAAACCATTCCTTCTTTCAGTCTCAACATATGCTAGAGTGTAAATTATGAAAGCAAAAACAAAGTGCATTCAAAGCAAAAAGAACACAAAACTTGGGACCTCTAGTACAAATTAAAAAAACATCTTCATAGAACCCCCGCAGTATGGAAACGGACCATTCGGGCCCAACATGTCCACACCAACTCTCCAAAGAGCAGCCAGACTCACCCACCTACTGTATCCCTGTAACCCCACATTCCTCATGGCTAATCCACGTAACCTATGCATCCCTGGACACTATGGGCAATTTAACATGACCAATCCACCTAACCTGCACATCTTTGGACTGTTGGAGGAAACCGGAGCAAACTCACACAGACGAGGGGAGAATGTGCAAACTCCACACAGGCAGGTGCCCAAGGCTGGGATCAAACCCGGGTCTGTGGTGCTGCGAGGCAGCAGCACTAACCATTGAGCCACCATGCCGCTGTGCAGTAGGATCAGCTGCTCCTGGACTGTTTTGACTGACAGGGCATTTGTTGTAGCTTAGAAAAAAATGTTTCTGATTTTTCAAAGTTCTATTGTTTAGATTTCCCAGAGTTTCTTATTTAAACAAGCATTCATAATAGGTACAGCTAAGTTTCAAAAGACGTAGAACAACTTCTCAGTGGTTGAATGCATTGATATTAAAGACATTTTGATGTAGTCAATCTTGAGATTAAAGAATTGTATATTTTTGAAGAGCTTAATGAAATAAATGATTTACAACAGACTAACCACCAGCAGGGATTCACAATTTTTGAATGAATAATTGTATTTTTTTCAGTAGGGTGTGTGTTTGAGTGAAAGCTTGACTAGGTTAATTCATTTTCTTGTCCATTTCAAACATATGGCTCCTGAAATCTACCCATAGTGGATACTGAATACTGGTTGAATGGCTGTACAGGAAATAATGGGAGATTTTTGGTCTGGTGGTGGGGGTAATATGGTGGGGAAACATGAAAAGGAGCATGGGAGAGATGGTAAGGGCATTGGGAAAAGGTAAGGGCCTGACAGTCACCATTAAAAGTGAGGTGATACACCTCACCATCTGCCTGCCTCTTCTGCTGCCTTGACCCTGCTCCTGTGGGCGATAGGGCAAACTCTATCCCATCCACCTACCTAACATGGAATTACAAACGCCAATGACTTTCCAACAAGGTACATAATAAATTTGCAGCATGGGCAAATAATTGAAAGATAAATTACTATATAGGTAAAGGGAACTGCATTTTATGGAAGAATAAAGAGAACATAAACAATTTGGAGAATGTTATTTCTAAATGGGTAATAGGAGCAAATAGATCTAGAGGAACAGATTCAAAGCAAAAGAAATCAAGAGGTAGTGACACAGGTTGATAAGGCCATACAAAATGTAAACAAAGCACTAGGGTTCACTTTTAAAATGATACAGCTCATTATCTTCTCTGGTGAAAACGAGAATGTGGAATAAATGCTGGTGTGGCTGTGAAGTCCACATCCCATGAACAAATAATAAAGAGGACTGAAAAGCAGACAAATTATGCTTAACTAGCATTGAAACTGGTTAGGCAGCATGGAGCACCTGTTCTGGTCTCCATATCATAAAAGGATATAGAACACTGGCAAAGCTACAAAATAGCCCTGAAACATTTCTTGTAATGGCTGAGAAATTTATTTGTTGATGAGATATTAGATATCTACCAGGAAAGAGTTCTTTCTGTCGAAAAGATGGTGTTGTAGAGGTTGAGGTAAAGGATTTATTTACTACTGTCAAACCAAAATTTCTGTGTATATGCGTGAGCGTGTACTGTGGCGGGGGAAGGGTGCAGTGTTAGCATTCATTTTGAGAGGGCTAGAATACAAGAGCAACAATGTACTACTGAGACTTAATAAGGCACTGTCAGACTACATTTGGAATACTGACAGCAGCTTTGGTCCTTGTGTCTAAGGAAGGATAAGCCAACCTTGAAGTGGGTCCAGAAGAAGTTCGTAAGAATGATCCCGGGGATGATGGGCTTGTGACAGTGTTTTAGGAATATGGGTCTGTACTTGACACAGTTTAAAAGGATGAGAGGAGATCTCATTGAAACTTATGGAACACTGCGAGGGCCAGATAGAGAGGACATGGAGAAGTTGTTTCCACTGGTAGGAGAGACTAGGACTTGAGGGAACAACCCCAAAAGGGACTACCCTTTAGAACGGAGATGAGGATGGTGAATCTGTGGAACTCATTGCCGTAGAAGGCTGTGTAGGCCAAGTCATTGAGTGTGTTTACGACTGAGATAGGTAGGTTCTTCATTAGTTAGGGGGTTAAGGACTACAGGGACAAGGCAGGAGGTTGAGAAACATATTAACAATGATCAAATGCAGAGCAGACTCAAATGGACTTAATTTGCTCTTATATTTTATGGTCTCATGGGTGCAGAAATAGTAGTCCAAAATTGGAGGTCTCACATAAAAGTCACAGTCACTAAGGAAGGAACTTTGATATCCAGAGAGTGATAAGAGTGTGAAATGTGTGACTACCAGGTGTAGCTGAGGCAAATAACAAACAACATTGATGTATTTAAGGGGAACCTACAAAGTCACCAGAGGGTGAAAGTATATTGATCAGATTAGATTGGGATAAAACTCTAGCGGAGTACAAACACTGGCATAAATCATTGGGACTGAGTGGTCCGTTCCTGTGCTGTACACTGGTATGTACTGTGACGGATTGGATGTTGCAAACAGAGACATATGGATTGTAGTTTTAAACACAGACACAAGGTTTTTTTCTAGAACTCAGGTGCTGTTCCAGATTTGATATCTTGAACACAGTCAAATATATATGTGGGAGAAAACACTAATTGCTTATTTATTGTTTTCTATTAATAATTTCTCCAAGTTTTTTTAGGAAATGCTATGAAAAGAGATGACATACTGTATATAATGATTTATCAGTAAAATAAGAGTGATTTTTCAGGGGGGCATAAAGTAATCAAGAATTAATACTGGACCTATTTTCACATGACATCTACAATGGAGATTTTTGGAACTTGCATGGCATCAGTTGACCTTCCTCCACTGCAAGTGATTTAAATTGCAGTGCTAGTTTAACTGATGACATAGAAGCACTAAAACAAAAGACAGTAGACATGGTGACGTGATAATGAATTTCTTCGCTCCCTGAAGTACGCCCTATCTTCATGCTGAAAGAAAAATTATAACACAAATAATTAGAGAGCAATTTAGAAAATATAAAACGAAATGCGGTAAAAAAAAGACACGGTGTTTGGGGCATTGCTGATTTGTTATTTCAGTGTTAAACTCATCCATGTTGCTAATTGTGCAAGTAGTCTTCAGATTATTTCAACAATGAAATAATAGCAGCCTTGTATAACTCCATCCATAACCACACCTTCTCCATGTCTTTGCACAACCATTCTGTTTGCTTAATGAATCCAGACTTTGCAGAGGATGAAATCAAACAGTTCATTATTTTCGACAATAGGAAGAGACTAACAGTCGGAACTAGATGAGATTGAAATTTTCAATAGATTCAAATGTGGTCAAATCACACTAATTAAAAATCAGTGGTTTATGGTATGATCCTCATTGGAATCCACAAATTTAACATGTTGTACAATTGCTTTCCTTATTCTATTTTACAAATGCTTTGCAAAGTGAAAGCTAAAGATTAGATTAGAACTGATATCATTCACATTAAAACAAGAGCAAAGCTGCTAGGCTAAGAATGACTGCACACTGTTTGACTTAAAGGAGCAGATGTGAAGTTTTAATAAAAATTTGGGCTATCATATAGCCTTAAATTTGCAGTGAACACTGTTTTTGGGGAAGTTGCAGGCCAGGAAATGAACTGTTAACAAGATAATGTAGTTTCTTCAGTAAAACCTTTGAAAATAAGCTTAAAATATTTACATACAATCGCCATGATCTTTTGATCGGAAGATCAGTTACGTGCAGCTATGCAGTACAAGATGAGGCACATTGGTACATGGAGGATTTTTGCTTTTGAACAATGAGGTCTATTCTCAGAATTAAAACAGTAACATAGTAAAATTTGCAAGGTCATTAGGGGAAATTTTCTCTCTCCAAGATAGTGACTCTGACATTGGTTAGTGTCCTGTTAATCACCATTTTCTTTTATTCATTCACAGGATATGGACAGCACCAGTCAGGCCAGCATTTATTACCGATCCCTAATTTTCCAGAGGGCAGTTAAGTGTCAACCACATTGCTGAGAGTCTGAAATTACGTGTAGGCCAGACTAGGTAAGGATGGCAGTTTCCTTCCCTAAAGGAAATTAGTAGACCAGATGGGTTTTTCCTGACAATTGACAATGGTTTCATAATCATCATTAGACTCCTAATTCCAGATATTTTTGAACTCATATTCCGTCATCTGCCATGGCAGGATTTGAAACCGGGTCCCCAAAACATTACCTGGCTTGCAGGATCTGAATAAATGTCTAGCAATAGTACCAATAGGCCATCACCTCCTTGAACTCTTTACTTAGTTGCCTAGTAGCACAGAACTTGACTATTGCCAGGAAAAAAAAGAGTTACCTACCAACCAGCATGTCTGCTTACACAGTATAAATGTTGGCTTTCCCCTTACATTGGTAACTTATGGATTGTCCTAATTACTAGAAGGTGAAAATCTTCTTTAATTTTTTTTGCAAACAATTCTCAAATTCTCATTTACAATTCTGAATAATGTTGACAAACTATTATGACCATGGGCTAGAGAATCAGCCTGTTCTTCTCTGATAGCCACATATATTTTATGAGTCACTGGACAGCAATTAGGAGCAAATATTTTTGTCACTTCTTCCCCCAACCCTGCTCTAAATCATCCTCTTGCTCCAGAAAAAGAAGCATAGCTAGCCTCAATGTATATAATCTGCATTACATGTTTACTTACTCACCAAGCTATCATGAGAACCTTTGAACAATGGACCTTTAATGCAGAATAGGAATGTTGGAACAGGATCATGACATTCCATCCTTCAAGTCTGTTCCACCATTCAGTGAGATCATACTGATCTGTATACAAAAGTCTACCTACCTGCCACAGTGCCATATTTGCCAAAATGCTTGGCTAGTTTAGACCTAAAGACTTCTAATCATCTGCGTGTTGTTATGGCAATGTGTTCTATAGTTGGTGATCTCCCTTTGCAGAAAGGAACATTAACTATCTTCGTCTCTGAACGTAAGAGCAAATTACTGCAAATGCTGAAATCGGTACCGAAAACACGGCATGCTGGAGATCACAGCGGGTCAGACAGCATTTGTTGAGACATCAAGCTAACATTTTTAAACTAGATGACGCTTCATCAGAGCTGAAGTGAAGTGTGGAGGGGACTGCATTTATGCTTTATTTGGGTGGGGGGGGATGGTGAGCAGGGAGTGGGGTGGTGGGTGTAGGGTGCTGGTGGAGAAAAGATCACTCAATTTGAACTATCAGCATCTTTTCTCCACCCTACACCCACCACCCCCCCACCCCCCACCCCCCCCCCCCCCCCCCAAATAAAGCATAAGTGCGGTCCCCTCCACACTTCCCTTCAGCTCTGATGAAGCGTCATCTAGACCAGAAACGTTAGCTTGCTCTCTCTCTATGGATGCTGTCTGACCCGTTGTGATCTCTAGCATTTGTTATTTTCAGTTCTTTTCTGAATGGCTTGGCTTGGTTTTATGTCCCTTGGGCTAGTCACAACCACCAGGAGAAAACTTTAGTATATCTCCTAACATTTCTTTTCAAAATCCTAAAAATCTCAGTCAAATTCTCATTTAATTTGCTATATTACAGCTATAAACTCAGTTTTTACAATTGCATTTCCTAAGTGAACCCTTTTAATCCCAGTACCATTCTGGTGATACTACACTGTATTTTCTTGGTATAGGCTGGCCACTGATATAAATTACAAACCCACCAACTCCCACAGTTACCTCAACTATAATCCTAACCCCGAACCCAATCCTCACACCCTGCTTCCTATTAGAACTCCATCCCACTCTTCACTTTCTTCATTTCCATTGCATCTGTTCTGAAGATGCCACCTTCCACAGGGGGGCCTGAGAAGTGCCCACCTTTCTCCTCAAATGAGGATAGCCACTATCAGGGTTGGCAGGGTCCTTAGCTATGTCCAGCCCATCTCTCATGCTTTTACGCTCACCCTTTCTAAATGATAGGGTCCCCTTGGGCCTCACTCACCACCCCACCAGCCTCTGCATCCAAAAGATTGTAAGCCAACATTTCCATCACTTCCAACAGCATGCCAAGACTAGATATATTCCCCTCCCCCTTGTCAACATTCCTCAGGGAGGATTCCCTCTGGGATACTCTTCCTCTACTCCCAACATCTCCTCATATGTCCACGGCACCTATCCAAGTAATCGCTTAATGTGTAATACCTCCCCATTTACTTCCTGCCTCCTCACCATCCATGGCCCCAAACATACCTTCGAGGTGAAGCAGCAATTTAATTGTACTTCAGAAAATGCAGTAGACCATTTTGAATGTTCACAACGTAATCTCCTCTAAATTGGGAGATGAAACACAGATAAGGTGACTGCTTTGCAGAGCACCTATGCTCTGTGCATAAAAATGACCCAGAGCTTCCAGTCGCCTGTCACCTCAACAAATCATCGTGGTCCCCTCCAATATTTCTGATACAGGCCTGCTGCAGTTTTCCAGCAAGCCTCAGTGCGAGCTTGAATAGTAGCATCTAATTTTTCCACCTGGACATCTTGCAGTCTCTGGGACTCAACATCAAGTTCAATAACTTTAGAGCCTGATTCTATCCTTCCATGATTTTTACCCACTCCCACAGTGTTATGACATGACATATTTTTAAGCAAAGCCCACCCATTTTCAGCCACCCTCAAGCCAATTATCACATTACATGGTTTGTTTTCAGCACTGACTATCTATTCTCTGCTACCCTCAAGCTTATTTTTACTTTTTCAGCTTCTCCTCTGACGTAGCCTGGGGAGGATCCTCTTCAGAGGGTCACAGTACAGGCTCAATGGGGTGAATGGTCTCTTTCTGCACTGTAGAGATTCTGTGATTCAATGGGGGCAATGATCAGTGTGTTTGCAGATGACACAAAGATTGGCCAGGTGGTACTGAGGAAGAAGGTCTTGGGTTACAGGAAAATATGGATGGGATGGGCAGATCAGTGCTAGATAGAATTTAACCCTGACCAGTGTGAGGTGATGCACTTTGCAAGAAATAACAGGATAAAGTATACTCAATGAATGGCAGGATACTAGGAAGTTCTGAGGAACAGAGATCTTAGGATGCTTGTCCACATACTGCCACCTGAAGGCAGCAGGACAGTTTAATAGGGTAGTTAAGAAGGCATATGGGACACTTGGTTACAGACAAAAAAAACCTTCAAATGCTGGAATCCAGGTAGACAAACAGGAGGCTGGAAGAACACAGCAAGCCAGGCAGCATTCGGAGGAAAGGAGCAGTCAATGTTTTGGGTATTACCCTTCTTCAGGACCTTTCTTCCGGATGCTGCCTGGCTTGCTGTGTTCTTCCAACTTCCTGTGTGTCTATATGGGACACTTGTCTTTATCAGTTGAGGCATCATTTCTAAAAGCAAAGAGCTTATGCTACAGATGTACAAAAGTTTGGTTAGGCCACAGCTGGAGTCCTGTGCACAGTTCTGGTCACTGAAAGAACAATGTGATTATACTGGAAGATTTGTAGCAGAGATTAACCAGGATGTTGCCTGGGATGGAGAATTTCAGCGATAAAGACAGACTAGATAGGTTTGGGTTGTTTCTATAGAGCAGAGAAAGCTGAGGGGTGACCTGATTGAGTTGTACAAGATTTGAGGGAAATGTACAGAGTGGATACAAAGCAGCTGTCTCCCTTAGTTGAATGGTCAATAATGAGAGGGCATAATTTTAAGGTAAAGGGCAGGAGGCTTTGCATGGACTCGAGGAAAAATGTAATAATAATAATAATAATAATAATAAAAATGTAATAAAGCAGAGCAGGTGAATGAAGTGAAAGTTGGGGAACACTTTGGGTCTAGCGATCATAATTCTATTAGTTTTAAAATGGTTGTGGAAAAGCATAAGCCTTCCATAAAAGTTAAAAATTTTTAATTGGAGTAAGGCAAATTTTAATGGTATGGGACAAAAACTTTCGAAAATTGATTGGAATAGACTGTTCACAGGTAAAATGACGTCTGACAAGTAGGAGGCTTTCAAAAGTGTGATGACGAGAGTTTGGAGGCATTATGTTCTTGTTAGAGTAAAGCTTAAGGCTAGTAAGACTAAGGAACAATGGATGAATAAAGATATTGAGGTTTAGTCAAGAATAAAACAGAATCTTGTATTAGATATAGATAACTAGGTTCAAATGAATCTCTTAAGTCAATATCAAGAGTGTAGGGGAATTCTTAGGAAATCAGGAAAACAAACAGGGGATATGAGATAGCATTGGCAGGTAAGGTTAAGGATAATCCAAAGAGATTCTACAAGTAAATTAAGAGTAAGAGGGTAACTATAGAGCGGGAAAGGCCCCTTAAAGATCAAAGAGGTCATCTTTGTGTTGAACCCCAGGGGATTGGAGAGATGCTAAATGAATATTTCATGTCAGTTTTTACAGTGGAGAAAGAAACGGAGGGTAGAGAACTCAGGGAAATAAATATCAATGTTTTAAAAACAGTTCACGATACAAGAGAGGAAGTGCTGGAGGTCTTAGAGAATATCAAAGCGGATAAATCTCTGGGATCTGATCTAGTGTATCCCAGAATACTGTGGGAAGTAAGGGAGGAAATTGCGGGGCTCCTTGCAGAAATACTTGCATCAGCTATAACTATGGGTGAGTGCCCAATGACTGGAGGTTGGCTGATGTTCTGTCTTTGTTTAACAAGGGTCATAAGAAGAATCTGGAGAACTACAGACCTGAGAGTCTGGCTTTGGTTGTGGGTAAGTTGTTGGAGGTGATTCTGAAAGAAAGGATTTATAAACATTTGGAGGCAAAATTTGATTAGGGATAATCAGCATGGTTTTGTGTGAGGAAAGTCATGTCTCACAAATTTGAATGAGTTGGATATAGGCCAGGAGCAGGCAGGTGGGACTAGTTTAATTTGGGATTATGTTCAGCACGGATTGGTTGGACCAAAGGGTCTGTTCCTGTGCTGTATGACTCTGACTCTATCCAGAAGGTGGTGGGAAGACAGCAGAGGCGGAAACCTCACAATCTTTAAAAAATATAAGGATGAGCACTTGAAATGTCATAACATTCAAGGCTATGTGCCAAGCGCTGGACATTGGAATTAGTGTAGATAGTTCAGCACAGACTCAATAGGCCAAAGGGCCTCTTCTATACTCTAATATTATAATTACAGAACTCTCCCAAGTCTAGATGGATAGGCATTGTATGGGACCATGTAAAGAGATATACAAGAGATCAAAATTAAATAAGTTGTGCATTTATTTGCCACTGCCCCTTTGTCAAAACCCACCATGCACTCAGTAACGGTTTCTCAGTCCCATCAACATTCCATAGACCATGAGGGACAGCATGAACCACATTGCCATTGCCATATTCAAAACTAGCATTCAAAAGCTGAACATGAGTTAAGTTAAAGATGTTTCTTAGCCACTCTCATTGCCCAGAGTTACTCTTCACTCTCCAACTAATAAAGGATGCAACTCAGTGCAGCATCACACCACTACACAGTTCTGCGGGAAGGGTGAGAAGGGAAGTGGTTTGAAATGAGTAGTTGTAAAACATAGTTGTATAACAGAAGAATGAATTATTTCAGAATAATTTTATTTATTCTTCACAAATAGTTTTGACATCTGTGAATTTGTGTCCACTTTTTGAAACTTATTAACAATTTATTATCAACCATTTCACTAACCATTTAAAATGTTTCTGGTGCCTTGGAATTGAGAGATGTTAATGAACTTTCAATGTGAGTAGCAAGAACTTAAAGATAACTTGCATTTTGTATTTCGAACATCTGACACAGAACAGTTAAAAGGTCTTTCAAAACATAGATAAAAAAGCAATTTCCCAAGAAAAGTCTGCACCCACAAATTTCTAATATGTTTAATATTACCCACCTACAATGCTTTACTTGCATTAATGTACATCATTAAAGTATCAAACAGAACAAAAAAAAGAGGCAGGTGGACATTTACCTGACATAGTCTCCATTGAGGTCTGTTCTGCGACCAAAGCCAACAGGACAATAACAGTGAAAGAACTGTTGAAAGAAGGAGCTGCATGACAGCCACATCCAACTGCCAGCATTTACACTCCAGTCAGCATCCAAAAGCAGCTCTTCAAACACCTGGAACGACAGAAATAATGTCAGGATAAACAATGGGTTGGGATGAATATTTGAAATCTACTTTTTTTGAATGTTCAACAAAATTGAAAATAAAAAGAATAACACAAGTAGCCAAAGTTCTGAGGAAGGGTCACTGGACACGAAACGTTAACTCTGATCTTTTCTTCACAGATGCTGCCAGACCTGCTGAGCTTTTCCAACAACTTTGTTTTTGTTCCTGTTTTACAGCACCCACAGTTCTTTCACTTTTTCTTTAATATATAACCTGGGCAACAACAACCTCAATCCTGGATCAACTGTAGCACTCTGATCAGTGTGTCATGATTGATGTCACTATTGGGGAAATCAGATCCCAGAATGTATAGAGATTTTTTATATTTAAAATATATATTAAAAACACACACACACACACACACACACACACACACGTTTGTTTTTATCATTAAAAGAAGTATTACATGAATGGAAAAAAAATTAAATAGATATAGACGTACAATTTATCTGGATTCAAATAGCTGTAAACTGATGGAATTAGAGAATAGATGAGAAATTGCTGCGCGCAAGACTATTTTCCAATTTTGAATTGTCCTTCTATATCAAATCTTTAAGTCTGACCTAACTGATTCATCCCAGTTATGTGAATCGTGAAGTCTTCTTACATAAATATTACATAAACACAAAAATTACATAAACTGAAAGCTTGGAGGCTTTCTCAGGTCTTTTACTACTTTGAATGCTACTAACTAAATATTCCTCGTTGTGGATGTGTCACAAACTAAACTTTTAAATCAAGATAATAGAGCTTTCCTAAACTGTCCTATACATTTTAGGAGATAATCTACATTTGCTTATGACCTCCAATCAGACCTCCTCCAAAGCCTAGCCTAAAATATTTCAATCTCTGGGTTTTCTTCTAAGTTAAAAATCAATCTGACATTAATCTAAATCAAAAGCAAATTAATGCCTTTAAATACTAACACCCTTATCATAAACCCCTACAGTATCTAGTCTTCCAGGTATATTCCAGGGACTTTGCAGTCACCTGCTACTTGATCCATACTAGGTTAAGTCATGGTTTCAGAAGATTCTCACCATATTTTTACAATTTTCACAAAAGTAACCAAATACCCATTTGTCATTAGTTTGAAATCCAAATGCTAAAATTGACCTTTCATCACAAGGGTCAAAAGGCTGTTGGTTCAAGTCCAATTCCAGACTCTTCAACAAATAATCGAGACATACTTCAGGGTATTTCCTCACAAATACAATCAAATGGTGCCATCTTTTGGGCAGAATATTAAATTGAGGCTCTGGACATGAAAGATACATTCTATTTGTAGAATAGGCATCTTGGCTAATACTTAGCTCTCAGACAACACTAAAATAGTAATATAGTTTAAAACAGTAAAATAAAATAATCCTAACTGTGTAGCCTTTAATCCTCCATTTGTCACATTTCTGCAGCTACCAACTTTCTCAACCACCACACCACTTCCAGCTTTGATGTCCTTGTTCCTCTTAAAATCATTGCTGTCTTCATCCTGGTCACCTTCCTGGTAGGGCTCACATTACTATGGCTTTAAGCCTGAGGAATGCAGACAAATCTCATGGTGGTCTAAGCAACATGGGCAATGGTGAGATTTATGATGGAATGAGACAAGAATTCCAGTGAGACCTATCTTGATGTCCAGAGTGTCACGCGGCAACTTTTATGCTTTTACTAAGTTGCGTGGAGAGCTGCCAGTTAAGGGGAATTATAGCTTGTTAAAAACCCTGCTAATGACCTAACGTACCTCATTAATATTTAGCTTCCTATTTTACTGCACACACCAAAAAAGCCAGATGAGAAATTTCAGTACAGAAATCAGAGCAGGCACCTGGTGATTTCAGCTTGCCACTGGTTCAGAAGGATCTCCATGTTGCTTAGGGCCAAACAGCAAGTCAAGGCATGATCCACAATTACAAACTGCATGTATCCTTTGTTCATGGACGCTGGCATTTACCGCCCCCTCATGGAAATCATGGAACCCCTTGGACAGACATGTAGGCTGCTGAGGAAACAAAGACTTGCAATGCAGAACACCCTGGCAACTAGCATTGAAAAGCTGCAGCTAGGGAGGTGGAGCGCTAATGCAACTGGGGATATGTAGAGCCAATTTTCAAAGGGTTGGACATTTCATATTCCCATTGTCTGATTAGGTTGCCTAAAGGAGGAGTTTGAAGGGTTCGTCCACAGTAACTAAGGGGAAAGTGAGAGTGATGGAGTGGCTGAGGAGCAAGGGAAGGGTGAGAAAGACAGGGGGACTGTTGCCATGGGAAGGAGACTTTGCAAGCTATTGTTCAAGATTGGGGCTGCAGAATAATTGTGAGGGAAGCAAATTATAGAGCATGAATGAGAGGAACCATCTGTCCATGGTCAGGAGCATCCTAGCTTCAAGGAGTGGGAATGGGTGGGGAAATGGGGTAAAATGGGCAGTTGCATGATAATATAAATGGATTTGGTGCGGACATGGGAGTTTCAAAACCTATGACGTTTACTGGAAGGGCTACCAGGAAGGGAGTTTGGATGGTTTGAGGGCTCACTGATATGTACAGGTGGAGGCAGGAAGCCACTGACCAAAGAGCACTCATTGTCACCTTCCATCATGCTAGGAATTAAAAGTGAGCAACGGGGCAGAAAATGGCTGCGACCACAGGTGAAGAGGGCATGGTAAGTGACTTGGCCTCAGATGTGTTGTGGGGTGGGGTCGTATCGGGGACTACAAAACCCACCTATGAAAGGATAAGTTTAAAAGGGAAACAGCATTACATACAGACCTATGCACTGCACAGGGGTCCCTAATTCCTGATTATCTTGTAGTGATTGTAATGAGGTCAGCCAGGTGGGCCTAATAGAATAAGAGTTCCCTGACTGGACCAGATTAACAGCTCCAATTAGGGAGCCCTGGCTGACAAACATAAACAGGAGTGTTAGAAGTTTTGTTCATTCTGAGAGCTGGATCAGTGTCGAGGATTCTCCACGTGTAAATAAAAGGGGCCTTGGTGACAGGATACCAGGCTCTGTGGAGTTATTTTAGTTTGGGTAAGTATTTCTGGCAACATTTGATCCTGCCAAAGACTGGGCCCAATATGTTGAAAGAATCCAAGCAAATGAAATTGGGGCACATGAAAGGCAATGAGCAACTCTCCTGACAGCTTGTGGACTTGCAGCTTTTTCAGTTATTAGGAGCCTAATTTTCCCTGAGGCATCAGATACCAAAATCTTTCAAGAGTTTATGGATTTAGTTCAGGAATATTACAACTCCAAGACTCCTCTAATTCTGAGACACTATCAGTTTTACTCGGCAATTCGAGTACCAGGGAATATCGGCATTTTTGACTAGGTTAAGATAACTGGCAGAGGCATGTGACTTTGGTTTAATCCTTAATGAGATGCTGAGAAACCATTTCGTATATGGGATCAATGATGTATTCATGCGCAAGTGCCTACTGGCTGAAGTCCAACTGGACTTCAAACAGGTACCACAACTGGGTTTACCATTGGAAAAATGTGACGAGTATAAATTGCAGGGTATTCCAATGGAAGGGGCCACCCCTCACCAGTCCAAATGAGCTTGGGGAACACCGCTTGAATGAAGGCAATTGCACAGCCTCATGTAAGATATATGCTGAATTGAGGGACTCTAGGTCATCCCACAGCAAAAGCCTCAAAACAAAGCCAACCCTCAGCCAAACGGTTAAAATTTTCTTCAGGGTCTGGGCCGACAAGCCATCGTAGTTCCTGCCGGTATGCGGGCTCGAGGCAGCAAAAAAAGTCCGACCAGACCTAAATCGAGCAACAGAACTCATATGCCGGTATCCAGGAGAGCGCACATCCTGGAAAAGCCACTTATATCTGGTTTGAAATAGTTACATTGTTTAACAACATCCGAATCAGAACCAATCAAAATAAACATCTGGTTAAATGGCCCCAATGGAGTTTGACATCAGTGCGGCCATTTCAGCAATCACAGAACCAGTATTTAACAAAATTCATTCTGGATTCCAATGGTTAAGTCAGCTAGACTGAGAACCTGTACTGGGGAACCTTCACATATTAAAAGTACAACTTCAGTTCTGGTTTTTTATCAGGAGCGGCTGGTTCAGTTACCACTGAATGTAATAAAAGGCTCGGGCCCAGCTTGATGGGGAAAAATTGGATCAACATTTTTCAGTTGATATTTCTGAGTGAAGTTCCAATTAAATACCCGTAGGTTTTTCAGGAAGGTCCAGGAACTATCAAAAGAGCCAAGATCATCATGCATGTCGAGCAGGAAGCAGTTCCATGATTCTTCAAGGCCTGCCCAGTGCCACTTGCCTTGTGGGTGAAAGCAGAGGCAAAAATAAGAAGGCTGGACAGTGAGGAATCATCAAACCAGTCCAGTTGGCAGAATAGGCAGTAGTCATACCATTTCATTGGTTTACCTTTGTAGGAATTTTAAACAAATGGTAAACCGCATTTCATAGCTGGAAAAATACCCAATTCCTCACGTAGAAGATTTATACGCAAAGTAGGCAGGGGCCATGTGTACTTGCAATTGTGGTTCGATGAAGATTTCCCAGAAGTATGCTACAATTAATACCCAAAAGGGGTTGTACCAATATACGGGGTTGCCATTTGGGATACTGTCAGCCTATGTCAGAAGCGCTAATGCTGGACACAAGACTCCACTAAGTGGAGAGACAGGTCACTTCAGAGGATGCAGTTTGGTGTAGGAACCATGGGAATGGCCCTGCATGGGTAAGAGGCATGGTCCATGCGAGGTCAGGTCCAGTGATGTATAAAGTTTGGGTAAGTGAAATGGACCTGAAGAAACACATGGACCATATGAAAGCTGCAAACAATGCGCGAGCTAAAATGTGCCTGGCTCCTCGACTGCCTTTCTGATTTTTCCAGAACCCATTGGTTCGCCTTCTCCGTCAAGCATTGAAGATACCTCGGAACCCGTGAAATACACAGCAGAATGTCACCACCTCATGCCTTTGCTGCCTAAAGAGGAGAATGATCCGGGCACAGGTGGTGAGCTACTTTGTGACACACACCACCCATATCAGAGGCAGAGATGGAGAAACCTTACCCAGTGCTAAATCGGAGGAGCTACAAAAAAAAAAGAGAACTGATCTATGTTGTTGGCTTGATGGGGGTGAGGGGGAATGTAGTGATTGCAACGAGGTCACCCAGATGGACATTACAGAATATCAGTTCTCTGACTGGACCAGATTAACAGCCCCAATGAGGGAGTCTTGGCTGATGATAAGAATAGGATTGTCAGACATCCAATTGACTGAGAGCTGGCTTTGAGGAAGCTGGATCAGTGTCAAGGACTCTCCAAAGTTAAAGAAATGGTGACTTGGTGGATGGAATACCAGTGTTTCTGGAGTTATTTCAGCAGCGAATGATCCTTTGGATGTGGATGCTGGTGGGATGATAGGTGACAACAAAAGAAACACTATCGCTGTTGTGGGAGGGAAGAGACAGCATGAGGACTGAAGTGCGGAAGATGGGTTGGACACAGCTGAGAGCCCTGTCAACTTCAGCGGTGGAGAATCCTTGGTTGAGGCAAAAGGTGGACATTTTAAAGGCCCTCTTGTTGAGCTATGCACCTTTGGAACAGATGTGACAGAAACAGAGGAATTGGTAAACAGAATAGAGCCTTTACAGGAAGCAGGGTATGGAGATGTATAGTGAAGATAACTGGGAAATGGTGGGTTTGTAGTGGATATTAGTGGTCAACCTATCCCCAGAAGCTGCAACAAACGATGTTGAGGAAGGGAACAGTCAGAGATAGACCAGGTGAAGGGGACAGCAAGGTGGAAATTGGAAGCAAAATGGATAAATGTTTCCAATTTTGGATGAGAGGGGTGCAGCAGTGATCATGTTTTGATGTACCGGAGAAAGATGCGTGGATGGGTGCCTCAGTAGAACTGGAACATGGTATGTTCCGAGTACCCTACAAAGAGATTGGTATTACTAGGCCCCACGTGTGATCATGGCTTACAGGCAGTGGCTGGGGTGGTGAAAATAATTCAGTGGGGCAGAGGACACCATTCTCCAACCCCTCACAGCCCATTTCTACCTCCTTCCCTAAATTCACAAACTGGACTGTCTGGGCAGACTCATTGTTTCTGCCTGCTCCTGCTCCATGGAACTCATCTCTTCCTACCTAGACTAGATTTTTCCCTCTCCCTGTCCAGTCCCTTCCTACTTACAGCCATGACTGTTCTGACAATTTGCATCAGTTTCAGAATTTCCGATTCGCAGGCAACAGCCACGTCCTCTTTACCATGGATGTGCAATTCCTTTACATGTCATCTCCCATCACCATGGTCTCAGGGCTCTCCGCTTCTTCCTGGAAAGTGTCCCCACCCATTACCATCCTCCTCCGCCTGCCAAATTCATCCTCACTTTGAACAACAACTCCAATAACTCCTCCCAATTTCTTCAGGTCAAAGTGATGGATGCCACCACCCAACACATATTCCCTTCTCCTCGCTCGTCAGCCTTCCACAGGGACCGTTCCCTCCAGGACACCTTGATGTCCACTCCTTATCCACTCATGAGTGCACCTTCCAATGCAATCACAGAAGGTGTAACACTTGCCAATTTACTTCCTCCCTCCTCACTATCCAAGGCCCCAGACACACCTTTCAGGCGACGCAGCAAAATCTACCTGTACTTCATTCAATCTAGTCTAGTGTACTCACTGCTCACAATTGGTTTCTTCCAGATTGGGTGAACAAAATGCGGACTGGGCGACTGATTAGCAGAACATCTACATTCTGTCTGCAAAAATAACTGAGCTTCCTGTTGCCTGCCACTTCAACACTCCACTGTGTTCCCTCTCCAACATCTGTCTCCGGCTTACTGTGCTGCACCGGCAAAGGTCAGCACAAGGTGGAAGAACAGTACCTCATTTTCCGCTTGGGAATTCTGCAGCCTTCTGAATTCATTATGAAGTTCAACAATTTTAGGGCTTGAGCACCATCTCCCATATCCTTACCCCAGCCACTACACACCTGTACTTGTCAACACATAGGCTGCTACCACAAACAATCCATTGTCAGCCAATAATGGTCCCCATTAGCAGCTATTCATTCTCCCAGGATGACCTTAACCCTTTTTTTTTTGTCCGCCCAAGTGCCATCCATTGTTTACACATACCCCTCCCACACCTGATCTTTAGCATATATACCAACTTTTACTTGGCTGCATTCATTTCTGAGAAACGGTGACTGGACCCTAAATGTTAACTGATTTCTCTTTACAGATGCTACCAGACCTGTTGCGATTTTCCAGCAATTTCTGTTTTTGTTTCTGATTTCCAGTATCTGCAGTTCTTTCAGTTTTTTATCCTAAAGAACATATCTTTTTTGGATCTCAGGCTGTGCTGCATTAGCTCACATAAATGTAAGGGTGCTTCAAATGGTTGGCAACTCCTACCGAGTTGCCATACACTCAACACAATTACAAACTATTACTGTTATTTGAAGGTTTAAACACAAGGCAAAAAATATTTGAAATATTCTTAATTCAGTATCCCCATACAAACAGAAACATCTGTCAACTCATCAGGAAATCTTAACTTCAGAAAGTGTCCATTTAAAACTATGTAAGGCAAATTTCCAGTGTAACGTGATGATAAAATTTGAGATACAGTAAACAATTGGAGGACCAAAGGAATCGGCAAATGGATACGAACCAGATGTACTGAACAAAATATGGCAGGTAGAATTCAATACCAGTATGTTTGAAGTTGCTTGTACAGATCTTTTTTCCATGGCACAAACTGAATGTTGTGTTTTACGGCTAAAATGTTTAAGATAAAATATTACTCTTACTGATGAATATATAAAATCATAGTGCAATTTGCAGTTGAGTATTGTGTCCAGTTTTCACTTCCACAACACAGGAAAATTGTTGAAGTAGTGGAAGTGCTACAACATCAGCTATATAGATGGAGATAAAAGGTACTGCAGATGCTGGAGAATCCGAGATAACAAGCATGGGGCTGGATGAACACAGCAGGTCAAGCAGCATCATAGGAGCAGGTAAACTTGACGTTTCGGGCCTAAACCCTTCATCAGAAATGGGGGAGGGGAAGAGGGTTCTGAAATAAATAGGGAGAGAGGGGGAGGCGGATAGAGGATGAATAGAGGAGAGGATAGGTGGAGAGGAGGCAGACA
>JAHRHZ010000271.1:579177-673586 GCA_024137785.1 Ginglymostoma cirratum
TATAGGGACTGGACGTCCATAGTAAAAATGAGGTGTTGGGGACCTGGGAATTGGAAGTTCTGGAGGAGGATGTATATGGTGCCTTTAATACAGCAATGTGACCTAAAATGCTTCATAGGAGTATTACACGATAAAGTATGAAACCTAGGTATTTCGCATTTTATGCAGCTAAGAGCGTGCTCAAAGGTAGGACACCCCCTAAAACGTAAGACAGTAAAGTGAGGCCATGGTGTTAACAGGTAGTCCTGGAACTTGGTGCCATGTGAACTGAAGATACAGCTACCAATGGTGGAATTATTAGAATTGGAGATGGTTAAGAGGCCAAACTTAGATGAGCACAGAATGACTTGGAAGGTTGCGGAGGTAGGAGATTGGAGAGGTTTGAAAACCAGGTTAAGAATTTCACTAAACAAGAAACAAAAAGAACTGCAGATGCTGGAAATCAGAAACAAGAAACAGAAATTGCTGGAGGAGAAGAAAAAAAACGGAAAAAAAAAAAATCAGCAGATCCAGCAGATTCTGTGGAGAGAAAGCAGAGCCAACATTTCAGGTCTCGTGACCCTTCCTCAGAACTGATTGTGGCCAGGAAAAGTATATATGCTAAAGATCAGGTGGGAGAGGAGTGGGGAATAAATGATAGGAGGAGATGGAGCCAGATAGAGAGAGAGGGAGAGAGAGAGAGAGAGCCCTTGGAGCTCTTCTTTAGGATAAAGCGGGTTGAAGGTGGGGAATAACTGGATCGGGATTGGACAGCCATAATTCAGACTCATTTTAAATTCATTTGTTCTGTCCTTATTTTCATCTAATCCATTAAATTTGTTACAGTTATACAGAAAAACCCAGAGCAGTTTTGGAAGCAAGATGATCCTACTCTGCAGTGTTGAAATAGCTGAAAGATTTCAAGCATAGTGCTACAGCACCACCAACAGGAAAGTATAATTATAGTTAGGCTTTGAAAGACAGACAGTTTTCCTAATAAATATAGAAATAGGAAGGAAGGTTAATAGAAAAATAGGTGTAACATCCCTAATAGATAATACGGGTTGTGTCTTTCTTTGTTGGAAACCTCTGGTATATAGAACTAGGAGGGAGTCACTTAGCTTGTGATATATCTTTTGAAAGGAGCTATCCTATTATGAAGACATCCCAGATTTCTCCTCATAATCCTGAAAATTTGTTGTTACATATTTGTCCAATTGCCTTTAAAAATTCGTATGGAACCTGATTCCACCACCTATTTTTGTAAGCTGTTTTAGTTTTATGTTGTCCGTTATCTCTTTCATTGTCAATGGCTTTTTTTTGGTGAAGTGGAACTTTACCCTCTCAGGTGTATAAACTTGTTTCGTATTATTTTAAATGTTTCTTTGAACATCTTTTACTGTTTTTCAGTTGTTTTACCCATTAGCAGATTTTCCCAGATTATTGCAGATAGCATGTGTTTTATCTCATTAAAGTTGGCCTTACCTAAATCTAAAACTCTAGCAGCTGATTCATGCTTTTGATAATCAAACACAACATTGAACTTGATCATGATATGTTCACTATTTGATTAACGATCATGCACTAATTAAATGTGGCTCATTGCTAAATCTAATATTGCTTGTCCCCTTGTTGCATCCAGGACATATTGTTTTCAGAAACTGTCCTGGACGCAGTCCAGAAAAACACTACTTTTCTGATAGGTGCTTGTCTGCCTCTCACAATCTATGTTAACATTAAAATCAGTAATACCACTCTGGCTTTGCTCTGCCTAATTTCTGCATTTACACAAATCTAGCATTTCAGAGCTGCCACTAGGCATCTATACACAATAGCTATCAATTTTAGATCCTTTAGTGTTCTTCATAGATACTGTCAGCATGCCTCCTCAGCTTTGTCCATGGTGGATACTAGGTGAGGTAGCATAGGGAGGGAACAGCAAAGAGTGGCAGTTGGATTGGTATAAGGGCCGTATGGTAACACAGTGTATGAGCGGCTATGGATATGGAAGAAAGGCATAGGGTGGAAGTGAAAATGCATGTGGGTCGTGAGGGAAAGTGAACATGAGGAGTGTTTTGTGCTTCAATCTCTATTTTATTAACTTCGACAACAGTGCCAGGGCCCCAATGGAGGCTTTCCTCTTAGCCCACCTCAAGAACTAGCGACCTTAGCAAAAATCTAAGTTGTTTGATCTGACTCCCAATCGAGCTTGCCTCCCCAGACTGAAGATCAGAAATGCGGGCATCCGCTTTTTAAAAGGTTGGATTTGCAGAACTGGGAAATCTCCTGCCTCTGCACGTCTGGCTACAGGATGAAAATTAGGGTTGACTTCTAGATTTCGACTTCTAATTTGCACCTGCAATGACCAAAGTTCAATCCATGTAATGGAACAAGAACAACAATGATCACACTGCATACTTCCTTCCCAACCCCCAGTCAGAAATGATCTATTCATCACTATCATCTGCCTGAAATACCTTCATTCCTTCTTCCCAACTGATCCACAGGTCTCCTCGGGTTAGGAAACATGCTACAGCATGTCGGGCTAGATGATGGATCCAACCTTCCTGACGCAGCTGAGTCATAATAGCATCAATCCATGGATAGCCAGTTTTCCCCTCTGCCCACTTAGCTAATGAAACAGGATTTTTGTCCCAAGGTATGCGCACACAAATTGGATTTCCCTCCATTTTGTCAAAGCATGGGTTATTTGTTGCTGCTGTGTAGAAAAACTCACGCCACAGAAGCTGGCCATAGAGAGACAGTGGTGGTGAATCCGTTTTCTTTATCTGGAAGTAAAAGAAAACAAAACAAACCATTTTATATATCAGACAATATCAATTAATGGCTAAACTGAAAAAAGGGACAGTTTTAAAATAATTTAAAATGGAGTGGACAACGCAAAGAAGCTTTTGGAAGGAGATGCAAAGTAATCAAAGGAAGATATTGACAAACATAATTAGAATAAACAATACCAATAACTCAAATAAATTGTGGAGGAAATGTGAGAGACTAAGATGTGGTTGAAGTACGTGTATAAAAGTATAGGGATCCGTTAATAAGGTTGATGACCTACAGGTGCAAATAGTCAGATGGTATTATGATATCATATCAATAATGTAGACCTATTTGAAACAAGATGCAGAATGGGAATTTAACATTCCTTGCTACAGGGTTCAACAGAGGTGGTAATACACACCTGGGTGTATATTACGAGCAAAGTTGTAGGAAGGAGACAAGTCTCCAGGCAATATACCAATGAAAATGCAAGTTCTACTGTGTAGGAGAGAATTCAATTATTCTAATCAGATTGGGGTTAAAAACAGGCTTAAAATATTTCCTGAAGTAAGTAAGAAAAAAAGGCTTTCTAGATCAGTTTGTTTACAAACAAGGAAGGAAGTGGTACTGGATCTAATTCTGAGGAATAAAGAGTATTTGCACAGTGATCACAACATTATTCAGTTTAGCACAGAGTTGTAAAGAAATATGACCATCTCTAACAAAAGAAGATTTAACCTTTACGTTACCATTATTGAATCCCCCAGCATTGATCAGATATGGAACTGGACTAGCCTTATAAATTCTATGGCAACAACACCAGGTCAGAGGCTAGAAATCTCACAGCATGCTACTCAACTTCTGACTGCCCAAAGCCTGTCCACCATCTACAAGATACAAGTCAGGAGTATGATGGAATACTGCTGCTCCAATACAAGAAACTTTGACATCATCCAATACAAAGTAACCTAACTTATTGGCACCACATCCGTAAACATTCATTCCCTCCACCACTGACTCTCAATAGTAACAGTATGTACCATCTACAATTTGCACTGCAGAAGTTCACCAAGACACTTTATACAGCACCTTCCAAACCCACAACAAACACCATGTACAGGACAAGGGTAGCATATACGTGAGAATTCAACATCCACCAAGTTACTCGCCGTCTTCACTTGAAAATACATTACTGCTCCTTCAGTGTCACTGGGTCAAAATCCTGGAACTCCCTCCCTAATGTCATTGTGGGTATGCCTACACCAAAAATGAACAGCGGTGGTTCAAAAAAAGCAGCTGACTACCACCTTCTCAAGGCAACCAGGGATGGGCAATATCCATGAATTGCTAAAAGGAAATAGAATCCATACAGTATGGAAACAGGCTATTTGGCCCAACAAGTCCACATCAACCCTGCAAGGAGCATCCCACCCAGACACATCCCCCTACTCATTCTCTGTAACCCTACATTTCCCAAGGCTAACGCACCTAACCTACACATCCCTGAACAATAGGGGCAATTTAGCATGGCCAACCCACCAAACTTGCACATCTTTGGACTGTGGAAAGAAACCTGAGCACCCAACAGAAACCCAGGAAGACACAGGGAGAATGTGCAAACTCCAGACAGTTGCCTAAGGGTGGAAATGAACCACAGTCCCTGATGCTGAGGCAGAAGTGGGCACCATGGTCAGCATGGACCGGTTTGGTCCAGAAGTCCTATTTCCATGCTGCATTACTCTATGACTCTTAAGTGCTAACCATTGAGCTACCGTGACCCCCTGAAATGGAAACCTTTGTTAAAGCTAAGAGGTATTGTGTACAAAAGTAATAAATTCAGACTAAAATTTGATTTTGAAAAACGATGAGGTCATAGCAGGCATACAGAAAAGGGGAAACCGGGGATTTGAGAGTGGTGTCAAAATTCTGAAGAGTTTTGATGCATGCAGTTGTTTGTTTGCTTGCCAAACCAGTTGTTTAGTGATGCGCAGATGTTTTGTTACCATTCTAGGCAACATCATCAGTGTGACCTCAAATCGAAGCGCTGGTGTTCTGCTCTGTTCCGAATTTATATGATCCTCTAGTGTGGTGGGTCTTGTTACTTCCGGTTCTGTTTTTCAGCAGCAGGCTGTATACAGGGTCTATTTCTATGTGTTTGTTAATGGAATCCCATGTTGAAAACCAGGCTCTTGCATGTCTGTTGTTCGCTTGTCCGAGTATAGTCACTTCATCCCAGTCCAACTGATGGCCTTCACTGTCTGTTTGTATTGAGACAAGTGAATATTGGTTGTGTCTTGTTCCTGTCAGCTGGTGTTTGTGTATCCTGGTCATCAGCGCGCACACACACACACACACACACACACACACACACAGAAACAGAACCAGAAAGACCCACCACACCAGAGGATTATTGGAACAGAGGAGAACATCAATGCTTCGAATAGAGGTCGCACTGATGATGTTGCCTAGAACGGTAACGAAATGTCTGCACTCCACAGAACAACTGGCTCGTTGAGCAAACAAGCAACCACATCACAACTCGAGCTACAAATTTTTGCAAAGACCTTAAAAAGTTTTGATGCATATACAAGGGAAAAAAGATTGTTTCCAGTGGCTCAAGGGTCAGTAAATAGAGGACATAGATTAAATGAACAAAGAACAAGAGGTGACATAAAGAAATGTACACAAGTTATTATTCACTTCCAGAAAACCAGCTGAAGAACAGAACTGGAGCCAGTCTGTACTGAGTTAAAATAGCGGGAAGGGCGAACAAGTTCAGAGACTTAAGCAGCACAGACAGGGGCAGACCCAGCGAGTTAAAACAGCGTGGAGACATGGACCCAGAATATTAAAACAATGCAGAGAGATGGGGACCAGGTGTTTTAAAACAGCAGGATGGTGGATCCAGGAAGGGAGCTGAGGGAGGAGCTCATCATAAACAGGGTGAGAAAACAATGACATCATGGGAAAACCACAAGTCTATTGGTTGGTAAGGAACAGTTGCTCAAATGGGTAGCACAGCCTTGGGTGACTGTCAGTGTGAAATTTGCACATTCTCCTCATGGATTTCCACTGGTTGCTCCAGTTTTCTCACAGTCCAAAGAAGTGAAGGTTGGTGGATTGGCCTTCCTAAATTGCCCTTCAGTGTCCAGGGATGTGCAGGCTGGGTGGATTAGCTATGTTAAATGCAGGCTTGCAAGGATAGGGTGGGGGCGTGAATCTGGTTGGGATGCTGTCCAGAGGGTTGGTGTGGACTCAATGAGCCAAATTTCCTCTTTCCATACTGTAGGGATTCAATATGAATCTGCTAAATTTGAATGCATGTTCTAACTGGCCAGTTCTGATGAAGGGTGTCAACCCGCAATGTCGACTTTCCTGCTCCTCTGATGCTGCCTGATCTGTTGTGTTCCTCCAGTTCCACACTGTATGGGCCAAAAAATGCTGGGCCAGGTGACATGCTGTACCTGCATGGTGTGAGAACTCGTGAACCTGACTGTGGTTCACTGAGCACATCCGTAGGAAATATTGATTGTTCTCTGGTTGAGAATTGATGAGCTGAAGTCTGAGCTTTGAACACTGTGATACATTAGGGAGGGGGCAAGTTATCTGAACATTGGTGTCTTAGGAGACAGTCACACCCATGATATTAACTCCCCTAAATCTGGTCAGTGGTCAGGATCAGGAGGATGTGACTATGAGTGAGGGAATATGAGCAACAGAGCTAAATTAAAAGCAGAACCAAAAGGATAATGACCTCTAATCACTAGCCAAGCCATGAGTTAATTGCCACAGGGTCAATCAGATTAAAGAGGTAAAGGCATAGCTGCAATATTGTTATGGGACAAGTGGGTCCAAGTTCATGGGACATTGGTACCAGTAATGGGGAAAGAGGGAGCTGATCTGATGGGAGCAGGGACAGGGGTAGGGAGGAAGGTAGGCAGAAAAGGTAGAAGGAAGAAGAGGAGAAGATTCAATTGCATGGAAATTAAAATCAAAATGTTATAGGACAAGGTAAGAATGCAAGTCAGTGATGGGGCTGATTGTTTCTTCCTTTCGTTTTCCAGTAACAAAATGTATGAAATGTCATATTGCATCAAAAAAGCATAAAATTATTGAGAAATTTGATGATAGAAAAAACTTAAAAGGTTTTGTATCTGAATGCACGAAACATTGAATAAAATTGAGTTAACACTCCAAATACAGATGGATGAGTATGATTTGGTTGTGATTACTGAGTCGCGTTGCAGAGAGACCAGGTTTAGGAATTGAATATCTAAGAGTACGTAGAGTTTCAGAAGTATAGGCGAGAAGGAAAAAAAGAGGTGGCATAACTTTTTTATTGAAGGATAAGGCTGGAGTTGTAGTGAGAAAATGATGTAGTCTTTGTGTTGAATCTCAGGAGATGGGAGAGATATTAAATGAATATTCTGTGTCAGTTTTTACTGTTGAGAAAGAAATGGAGGCTAGAGAACTCGGGGAAATTAATATTGATGTTTTGAAAAAAGTTCACATTACAGAAGAGGAAATGCTGGGAGGTCTTAGGAAACAAATGTAGTTAAATCTCCGGGACCTGATCAAGTGCAACCCAGGATGTTGTAGGAAGTTAGGGAGGAAATTGCCGGGCTCCAAGCAAAAATAATTGTATCATCTATGGGTGATGTACTGGAGGATGGCTAATGTTGTGCCATTGTTTAAGAAAGACTGTAAGAAGAAGCCTGGAAACTGGAGATCTGAGAGTCTGACATTGGTGGCGGGTAAGTTGTTGGAGGTGATTCTGAAGGATGGGATTTACATGCATTTGGACAGTAAGAATTGATTAGGGGGTAGTCAGCATGGTTTTGTGCAAGGAAAATTGTGTCTCACAAACTTGATTGGTTACTTCATTAAAAAAAACTCAAAAAGATTGATGAGGGCAAAGCAGCATATGTTGTTTACTTGGACTTCAATAAGGCCTTTGACAAGGTTCCACATGATAGACTAATTAGTAAAGTTAGATCACATGGGATTCAGGGTGAGCTTGCCAATTGGATACAAAATTGACTTTATAGTAGGAGACAGAGGGTAGTGATGGAGGGTTGTTTTTTGGATTGGAGGCCTATGACCAGCAGTGTTCCTCAGGATCCATTTTTGTTTGTTATTGATGTACATGACTTGGATGAGAGTATAAGTAGTATGGTTAGTAAGTTGCAGATGATACCAAAACGGGTGGCATAGTGGACAGTGAAGAGGGTTATCTAAAATTACAGCAAGATCTTGATCAATTGGGACAATGAGCTCAGGAATAGCAGGTGGAGTTTAATTTGGATAAATGTGAGATATTGAATTTTGGTAATACGAACAAGGACAGGACTTGTACAATTAATAGTAGGGCTCTGTGAAGTGTTGTAGAAGAGACTGACCTTGGGGTTCAGGTACATAATTCTTTGAAATTTGCACCACAAGTAGACAGGGTGGTTCAGAAGGCATTTAGCACGCTTGCCTTCAGTGCTCAGACTTTTGAGTACAGGACTTACATTGTCATGTTGAGGTTGTACAGGATGTTGGTGAGGCCTCTTCTGCAGTACTGCGTGCAGTTCTGGTCCTACTGTTATAGGAAGGATATTATTAAACTGGAGAGAGTTCAGAAAAGATTTACCAGGATGTTGTCAGGAATTGAGGGTTTGAGATATTAAAAAAAGACTCGAAAGGCTGGGATGTTTTTCACTGGATGGTAGGAGGTAGAGGGGTG
Organism: Ginglymostoma cirratum; assembly: GCA_024137785.1. Taxonomy (NCBI): domain Eukaryota; kingdom Metazoa; phylum Chordata; class Chondrichthyes; order Orectolobiformes; family Ginglymostomatidae; genus Ginglymostoma; species Ginglymostoma cirratum. Next base: position 587,663 of record JAHRHZ010000271.1, read on the forward strand.
ACCTTATAGAGGTTTATAAAATCATGAGGGGCATAGATAAGGTGAATAGCAAAGGTCATTTCCATAGTGTGGAGAAGTTTTTTAAAAACAGTGGTTAGTATGTGGAATGAACTGGCAGAGAAAGTGATGGACGCAGGTACAGTTATAATGTTTAAAAGAAATTTGGACATGTTCATGAATAGGAAAGGTTGGAGGGATATGGGCCAAGCAGACGCAGGCAGGACTAGTTCAGGTGGGAACATAGTTGGCATGGACTGGTTGGACTGAAGGGTCAGTTTCCATGTTATATGATTCTATGCCTCTATAACTACAAAGTGTTAGGTGAGACCACAACAGGAGTATTGCATAAAGTTTTGGTCCCCTTGAGGTGGAATGTAGTTACGTTGGAGGCAGTTTAGAGGAGGTTCATTAGATTGATACCAAAACTAAAATTGCCAGAGAAACTCAAAAGGGCTGGCAGCATCTGTGGGCAGAAAGCAGAGTTAATGTTGCAAGTTCGGTGACTTTTCAATGGAACTGTTCTAAAGAAGAGTCACTGGACTCAAAAGGTGTTAACTCTGCTTTCTCCTGTACTTGATTAGTAATTTTGCAGATGACAGTAAAATAGGTGGTATCGTGGACAGTGAGGAAGGTTATCGGAAATTGGAGTAGGATCTTGATCAGCTGGGGAAGTGGGCCGAGAAATGGCAAATGGAGTTTAATATAGATAGGTGTGAGGTGTTGTAGTTTGGAGAGTCATGCTGAATGGTGGGGCCTTAAGGAGGGTACTGGAACATAGGGACCTTGGAGTTCTGGTGCATGGTTCTTTGGAAGTGGAATCACAGGTAGACAGGGCAGTGAAGATGGCTCTTGGCACACTGGCATTCAGTCAGGGCATTGAGTACAGAAATTAAGAAGTTATGTTGCAGTTGTACAGGACATTGGTGAGACTACACTTGGAGTATTGTGCTCAGTTTTGGTCAGCTCGCTATAGGAAGGATGTTATTAAACTGGAAAGAATGCAGAGGAGATTTATGAGGATGTTGCCAGGACTCAAGGGACTGAGTTATCGGGAGAGGTTGGACAAGCTAGGGTTTTTTTCTTTAGAGTGTAGGAGACTGAGGAGGGATCTTACAGAAGTGTATAAGATCATGATTGGCATGGATAGGGTGAAAGCACTTAGGCTTTTTCCCAGGGTTGCGGAATCAAGGACTAGAGGACATTAGTTTAAGGTAAGAGGGGAAAGAATACATGGGAACCTGAGGGGCTTTTTTATTTAAAAACATGGAGGGTGGTATGTATATGGAATGAGTTGCCAGTGGAGCTGGTCAAGGTAGGTACATTAATAACATTTAAAAGGCATTTGGACAAATACTTGGATAGGAAAGCTTTAGAAGGATATGGGCCAAGTGTAGGGAAATGGGGTTAACGTGGATGGACATTTTGATTGGCATGGAACAGTATGGGCCAAAGGGCTTGTCTCCGTGCTGTAGGGCTCTATGGCTCTATGACCTGCTGAGTTTCTCCAGCAATTTCAGTTTTTGTTTCAGACCTTCAGCATCTGCTGTTCTTTATCTTATGATATTCACTCAATTGATTCCAGAGGAGAGGGGTTTGTCTTATAAGGGAGATTCAACAGTTTACACGTAGAAGCATGAGAGAAGATCTAATGAAGGCATATCAAATGCCAAAGAGGGATTGATAAATTAGTCACAGACAATGTTTCCTGTAGTGGGGCAATCTAGTACAAGGTTAGAATAAAGGGTAGTGGATTTAAAACAGATATGGGGAGAAATTGTTTCTCTCAAAAGGAATGTGAAACTGTTGAATTCACTACCCTAGAGTACAGTGGATGCTGGGACATTGAATAAATTTAAGGAGGTGCTAGATACATTTTTAAATTGATCACAGTTTGAAGGGTCATAGAAAGTCAAGAAAGTGGGAATGGTGGCTGAGAGGAGATCAGCCATGATCGTCTTGAATGGTTGAGAGGGCTTGAGGGGCTGAATTGCCTACGTTTCCTACTTCTTGGATAAACACGTAAATATTTACTGATAGAGAAACACTTCAAAAGATATCCATCTCTTAATCCCAAGAAATCATTTTAGTCAGTGTCTTTACATAGGATTCAAGTGAATCTGCAGTAATGTCCACCAACTGCAAAGTGGTGGATGAGATTTAATAATAATAATAATCATTTAATAATAATGCAGGCCTTGGAAGGGTAGACAATGGGAAGGAGGTGGCACAGACACAATGTGCTGAATGGCCTCATTATGTGCTGTCATTTTATAATTTGATGGTAAAAACTGTGACCTAAAATTGCAAAGTTCCCTGCACAAAAATGATGTGATGAATTCCAGCCATGGTACACTGCAAGCATAAAAATTAAAATAAAAATCTTCCTGTTCATACTACCGATAGAATATACAACCAGCAACCAGATTTTTAACAGTTGATATATCATTTGGGCAGCAACTTTGAGCCAACACAAATAAAAACACAATAAATAAATCAGTCACTTGTTCAGTAGCTTCATTTTTTGATATTGAACATCACAATTAGGCATCTTAGCATTTGTCACAAACAGCAAAATAAAAATACTTATGCTGCAACATTTTCCATCTCTCCCAAACGAGCTTATATGCTTCTTTAAGATGTCAGAAATACATTATCTTTCTTAATGAAAAACATCAGTTTAGCAAGCGTCTCAAAACAGAGAATTTTTTTTATTGTTTCATCAGTGCTAGACAGTAAAAATAATTCACTTCTGAAAAACTCACTTTTTTATATAATTCTGTTAGCTTGAAGTAGAAGAGTCGACAGGACAGGCAGCCAAATCGAAGGTAGGGACTGAGGCCTGTGGGACTTGCCAATAGTGATAAGGCATTCATTCTGGGCTTTTCAAAATTAGCTACCCATGCCTACAGAAAAATAAAAAGTGATAAACTGTCACATTGTACAGATTAAGTGTCTATTCTGAAGAGCTCCAACCTCTGCTAACACTACTAGGCACTCACAAGGTGAGCTACTCATTTTGATATGTTTTTTGAAAAGCTTTCTGCTTTTTGGCTGGAATTGTTCTGAAACTACTTGGCTAATCCAAGTAGAGTCTTGGAGGTTGAAAAAAAATCAGAGTATAAAGATTTAAAAGGTCAGAAATTACACGACACCAGGTTATAGACCAACAGGTTTATTTGAAAATACAACCTTTCAGAGCGGAGCCCCTTCATCAGGTGAAGTGAGAAAGAAGCACCCAGAACACAGAATTTATAAATAAAAGATCAAAGGGTCACACAACTGATGATGATGTATTAAACAAACCTAAGATCCTGTTTATTCTTTAATCAGTTAGAAGGCTTCAATTGTAATTATAAATTGTGTTCTGTTTGCTTCTTTTTCACTTCACCTGAAGGGGCTAGGCTCTGAAAGCTTGTGTTTTCAAATAAACCTGTTGGACTATAACCTGGTGTTGTGTGATTTCTGACCTTGTCCACCCCAGTCTAATACCAGCACCTCCACATCAAAGATTTCAAAGGCTTTTCACTTGCCTTTCTTTCCAAATGTCTCTCCAGCCGAGTTAAAGCCTCAGTTTCTCCACCTGGCCACACAGCAGAAGGCAGACCTTCGGTATCAAAACCTAGTCAGACAGATGGTCAGGCGTCAATGCAGTTGGACAAATATCCAGGATTCAACTTGTGGCTAAATAATTAATTTGGTTTTGGCTTTTATGATTGGACAAATACATTGTTCAATTACTATATTCAAAACCTGATTAAGCAGTTATTAAAAATTAAAACAGTTGCCTTTTTGTTCTATGCAGATGTTTACTGTTTTAGCTTTGTTAAGCTAATAGACAGCAATAGTTCAAAACAAAATGCTCCAAAGTTAAATGTAGAATCAGGATGTGCCACATGATCACTCAAACCTGTTCTCTGTCGTTCAACAAGATCATGGCCAGAGTTCAACTCCTACCTGGTTTTACCTCTGATCCCTTACTACCTATTGGTTAGTGAGACAAACCTATGTGTCTCAGATTTAATACTTAGTGAAGAAGGTTCCTCATTTGTCCCACCATTTCTGTAAGTATGTTGCCTAACTTTGGACCTGAAAAGCCTGGTTTGAATTTTTATGCATGTCCTCTGGTTTTATACTACACAAGTTAAGTAGTTTCTGTCTCTATATTCTGCCTATTCGCTGTAAGAACCATGAAAACATAAATCAAATCAACCTTTATCTTTCTATTACAGTGAATGCACAACCAGTTTAGCTGATTCTGACTCATAAGTTAACCCTTGCAATCAGTAATTATAAGCTATATCCTGCTATAAACAAAACATGCACCCTGCAGTTTGCTTCCAAAAGCTCAATCCTTTACTCCAGGAGTTGTCTGATGTAACATAATTCTTGTATTCTAGTACTACGGATCACTGGACTAGTAAGTTAGAGATCCACATTAAAGGATATGGATATAAATCCTAACAACAGCAGCTAGTGAAATTTGGAATGACAATTATGGAACATAAAGTGAGTTTCATCGTCAAAATTAATAAGACTATTAAGGATTGTTGTTAAAAAATCTTATTTGACTCAGTGATGGTCCTTAGGGAACGTAAGATCTGCTACCCTTGCTCTGTCTGGCCAACATGCATTTCCAGATCCAGAGCACTTTGGTTCGCTCTTAATGGTTTAGCGATTGAGTCAGTTCAAGGCCAACTAGGAATGAAAAACAAATTCTGGTTTTATCAACAATACCAATACCCCATGAAAGATCTAAAACCCATCACTACATTGCCTTTTTTAATTACGCTTAAGATATTTTAACAATCTATGTACATTTGCATCCTTTCCATCCCCTACCTGCAAAAAGTTTATTGGACTTCCCCTGTTTCCAGCTTTCCACCATTTAGAAAATATTTGGTTTTGCTCCTTTTCGTAAAAATGAATTATCTAATATTTGCCAACATTACACAGAAATCATGAACAAAAAAAACTGGAAGAACTGTGGAGGCTAGAAATCAGAAACAGAAACAGAAGTTGCTGGAAAATTTCAGCAGGTCTGGCTGCATCTGTGGAGTGAAATCAGAATCAACGTTTTGGGTCCAGTGACCCTTCTTCAGAACTGAAGGGTCACTGGACCTGAAACATTAACTCTGATTTCTCTCCCAGACCTGCTGAAATTTTCCAGCAATTTCTGTTTTTGTCGAAACTGAAATCCTGTGCCTGTTTTTTTTTTGAGAAAATTGTTCACAGTGCATGTTCATCGCTGTTCCTAATTATCCTTCAGAAGGATTGCTGTTCCCAATTATACTTAAGCCATTATCATGATCCATTGAGTTCCTTGTGGTGTAGGTACATTTTCAGTACTGTTATGAGTGGGTGTTCCAGACTCTGCCCAGTAACAGTGAACTAATAGTGTTAGAAAACAGAAACATACTGAGGAGCAGACATCCTGGAAGGATTAAAAACCAAAGGAACTACTGTAAATCAGGAACAAAAACAAAGTTGCTGGAAAAGCTCAGCAGGTCTGGCAGCATCTGTGAAGGAAAAAACAGAGTTAACATTTCGGGTCCGGTGACCCTCAGAACTCAGTTGACTTCCTCAGTTCTGAGGAAGGTTCACCGGACCCGAAATGTTAACTCTGTTTTTCCCTTCACAGATGCTGCCAGACCTGCTGAGCTTTTCCAGCAACTTTGTTTTTGTTCCTGGCAGGATCGTCAGTCAGTTGACAAACTCAGAGCAAGTCTGTGCCACAGCCTTAACATGTTGTGGGTGGGCTAAATTAACTTGATAGATGTTGGCTTATCTGATTGGCCAGCAACTCCAGCTGTACCAGAGCTTGGTGACAGGCACTGCTGGGACAGCAACCGGCCCCAGTATGGAGTCCTACTGGCTGCCAGTCCAAGGCAGTAAGGGATAATGGGAGGGAAGATCTGACAACCTTACGAAGGGGAGCAAAGGGTAGGTTTTCCAGTCCCTGCAGGGAGGAAAGATAGGAGATTGTCACCAATGCGCAAAGGGCACAATCTGAAGATGACATTCCCCTTCCTTCCCACACTTTGAAAACTTTCAGGAAAAAAAATCTGCTCATTCTTAGCAACCTCAACTGTGTTATAGTGTGGGACGGATAATAATTGAGCAGTTGAGCTTTTAACAAGCAAGGGTGAGCTTACTTACAGATGTGGGGAAGGGCTCCTATGGTACAACGGTAGTATCCCTACCTATGAAGTCTCACTTGCTGCAGAGATATGTCACAACATGTGTGAACAGGCTGGTTAAAAGTATCTACATATGGTGGGCAGGCTGCAGATTTGGGCTTCTACCCAACGTCTACTGTGGGGTGAGTGGGAAGGTGATGAGCTGGGAACCAGCCAGTGTTCAAAACACATGTGGGTGGTAGACAGCGTGGCAGCTGTCAACAAAGCCAGAGCAAGTGGGGTAGAAATAGGAAGCAACACCACTGAGCCAGAGGCTGCACAGGTTGGGGGATAGGAAGCAGAGGTCTCAACTTTCCTACAGAAGAATAGTTTGCTAATTGGGAACAGGAAAACTGATAGTGAATTCCTTGCAAATTAATGCAGAGTCTCTAGATTAAAGCTGAACAGCTTCAGGAACTATTATACTGGAAGAAAATGGATGTGATAATAGTGACGACTGTCAATTATATAATTTAACATTAAACAGTTTTAATACATAAATGCAAGTCTTTATGAAATGTTATAATTCAAAGAAACTTGCATACTGTCCATGCCTAATGTTCCAGAGTATAGATGCTATAGGAAGGATAGAAAATGGGGTAAGAGAGTTGGGGCAATGGTGTTTTCAGATAACATTAAAGTTGCACAAAGGGAGGATATTTCTGGGAGAATGTACAGTGAAGTTATATGATGTAACTGAGCAATAAGAAAGGATGATCATCTTATTGGGATTGTACTGGAGGCACCCAAATAGTCAGAGCGAAATTGAGAATCAAATGTGTAAGGAGGTCTCAGATATCTATATGAATAATAGGGTTGTAATAATAGGGGATTACAACTTTTCAAATATAGGCCGGGACCACCATAGTGTTAAGAGCTTTGATAGAGAGGAATTTGTTCAGTGTGCAAAAGAAGTTTTTTTTTGTTCAATATGTGGATGTGCCTACTAGAGAAGGAGCAAATCCATACCTTCTCTTGGGAAATAAGGCAGGGCAAATTACTGAGGTGTCAGTGGGGAAGCATTTTGGGGCAAATGATCATAATTCTATTAGATTTAAAATAGTTATGGAAAAGGATAGAACTGATCTAAAAGTTAAAATTCTAAATTAAAGGCAGGCCAATTTTGACAGTATAAGATGAGAACATTTAATAGTCAATTACAGCAGGTCATTCGCATGTTAAGTGGGAGCCACTCAAAAATGAGACAAAGAGAGTTCAAAGACAGTATGTTCCTGTTAGTGTAAAGGGCAGAGGATGGTAGATGTAAGGAATGCTGGATGACGAGAGAAGTTAAGGCTCTGGTTAAGAAAAAGGAGACATATGTCAGGTATCGACAGCTAGGATCAAGTGAATCACTAGAGCAGCAGAAGCATACTTAAGAGGGAGATCTGGGCGGCAAAAAAGGGACATGAGATAGCTTTGGCAAATAGGGTTAAGGAGAATCCAAAGAGATTCTACAAGCACATTAAGGGCAAAAGAGTAACTAGGGAGAGAACAGGGCTCCTTAAAGATCAACAAGGCCATCTATGTGTGGAACTACAGGAGATGGGTTAGATACTAAATGAATATTTTGCATCAGTATTTACTGTGAAGAACATGGAAGCTAGGGAACTTGGGGAAAATAAATAGTGATGTCTTAAAAAATGTGCAATTTACAGGAGAAAACACTTAAATGTAGATAAATCCCTGGAACTTGATCAGGTGTATCCTAAAACTTTGTGGGAAACTAGGGAAGAGATTATCAAGACATTAGTATCATCGTCAGCCATGGGTGAGGTGCTGGAAGACTGGAGAGTGGCTAATGTGCTGCCTTTATTTAAGAAAGGTGGTAAGGAAAAGCCAGGGAACTACAGACTGATAAGCATGATGTCAGTAGTTGGTAAGTTGTTGGAGGGGATTCTGAGGGTTAGGATTTACCTGCATTTGGATAGGCAAGGACTGATTAGGGATAGTTAATACGGCTTTGTGCGTGGGAAATCATGTATCACTAACTTGATTAAGTTTTTTGAAGCGGATACAGGAAGATTCATGGAGGCAGTGCAGTAGATGTTGTCTATCTGGACTTCAGCAAGGCGTGTGAAAAAGTTCCGCATGGTAGATTGGTTAACAAGGTTGGATCACATGGAATCCGGGGGCAAGGGGAAACCAGATTGGATATAAAATTGGCCTGAATGCAAGTGACAGAGGGTAGTTGTGAACAGTTATTTTTCAGACTGGAGGCCTGTGACCGGTGCTACGCCGCAAGGATCAGTGCTATGTCTACTGCTTTTCATCATTTATATAAATGATTTGGATGTGAATATTGGAGGTATGATTAGTAAGTTTACAGAAAACATGAAAATTGGTGGTGTAGTAGACAGTGAAGGAGGTTATCTCAGAGTACAATGGGGCCTTGATCAATGGACTGAGGAGTGGCAGATGGAGTTTAATTTAGATAAATGTGAGGTGTTGCATTTTGTTAAGGCAAATCGGAGCTAGACTTATACAGTTAACGGTAGGGCCCTAGAAAATGTTTCTGAACGAAAAGACCTAGGGGTGCAGGTTCAAAGTTCCTGGAAAGTAAAGTTGCAGGTAGGCAGGGTGGTGAAGGCAGCTTTTGGCATGCTTGCCTTCATTGGTCAAAACATTGAGAAAGGAGTTGGGATATCATGTTGCAGCTGTTCAGGACATTGGTGAGGCCACTGCATTCAATTCTGGTTGCCCTTTATAGGAAAGATGTTGTTAAACTTGAATGAGTTCAGACAAGATTTGCAAGGATGTTGCCGGGATGAGGGTTTGAGCTATAGGGAGAGGCTGAATAGGCTGGGGCTTTTCATCCTGGAATATCAGAGGCTGAAGGGTGACCTTATCAAGGTTTATAAAATCATGAGGGGCGCGGATAGACTGAATAGCCAAGGTTGTTTTCCCAGGGTATGGGAGTCCAAAACTAGAGGGCACATGTTTAAGGTGAGAGGGGAAAGATTTAATAGGGACTTGACTGGCAAACGTTTCATGCAAGAGGTGGAGTGTGCATGGAATGAGCTGCCAGAAAAGGTGGTGGAGGTAGGTACAATGCAACATTGAAAAGGCATCTGGATGGGTACATGAATAGGAAGGGTTCAGAGGGATATGGGCCAAGTGCTGGAAAATGGGACTAGATCAGTTTAGGATATCTGGTTGGTGCAGGCGAGTTTAACCAAAGGGTCTGGTTTCCATGCTGTAAAATTCTATGACTCTATGACTTGAGGTGCAATGACAGTCAGGTGTGTTAGAAACAAACATGTAATAGTTTGTGATCTCATGGTAATTCCAATTTTTTTTGTCAAATCACTAAAATCTCTTACTTTATGTTTCTGTCTCTAAAGTTACTAAGTTATGTATCATCCACAAACTTGAATATGTGGGTCTCTACACCATCATGAGTCGTTACTAAAAATGGTCAGTCGTGGAGCCTTCATATATCCCTATGGAAAACCACTAGTCACATCCTCTCCACTATCACCACCATGTATCCTTTGCTCAGCCAATTTCCGCATCAATCAAATGATAGGGAGATGGTAGCATAGTAGTAATATCACTGAACTAGTAATCCAAAGCTGCAAGTTAATGCTTTATTGAGGTGGGAATGAGAGAAGGCAAGATAGATAGGAGGCTCTGTCGCAGCTAAATAATGAATATGCATACCAAGCTCTTCCAAGGACGGAACTCCATATTTCTCATTATGATCATCCAATACCGATATTGTAGACTTCCCAAGACATCTCTCACTAATAGTTTCCACTGGTGGCTCTGGAGAGTCCATCTGGCTGATCAAAGTCTGGAATCGTTTATATGTTAGTGGAGGTTGTCCTCCATTCAATTCAATTATTCTGGAAGACAGAAAACAAAGAATTTGGTAAACAAAGAAGTTTAATGTTTTAGATTATGTTTACTGATCTTTCCCATTATCTACTTTGAAAAGTAGAGAAAGGTGTCTGAAGTGTGAAATGTCATGCTCAATATGCCAAAATATGTCCAGCTATTCCATTACAACTACAACACTGAAAATTACCCAGCAGTGTGAAAAATTGTCCAGGTATGTACCATATACAAAAAGCAGGACAAGACCAACCTGGACAAGACCACAGCTCCATCAGTCAAGTGATGGAAGTTGTTATCAACAATGCTATCACTCAACACTTGCTTAACAACAACCTGCTCACTGACACTCAGTTTGGGTGCCACCAGGGCCACTTTGCTCCTGACCCCCACCATCAACATCCTGGGGTTTACCATCGACCAGAAACTCAACTGGACTTGTCATATAAATAGTGGTGGTTCAAATCTGCGTACTCACTTCATAACATTTTAGGGTCTGGTGACAAAGTGTTTGTGTCTCTCCCACTGAGTCATGAGGCCTGGATTCAAGTCCCAGCTGTTCCGGATGTGTGTAATAAAATGTCTCGGATCAAGTTGATTTTAAAACAAACATTATAAAGTTTGGCTATAAGAGCAGGCTAGAGGCTATGAATACTACACCAAGTAACTCATCTCCTGACTCCCCAAAGCCTGCCCTCCATCTACAAGGCACAAGTCAGGAGTGTAATGGAATACATCCTACTTGCCTGAATGACTGCAACTCCAACGACACTCAAGAAGTTTGACACCATCCAGTACAAAGCAGTCCACTTGATTGGCACCACTTCCATAAACATCCACTTTCTCCACCACTTATGTTCAGTCTACCCTACTGCAGAATTTCAGAGACACTGAGACAGCACCTTCCAAGCCTATAACCACGTCCATCTAGAAGGGCAGCAGATACAAGCCATCATCACCAGCAAGTTCCCCTGCAAGCCACTCACCATGCTGACTCAGAAATTTATCTTTGTTCCTTCACTGTCAAAAATTGACTTCAGGAAGCAGAGTGCAGGAGACACCCCTGTCTGTATCAGTCGCGTTGAGATGAAGATGGTCAATAGCTTCAAGTTCTCACCAACATAAATATCACCAACAATCTGTCCTGGTCCATCCATGTACAGTCAAGCAAACACACCAATGTCTCTACTTCATCAGAAGGCTAAGGAAATTTGGCATGTTCACAATGACTCTAACCAATTTCTATAGATGGACCATAGAAAGCATCTTACTCAGATATATCACAGCTTGGTATGGCAAATGCTCTGCCCAAGACTGCAAGCAATTACATAGAGTTGTGAACGCAGCCCAGTCTATCAGGCAAGCAAGCCTTTCTTCCACTGACTCAATCTATTCTTCTCGCTGCCTTGGGAAAACAGCTAACATAATTATAGACCCCTCCCACCTTGGTTATACTCTCTTCCCCACCCGCTTTCATCAGAAAGAAGATAGAAAAGTTTGAAAACACGTACCAACAGATTCAAGAGCAGTTTCTAACCAGATGTTATAAGACTTATGACACATATTAGAGTAGATCTTTCTCTGCACCTTTGTTGTAACTGTAGCACTATGTTCTGCATTCTGTTCTATTACCTTGATGTACTTATGTAGGGTATGTTTGTCTGAATAGCATGCAAAACAATACTTTTCACAGTACCTCGGTACAATAGATGGAATCAAATCCTGGAATTCCATCCCCAACCATACTGTAGGTCAACCTATGGCATGTGAATTGTAGAGGTTCAAGCTGGCAGCTCCCTACCACCTTCTCAAGGGCAATGAGGTATGGGTCAGCCAGAAACACCCATGTCCTACAAGAGTTTTGAAAAAAAAAAATCCCCAAATCTGGTTCCTAACAGAGTGTATACTTTGATTCCACAAGGTGGCACAGCTAAGGAGTAGCAACATGCTGGTAGGTTTCACAAACGACAGAAATGGAAAACACTGGAAATACTTGCCAGTCAGGTGACATTTGTGGAGTGCTAAAGAGTTAACTTTTCAGGTTGATGACTTTGTTCCATTTCTCTCCTTTTCCATTTATAACAGGTTTAAGTACAAAAGCAGGGAAGAGATGGGAAAGAAATTGGAAGTTGTGAGATAAAGTGAAAGTTTGGAAATACTCAGTGATGAAAGGAATGATGGTTCAGGACAAAGGAGATGGTAACTGGACTGATGAAACACAAGATGAGGTCTTGATTCTTTCTACTATTATCTTAATATTTTATTTCATGATATTGCCAGCATTGAACTAACTGTTCAGCAGTTACCAACAGAAACCCTGCATGACATACTGTAAAAAGACTTGGATTTAAAGCCACAGCAGAAAGATAGTCATAAAAGTCTGACTTTACCAATATTATGATGGCTTCATATATAGTAATGTTTATGGACTTGAGTTTAAGGATAATGGAGACATCTGGATGAACATTTTTTTTAAAAAGAGGTCAATATAAAGATTTTTCCTAAAAGGCATTTCTTGGTAACCACATGGTTCCAGATAATTATTGGTCTTGGTTACTTGAACTCACTTCCAGGAAAACAGGTGACATTTTTTATTGCCATCTTGTTTGCGAAATGTTTTGCTCAGATTTGGAATTTTAGCTGTGTTCAGAAAGGAAATTGAAAAGTAAATATGAGAAGCAGAGAGGGGTTATGAAAAGAAGTTGTCACATAAAGGAAAATCTCAAAGACTTTGAAGACTTCTATAAAGGGATGGTGAAAGGAATAGCATGACTAACTAATGACCAAACAGGGAATTTACACAGAAGCAAGAGAAATGCAAGAATAAAGGCAAGAAAGGTTTGATGAGGGTAAGGTTGTTTTGTTGGGTACATGGACTGTTTGATATAAATTCACACAAACTTGAGGAAAATTATAGATCATGGAACAAAATGGGACAGTAGCAACATGGAGACAGAATTGCTGGAGGATGAGAAAGAGAGTAATGGACACCTTTTGGGAAGGAAGTATATTTGTAATTGAGTTCCCAAGGAGTTGATACTGGGATTCTTGCTTTTCCTATCTATAAATAAATGATCTAAATCAAAGGGTGCAGAGTTCAAAGTTTGCAGACACACAAAACTGGAGCGAATTGTAGACAGTGAAGAATAAAAAGTGTAGAACTTCAAAAGGATATTGATACCTTGTGGAGTGGATAGATAGGTGGCAGATGAAATTCAATGTGGAGAAATGTGAAGTGATACAATTTGGTACAAAGTACAAGACAGTATAAACTAAAAGGTGCTATACTAAAATGATGTACAGGAGCATGTATGTGTACATTAATCATTAAATGTGGCAGGACAGGTAGGGAGGTGCTATTAATAAAGCATAGTGTTCTAGGCTATACAATAGGGGCACAGATTACAAAAAAAAAAGTAGGTTATAATGAACTTATAGAAGATACTCAACATAGGGTGCCACACTGTGGAATGATGTGGTTGCATTGGAGGGAGTGCAGATTAGGTTTATGACAATAGTTCCATGGGTGAGACACTTTGGTTATAAGGAAAGATTGGAGAATTTGGGACTAATTTCCTTGGAGAGAAGGCGAAGAGGACATCTGAGAAGTTTTCAAAATTTAGGGGAAGGGTAGAGTAAATGAGGGAACTGTTCCCACTCATAAGGGATTGAAAAACTAAAAGGCAGAGTTTCCTGGAAGAGTGGTGAAGGCACGTTCAGTTGAGGCATTCAAGAGGGCAATTAAATAGAGATGACGTACAGGAAAGTGGCAAGAGATTAACAGTGCCAAAGTGTTCAGAGAACCAGTGCAGACACAATGAGCTGAATTAATTCCTTCTGCAACCTAACTGTTCGGAGATTCTGTGAAGGTTAGAAAAAGAGGAAGATACTGGCATGTTGCAGAAACAGAGAAGGAAAGAAAGAAGACAAGCTATTCTTTGACTTGAGGCAACCCAAGGATGCCAGTATGAAAAATACTTAGACAAGATCACAGATATTCACAACTGGATGACAGGATCAACCTGTTGGTGAATGGAGTGTATTTATCTCAGGTTCCAATTATTTGAATCATTGCACAGCACTGAAGCCTACTAATGATACTGTAAAATATTTGACACTGTACTCCAGTTGCAAAGTTCAGACATTCATTAGAGCATTTTAAAATCTTTGGAATCTTGCTTGCACCTTATTTCCATCACACTAGTTTGGACAGTTTTAACTTTACAGTACCGTAGTTAATTATTACTCAATTAATTCAAATATTTAACAGAGTACATACTTATCCAGGTCATACAATGTGTGTGAAATCTTGACAATGACCTCAACTCCAGCTTCACTAGCCAGCTTCTTAATGGCTGCATCGCGTTCCTTACCAAATGGCTCAGAATCATATTCAAATGTCAAACGGTTAATATTCCATTCCTGTTAGATTAAGGGTAATGAATCTGTTAGAACATCATAAATTACTGTCTTACTGATATTTTCCCTCATAAAATCAAAGTTCAATACCTTGTACTTCGACACTTAAGTAATTGGATCATGACTGCTTAGTTGTAAGATTTAGCGACCAGAGGAATTAATCCAGTTCCTTGCAATCAAAAACTTGCTCATCTTAGTCTAGGATAAGTCAAAATTAAAATTCTCCCTAGGTAAAGTTACGTGAACCTGCTGATAAGATTACTTGGGATATTATTTTCCTCATTGTAGTTTGTTGGAAAGCAAGACTTGACATGTTACAAACACTGACTGTTGTCAAGTTATTGAACAATTTGTATCTTGTTTTCTCTCAAAATGCTTCAGTCTATCTCTAGAAAGATTGGAAAACTACATAATAACCAGTTCATTCTCATCCAATATTCATTGGAATCAATGATAATTAAGAGTATTACAGGTGCTACTGATATAATGGTGTTCGGTACATCACACTTGGTCTGCTTTGTAAGCTACAGAATCTTCAGTGATTTTTTTTCCAATTTTTATTGCAAAGGCACTGAGAGGATACCATTGTTTTGTAGTTCCTGACAGCAAGGAGAGAAAACATCCAAACCTTCCAATCCCTAGTTCAGTCGATGCTAGAATATTGCTGACGCTGTGTCATTCACCAGGCCACTAGCTGCTAAATCCTCTACTTATAGCTACCAAAGTTGTCTATCTTCAACGAAACCACAGTTGTTATTCTGAAGTTGGAAATTACACGATAGACTCTTGAATTTTAACACCAAATGGGCAGGGTACTAAACTGGAATCTTGCATTCTGTTAAAATCATATCTTGTGCTCAAAGGACAAGACAAACTATTTAGTGGCCAAGCCCTGTCAAAATGATCTAGCAATATAAAAATATAAAAGATATTGAAAATGGCAGGCTACTCTGACCCACACAGAGGATGAGTCAACTGAAAATACCAATGATATCTCAGACCAGAAGTCGGCAATGGTGAGTCCGAAAAGTCAATCCTCCAAAATGAACACTAAAACCTCATTTTAACATTTTCGAAACTTTCCTAACAGGTTAAAAACAAAACTTCACTAGTTTCTTTACTGATTTACGAAAAATATATGGTATACGCTAACTAAAAGAACTAAGTTCACAAATTCTTAGCTATCATCACTTGAATCATAGTAAAATAATTACAAAATAAATACAATGCAAATTCTGGAACTTCAAAGAAATATTTTGAAAATAAACAAAAGGTAGAGCTAAGCTTAGTTACTGTAAATTTACAGGTGCATACTATTTGCAGATATTGCATATAATTCACAAGAACTTGCCTTAAAAAGCCTTGGAAAGACATCAGCAGGTTGCCCACGTATCACAAAAAGCCGGGAGTTTAGCTCCACAAGACTAGCATCTAGATCTTCTAAGCACTGCAGCAGGAATCTGATGGATAGAAAGACAATTTGATTCCTTTCTTATAGTTTGGAAACTGAAGGAAAACATAATGTTAGTCTAATAATCATTACAGTCTGTGCAGAGCACAGGAAGGAAAAATGATTATGGACATCATGTTATAAATAGACCCTAGTGACACTCCTTCTGTTGAAGTGTTAAAAAAAGGCAGGTTCTGTTGGTTGCATGTCCCGTTCCACACTGCATTTTCCACGTTGCACTTCCCGCTTCAGAAAAATTTCTCCGTGCGTATCCTAGGCCCAATCATCTTTATCAATGACATTTTATCATAAAGATCAAAAGCAGGAATATTCACCAACAACTGCAAAAGCAAGTTCCAACTTCTCTTCCGAGCAGTAAATAACATTTGTGCCAAAAAGTGCCTGATAGTGAGCATTTCTAACAAGCAATGATCAAATCATCTCCCCTTGATATTCAATGTGGTGACCATTACTGAATATTGCAACAATGTCCTGGAAGTGACAATTGATCAAAAACCTCTTATAGTAAAGCTGCAAGATGTCAAATGCACATCCTAGTTAGGCAGAAAAGTCAAAGCACCGTATTATTAATCCGTTTATTTTGAATCCCAAAGTTAAATATCTTGTAGGCAATGTTCATTCACAACATGGTAATCAACTGATCTCGGTGACCAGAGTGAAATAAAGCACATGACTTAGAATCATAGAATCCTTACAGCGGGGAAAGAGGCCATTCAGCCCATTCTTGCCCCACTGACCAAAGATCATCCCATCCAAACCCAGATCCCTACACTATCTCCAAAACCCACATTTACAATGGTTACTCCACTTAACATGCACATTCCTGGATGCTAGACAAAATTTAGCAAGGCCAATCAACCTAATCTGCACATCTTTAGACTGTGGGAGGAAACTACAGGACCTGGTGGACGTCCACAGACATAGGAAAAATGTCTGTATGGAGTCTGCACAGTGTCACCCAAGACTGGAATTGAACCAGAGTCTCTGGCACTGTTAGGCAGTGCTAAATCACTGCGAAACTGTGCTGCTCATTTTAACAAACACCCCAGATGGGACATGAACCCACATTCCCTGGCTTAGAAGGCCAGACCTCAATATATTTGTTTTGTTGCAGTGAAAGGGTCCAGTGTATATCCATCCAAGAAATGTAAATTGTCATGTTGAGTTTGACTGATTATCTTGAATTGGTTGATAGTCAAGCCAATAGTGCACTCAGTTCTTCAAGTAATTCCCAATAGCGGAATTACATCTAACAATAATTCAGATCAAATTATCCATGCCAACTGACTCTTTTCTGTTTTCAACTTCTCAATTTATTTTATAATGTTCCCTCTGCAAATACATTGAACTTTCATGCAGTTCTTAAAACATTACAAATGTTTTAGCCACCTGGTTCTGCATTTATTCATTTTGATTTGTTTTATGCTCAGTTTATTCCTGGGTGACATGTCCATCCTGGGCCTACTCCAGGGCCACAGTGACATCACATGCAAACTGGAGGAGCACCACCTCTTATTCCGCTTCGGGAGCTAACAGCCCAATGGCATTAACATAAAATTCGCCAGTTATAAATTCTCCCCACCTCTGGCCTCATGCCACATACAAACAACCCTCTCATCCTTGCCTCCTTGACCTGACACAACCTATCTATCTTCTTCTCCACCTATCCACCATACCGTTCCCACCGGCCAATCCCCACTACTCCCTCCTGGCATCCAAGCTATCGCCACTCTACCTATCTTTCCTCAGCCCCACCCATCTTCCCTCCTGCCTCCTCGACCTGACACAACTTGTCCATCTTCTCTTCCACCTATCCGCCCCACCCATGCTGTGTCATTTACCAGGCCACTAGCTGCTAAATCCTCTACTTATAGCTACCAAAGTTGTCTATCTTCAACGAAACCACAGTTGTTATTCTGAAGTTGGAAATTACACGATAGACTCTTGAATTTTAACACCAAATGCACTGACAAATCCCCACCACTCCCTACCTGCATTCATCTATCACCATCCCACCTACCTTTCCCCAACCCCACCCTTCCACTATTTATTTCCCACCTCTCTTCCCCCTCCACATTTCTGCAGAAGGGTCCCGACCTGAAACATCAACTTTCCTGCTTCTCTGATACTGCCTGGCCTGCTGTATTCCTCCAGCTCCACACTGTATTGTCTCCAACTCCAACATCTGCAGTTGTTGCTGTCTCCGAGGTCAAAAATCGACTGGTAGAATGGAAAACATAAGACCATAAGACATAGGAGTGGAAGTAAGGCCATTCGGCCCATCAAGTCCACTCCGCCATTTAATCATGGCTGATGGGCATTTCAACTCCACTTACCCGCACCCTCCCCGTAGCCCTTGATTCCTTGCGAGATCAAGAATTTATCAATCTCTGCCTTGAAGACATTCAAAGTCCCGGCCTCCACTGCGCTCCGTGACAATGAATTCCACAGGCCCACCACTCTCTGGCTGGAGAAATGTCTCCTCATTTCCGTTCTAAATTGACCCCCTCTAACTCTAAGGCTGTGCCCACGGGTCCTAGTATCCCCACCTAACGGAAACAACTTCCCAGCGTCCACCCTTTCTAAGCCATGCATTATCTTGTAAGTTTCTATTAGATCTCCCCTCAACCTTCTAAACTCTAATGAATACAATCCCAGGATCCTCAGCCGTTCATCGTATGTTAGGCCTACCATTCCAGGGATCATTCGTGTGAATCTGCGCTGGACACGCTCCAGTGCCAGTATGTCATTCCTGAGGTGTGGGGCCCAAAATTGGACACAGTATTCTAAATGGGGCCTAAATAGAGCTTTATAAAGTCTCAGAAGCACATCACTGCTTTTATATTCCAACCCTCTTGAGATAAATGACAACATTCCAATCGCTTTCTTAATCACAGACTCAACCTGCAAGTTAACCTTTAGAGAATCCTGTACTAGCACTCCCAGATCCCTTTGTACTTCGGCTTTATGAATTTCCTCAGCGTTCAGAAAATAGCCCATGCCTGTATTCTTTTTTCCAAGGTGCAAGACCTCGCATTTGCTCACGTTGAATTTCAGCAACCATTTCCTGAACCACTCTCCTAAACTGTCTAAATCATTCTGCAGCCTCCCCACCTCCTCCGTACTACTTGCCTGTCCACCCAACTTCGTGTCATCAGCAAAATTCGCCAGAATGCCCCCAGTCCCTTCATCCAGATCACTAATATATAATGTGAACAGCTGCGGCCCCAACACTGAACCCTGCGGGACACCACTTGTCACTGGTTGCCATTCCGAAAAACAGCCTTTTATCCCAACTCTCTGCCTTCTGTCAGACAGCCAATCCTCAATCCATGCCAGTAACTCACCTCGAACACCGTGGGCCCTCACCTTACTCAGCAGCCTCCATGAGGCACCTTATCAAAGGCCTTTTGGAAGTCTTGATAGATAACATCCACTGGGTTTCCCTGGTCTAACCTACTTGTTACCTCCTCAAAGAATTCTAACAGGTTTGTCAGACACTACCTCCCCTTACTAAATCCACGCTGACTTGTTCTAATCCGACCCTGCACTTCCAAGAATTTAGAAATCTCATCCTTAACGATAGAATCTAGAATTTTACCAACAACCGAGGTTAGGCTAACCGGCCTATAATTTTCCATCTTTTGTCTTGATCCTTTCTTAAGGGGGTTACAACAGCGATTTTCCAATCATCTGGGACTTCCCCTGACTCCAGTGACTTTTGAAAGATCACAACCAACGCCTCCGCTATTTCCTCAGCCACCTCCCTCAGAACTCTAGGATGCAGCCCATCGGGGCCAGGAGATTTATCAATTTTTAGACCTTTTAGCTTTTCTAGCACTTTCTCTTTTGTAATGCCTACCATACTCAACTCTGCCCCTGACTCTCCTTAATTGTTGGGATATTACTCATGTCTTCCACTGTGAAGGCTGACGCAAAATACTTATTAAGTTCTTCAGCTATTTCCTTATCTCCCTTCATTTGCCTTCCAGCATCAGTTTGGAGCGGCCCAATGTCTACTTTTGCCTCTCGTTTGTTTCTTATGTATTGAAAGAAACTTTTACTACCATTTCTAATATTACTGGCTAGCCTACCTTTGTATTTGATCCTCTCCTTCCTTATTTCTCTCTTTGTTATCCTCCGTTTGTTCTTGTACCCTTCCCAATCTTCTGATTTCCCAGTGCTCTTGGTCACTATATAGGCTGTCTCTTTTTCTTTGATACATTTCCTGACTTCCTTTGTCAGCCATGGCTGTCTAATCCTCCCCCAGATAATCTTTCTTTTCTTTGGGATGAACCTCTGTATTGTGTCCTCAATTACACCCAGAAACTCCTGCCATTGTTGCTCTACTGTCTTCCCCGCTAGGGGAAATCGTCTTCCAGTCGATTTTCGTCAGTTCCTCTCTCATGCCCCTATAATTACCTTTATTTAATTGTAACACCATTACATCCGATTTTGCCTTCTCTCTTTCAAACCGCAGACTGAACTCTACCATATTATGATCGCTGCCTCGTAAGTGTTCCCTTACTTAAGGTCTTTTATAAAGTCTGGCTCATTACATAGCACTAAGTCCAGAATAGCCTGCTCCCTTGTGGGCTCCATCACAAGCTGTTCCAAAAAGCCATCCTGTAGGCATTCCATGAATTCCCTTTCTTTGGATCCACCAGCAATATTATTCACCCAGTCCACCTGCATATTGAAGTCCCCCATGATCACCGTGACCTTGCCTTTCTGACATGCCCTATCTATTTCCCGGTGCATCTTGTACCCCTGGTCCTGACCACTGTTAGGAGGTCTGTACATAACTCCCATTGTGGTTTTTTTGCCTTTGTGGTTCCTCAACTCCACCCACACAGACTCCACATCATCTGACCCTATGTCATTCAGTGCTATTGATTTGATTTCATTCTTAACTAACAAGGCAACCCCACCCCCCCTGCCCACCTCCCTGTCTCCCTGTCAGAAAGCTGAGAGGTGGGCAGAGACATAGAGGGTGAGACAAGGGTGATTGTTCAGAATGATAGAAAGTGGGAAGTGGTATTCCACAAGGATCATTGCTGGCACCACTGCTATTCACAATTTGTAGTAACAATTTGGACTTCAAAATAAATTTTAAAAAATTTCTAAATTTGAACGTGACACCGGCAGAAGAGTCAATACTGAGCAGGTGATGGTCCATTATTGCTGGACTGTTAATGTAGACACGCAGGTAATGTTCTGGGGATCCAGGTTCAAATCCCACTACAGCACATGGTGGAATTTGAATTCAATAAAAATCTGGAGTTAAGTGTCTAACGATGACCCTGAAACCATTGCCGATTGTCAGGAAAAACCCTATCTGGTTCGACAATGCCCTTTAGGGAAGGAAATTGCCATCCTTACCTGGTCTGGTCTACATGTGGCTCTCGACCAGCAGTGATGTGGTTGACACCTAACTGCCTTCTGGGTAATTAGGGATGGGCAATAAATGCTGGCCAAGCTAGTGAAGCCTTAAACCCATGAATGAATAAGTAAAATAAAATTAAAAACACTGCAACAAATTATGGGAGGACGTTAATAAACTTGCAGAATGGGTGAATAATTGCCAAATGGAGAATACTATTAAATGTGAAGTAGATTTGTTTAAACTAGATTACATTACTTGGAAGGTACAAGTCTAGGTTGGTAGAATGTCCTATCTTGATAAATCCATAAAATCAAATATGGGACCACATGTAAAAAGGCAATAAAAATCAAACCAAGTTCTAGGCTTTTCAATGATACCGCTGTTGTACTGGAGTGGGAATACCATCTTAAACCTTTATAAATTTGGTCCCACTAAGGTTTGAAAGTACTGAGAGCAGTTCTGATAGCTATAATAATGATAGCGGTAGTGGAAAGGCTGCAAGGGTGACCCCAGACTGCTTGCTTATACATCTGGAAAGCATTACAGGCTGTGTCTTTTTTCCTCTTCAGAAAAGAAAAAGGTGGCTGAGGAGCGATGTATTTAGGTTTTTGAAAGTAAAAGCTTAGAGTTAATACAGAGCAAATGTTTCCTCTTCTGGGAACAGCGTATTTTGAGATCAAGGTGGGAGATATATTCAATTATGATTTTCAAACGGGAATTTGATAATTACTGAGGAAGGAAAATAGTTACAAGAATTCAGGGAAAAGGCAGGGCAGTAGTACTTGCTGGGTGGCTTTTATGGAGAGCCAGCCTGACACAACGGACAAAATGGTCTCCCATCTATGACTCAAGTCCCAGACACTGACATCTAAGAGTTTAATTTTTAAAGAATGCAGAACATTGCAATGCTATTGTTAACATTACAGGAATAAGATAAAGGATAATAGGACACACTACATGAACCTTTTCATGTTCATGATATCCAAATTTCCCTTCCAATCTTGAACAAAGTAAACCATCACATTTTTTCTCAAACTTATTACACAACAGTCACAGATAAACTGCAGCAATGGCTAGGCTATTGCATGGTCACAATAATTGTTGATTTAGTTTGATTAGTTCTTTAAAGTTTTATAAAAAGACATGCAGTGGCTTTCATACAACAAGGCACATTACAGAGGAATCACAAGACACAAGGTAGTTTGCAAGCAAAATTATGACAGGTCACGGTTTCAGGGAACTTGAGGGAAATTAGGCAGAGATTGAATAGAAAACTTCTAGAAGGCAGCTGCTCAGTGGCCAAAAAACAGATGGAAGTGGGCGAGAGAAAAGAAATACATGATGGACTGTAGTTTGAAGAGTAGGGAATGCATCATTGTACTCGAAAGACCACATCTTTATGCTGTATTTTGGATTCTAGGAGGAGGAAAAGGAACTGTTTTAAAAACTAAGGATATTTGCAATTTGTTTGAAAGCAAGTAACTCAACATTCTTTTTAAGCACAGTGTATTGTTTGCACAGCTGCTAGCTCAAGTGGTTGTTGATGATTTGCAGAAGAGAAGGAGCTAATGGAGACTTAGCTGGCAATGAATAGCTGATTGATCTATGGACTAGTCACCAGTAATCAATGACAAAGGTCTTCTGCCAGCCAGTAACTGTGAGATTGGTTCTCAGGCAGCTGTACATCTTCGGGGTTTGAACAGGATAGTGAAAAGGCATCAGATCTCCACAGGCTCGGGAAAAGCCTGATGAAAGCCAGCTCATTTTTCTTAAGCAGTTGCTATAAACTAAGACTTTTAATTAAAAAGTCAGAGATTTAAATAAGTGTGAACCAGTCGCCACGTTCCCACTACAAACAAGTGAAAGCATCCCGAGAAAGATGATCAAGAAGCAACGTACTGATCAGCACAAAAATCATCACAGCAAATCCTGTGAACAAATCCACTGAACTGCTTTTCCAGTTTGTCCTTCCGTCCATAACATGCATTTCTTGTTCTGTCTATGTCTGTATATGCATAACGGGAGTTTAAAAAGGGGTTAGAGTTCTAATTAGTAATATGTGCCAACAGTTCATAGTTGTTTCTGCAGCTACAGTTTATTTGTTAGTAATTCTTGCTCAGTACAGAAATCTGGTCTGTGCTGTCAGCCTAGTTCTAACATACAGGTAAACTGAGAAACTCTGGGTACTTTTCAAAATCAAAACTTGTTACAACTCCAGAAGAGCTTGATTTTCTGCTGGCTACCCCAGTGAGGTACAACAGTACACTGAGTAATATGGAAACTTGAAATGGACATGCTGGCAGGGAGGAAAATAACAGTGAAGCCATGGTGGCTTAGTGGTTAGCAGTGCTGCCTCACAGTGCTAAGGACTCTGGCATCGAACCTATCTCAGGCAACTTTGTGTGAAGTTTGCATGTTCTCCCTGTATCTGCATGGGTTTCCGCTGGATGCTGATTTCCTCCCACAGTCCAAAAGATGTGCAAGTCAGGTCGGTTGGCTGGCCATGCTAAATAGCCCATAGTGTTCACAGACGTGTAGGTTAGGTGCATTAGCCACAGATAGAGTGGGGATGGATCTGGGTGGGATGCTCTTCAGGTCAGCGTGAATTTGTTGGAGTGAATGGCCTGTTTCTACACTGTGGTGATTCTACGATTCTTTCCATGAATCAGCAGTGTAGTTTAATTCAAACAGGGAGTCAGAAAGATTAAATAAATCTGGAGTCAGACAGTGTTGTCATCTCTCTCTTCCAATCTTGTCTGTGTTCTGTATCAAGTTGTTTGCTGAGCCCATCAGGGAAGATACAGCCAGAGAAGTGGAGTGACATTCCTAGACATTCAAGTCAAAGACTCCCTAGTTATGGACAAAGTTGCTGTCACTTGATTGGTCTGTGACCAGTTCAAACTGGCTTCCAAAACCAAAGTGTATTGCAACAAGAGCGCATCCTTAGAAAATCAGGACAGCTTATCCTTTGCATCTTGCACCATCAGGTCAGAGTACCGGATAGTGTTTGAAATATGGGGAGGGATTGCAGCATGTGCTAACAACTGGAAGAAATGCATACTCAGTGAAATAGAAATTGGGCATGTGGGAGTGACATTTCCCCGCAATTGAAGGTAGGTACCTGTCATCAGATAAGAGGCATTCTACATGCATGGGTCTGGACTATATTTTACTCCTGTGCTGTGGCGATCATCCATTTTGATGTCCACTTTTGGTGAGATTGAAAGTGGGCCAGAATCAGCTGACAGAAGATATATAAATCTCCATACAAAACATTCCCAACTTTGCCCTCATCCCAATAGCACAGTGTGTCTGTGGATGCATGTGGACTCTCTGTATGCAATCAAGTGTCCCTGCATGCTCAGGTACTATTGGTGTTGCAAAGGATAAATCTGGCCTAATTACTGTGGAATACTCTAGTTAGTTGGTTGCACCAGCTGTCTGTCCATCTTAATGCAGGAAAATACCTTTGACCACAAGCCCACCAGGCTGTAGCGCATATGCAATATCTTTGAGGCCTTACAGAATCACAGAAGTGTTCTGACACAGAAGGGCACCATGTGTTACATCATGCTTGTACCATTCTATTAGTTAGTATCAAACTTACGCCTTTTTCTCCACATCCTGCTGTTTTGAATTCCTCAGTTGAACCTGCCTCCAGCACTGTTTCAGGCAGTGCATTCCCTACCTTAAATTACTCATTGTGTGAAAATATTTTTCTCCCTGTCATATCAACCTTGCTTCTTTTGCAGCTCACTTCAAATCAATGCCTTCTTGTTCCTTTTACAAGCGAGAACAGCTTTTCTTCATCTACTCTATCCAGCCCACTCATGACTTTGGAAGCCTCAATCAAACCTCCTCTCAGCCTTCTTCTCTCCAAGGGGCGCAGTACCAATTTCTTCAATTTTTCCTCATAACTGAAGTTTCCTATTTCTGGAACTATTCTTGTAAATCACTTCTGCATTCTAATGCATTCACAACTATCTTATAATTAAGTGCCCACAACTGTACATCGTGCTGCAGTTGAGCTCTAACAAGTGTCTTTGACAAGTTCAACATAGCTTCCTTGCTCTTGTACTCTATGCCCCTATTAATAAAACAGAGTGCACTACACTTCAATAACTGCTCTCTCCACTTTTCCTGCCACCTTCAATGGTCTGAGCACACATATACTCAAGTCCCATTGCTCCCACACCACTTTTAGAATTGTATCCCTATTTCATATTGTTTTTCAATGCTCTTCTGACCAAAGTACATCACCTCACACTTCTCTGAACCTTATCTGCCACCCATCTGCCTACTCCACAAAGTTGTCAATGCCCTTTTGGAGTTCCATTTTGTCCTCCTCACAGTTTACAATTTTGTCAAGTTTACTCACATTTGCAAACTCTGAAATTATCCCCTGCATACCAAGACCCAGAACATTAATATCAAGAAAAGCATGGGTCTCAATAGCAATGCCTGGAGAATTCCACTAAAAACCTTTAAGCCGGAAAAAATGGCTCAGTCAATTTTGTATCTGTTGTTATGGAGGGAATGGTTAAATGAAATGAATTCCGTGGTATTCACTTTATAAGCAAATAACAATTTATTTAACTCTAACAGTAATCAAAATAACAGAACTACTAACAAACTGAACAATTCCCCCCTTAACTAACTATTCCTGAATAAAACAAAATTCTAATGGTATGCTGTTCCAATAAGTACAACACCAATTTATATAAACCAAAGTAATAAGAAAAAATAAATTAAAGATTAATTACAGTCAGGATGCATCTTCCTGAATGTTCCATGTCTTTTCCGTTATTCTTCAGTCAGGAATTCTTTCTTCATTGAATCCGTGTCAGGAATATTAGCTAAGAGTGCCATGGTAACTTTTAGATGGTGCTTATTCAGAGAGCTTAAGATTTCTGAGAGAGCCAGACTTTTACTCTTGTAACAGCAATTCACTCTCACACAGATTTTCAAAACCCTCCTCTTATATACCCTTGATGACCTGTCAATTTTTTAATATTAGGATTGGTCCTAGGTTGTCAACACCAGATTTAAATTCAATTGGTTTTAAGTCGCTAAGTACCTGGTTTAAATTAATTGATTGATATTCAAAGCTGGTTATCTTAACATTAAAATGAACCTAGGTTTCCAACCACACAGCCAATCGATACATATTTCAATTTCAAAATTGTCTGTGCATCAGCAGCTGCTTGCAGACTTCTTTTTATCTCCAAACTGAGAAAAGCACAACACCTCTTTGAGGGACCACACACTATTCCCCCCTATCATTTTTAAACAAATGAATTCTAACATCCTGCCTTCCAATTCAAAATTACTCTACTCAACTTCACGACAGTGTCCATGTTGCTACTGTCCCTATAATTCCAGGAGCTATAACTTTCCTCACGGGTCTGTGTGTGAGGTACTGTATCAAACACCTTCTGGAAATCCATGTATACCACAACAACATTGGTCTCATCTAGCCTGCCACCTCTTCAAAACAAAAGCAAAAAACTCTAGTAAATTGTTAAACAAGGTTTCCCCTTTTGAAATCTGACTCTTACCAACTTTTTCCATGTGATTACCAATTCTTTTCCTAAGTGATCCTAGAAATTTCTCCAAAGGTAAACTATTTGCTCTGTAAATGCTATGATTATCCCAAACTTTCTTGAACAAATCTGTAACATTTTCAGTTTTCCAGTCCTCAAGCACCTCTCTTGAATTTAATGCAAGGGTACTGGCCGTATTCTGTCATTTCCCTAAATCCTTGGATACACCTCATCCCAATCTGATACTTTGCCAACTTTATGTGCCAACAATCTATTCAAGACTTCTTTCTTATTAACTTTAAACCCCTTTAGTGTCAGTTTCCTCCATTGCCAGGGCCCAGGCAGTTACCTCCTCCTTTGTAAATACAGATACAAAGCATTCAGTTCTGACAAAGGGTCACTGGATTCAAAACATTAACTGTTATACTTTGCACAGATGTCGACAGACCCACAGTGTTTCTCCAGCACATTGTTTTACATCTCTCGCATCCACAGTTCTGTTTTATTCCAGACATACTAGGCTATTTGGTGAGAAAGGCCTTTCCCCGCTAGATCTTTTCTCCTGGCCCCTCATTTATTTACCTCCATGAGATGCCCTTGCTGTAGTGGGGATGACGCTGGCACCCATCTCTTTCAGGAAAGTGCAGGTTATGAAAGAATGTAAAAAGCCTTTGTCTAAGTTTGTCTTAAACTGCACTGTAATGCAGGACTGTGGAGAAGTGTTCACTCTGTTTGGGTGTCCAAAACTTGCTGGTCTTCCAGGGTAAAAAGACAGCCATAAGTAGTGTTCCAGAATGGCACATTCAAGGGATTAAATGCCAAGGGACACACTAGAACTTGCAGCAAACAGCTTAACGGGGAAAGGCCACCAAGGTCCAAGATCCTCAAGCAAATCGTCCTATCGCACCCTCCCCCGCCCAAAAGTATCCAGCCCTAGGATTGATTGGACCTAAGTTTGACATGAAATGTATTGTACACTATAATTCGATCTGCAATTCTATGGAATGAGGCACTTTATGTATTGTATTATTATTATTGTACTTTATGCAATGTCACATTCGAAATCATTCTTTAAATTTTGTGATGATACGTGGAAATCTTAAAAAAGACGAGGAACGCATGCGGCAGTAGTCGGCTCGTAAAAGGGGCCATGCTATACTGT
Organism: Ginglymostoma cirratum; assembly: GCA_024137785.1. Classification (NCBI taxonomy): domain Eukaryota; kingdom Metazoa; phylum Chordata; class Chondrichthyes; order Orectolobiformes; family Ginglymostomatidae; genus Ginglymostoma; species Ginglymostoma cirratum. The sequence goes on from JAHRHZ010000271.1 coordinate 615,657, forward strand.
CTTCTCGCTTTTAGTAAACAGCTTGCCGCTTCGGCATGGTGTTCCCTTGTTATTCTAGCGAGACTAACTGCAGGTTCCCACCATAGCACAGCTCCCTGCTTCCGACAGCAGTTTGTAGTGTTGGATCCCGAAAGCCGTCCAGCTGCTTGCTCAAAATGGTTCTGCTCTGGCGATACTATAAATCAGTGTTATCTCACTGGCAGAATGCAAGCAAAATCAACAGTCGTATGTTGCACTGTGATTAAGTGACCTACTTTAAGAGAAAAAAGGCAGTTGCCAAATTATTCCTTTGACAGACGTTGATTGAGCATGTACGAAGGAATTACATTTTACAATATTAATCACTGCTTTGCTATTGACGTAACCTGCACCGCAGGTCACTGTTTGGATAGATCTGCGTCATACATTCACAGAAGGTGGCCTAAATCAGACAGGAAACTAAATTATTTTCAACTAATTTTATATTCTTGCACATAACAGAGTTAAAGACATCGCAAACACGGTTAACAATCTCAATCTCCGGTCGCATTCATGTTTCCTCTTCTTTTCCAAGGTACAATGGAACATTGAGCAGATGAACCTTGTTTCAATGAGTGTCTGGCATAAAAACAGATAACTACGTCCCCTTCTGTTAAATTGGACGATAGATTAAAATCACTGGAATCGAATGCCGCTTTAATGAGAATTTCTTTTCCATCAACGTGGATCAGAGAGATCAGAAACAATAAACAAAAATAACAAATAATGCTGTTTGTTTAGGAGATAGTAGCAACTGCAGATGCTGGAGAATCTGAGGTAACAAGGTGTAGAGCTGGATGAACACAGCAGGCGAGCTTAACGTTTCGGGCCTAGACCCTTCTAGGCGCGAAACGTCAAGCTCTCCTGTTCCTACGATGCTGCTTAGCCTGCTGTGTTCATCCAGCTCTACACCTTGTTACGCTGTTTGTTCAGTCAGGATTGGAAGAAGGTTGGTAGTTTTAATTGTTTTAACTTTTATGTTGGTGGATCGTCTGTTCGCAACAAATGATCAGTTTAGTATCCTGAACCGATACGATGACACAAAACGCTTAAATTAAATATAAAGTAATTAAATAGGAAGGCCATCCCTGCATACAAACAGAACAAAAACCGAAATAACTGTGGATGCTGGAAATCAGAAATAAAATCAAAAAAAATCCTGGAAAAAAAAAGTTCAGCACGTCTGGCAGCATCTGTTAGGAGAAAGCACAGTTAAGGTTTCAGAACTGAAGAGGGTTACTGGACTGGAAACATTAGCTTTGCTTTCTCCCCACGGACGTTGCCAAACCTGCTGAGTTTCTCCACCAATTTCTTTGTTTTAGGATAGACAAGTGTCCTTTGATAATGACTATTTCACACTTTGAGCCTGGAAAGCAGGAACAATGTTCTCTTCAAAGTGCAAGTGTGGATTCCATTTCTGTTAAAAATCGGTTTTATTTACATATTTAATAACTAAACAGGGCATGCCTCTTTGGAAGCCTCTACCGAAGCTGGAGGTCAGACTCCCGATATTTATGACAGCTAAGAACCGACGGGGTTTTGGCTTGTGTGTTTCTGGAGTGCTCTTGTGCATGCAAGTCGCTGCCCGAGTTTCTCTGGACACATTGTTAAAGTTAACACATCCGCGCGTCTGAAAGTGAGCAAATCTGGCAGATAGGGTGACCTAATTCATGGCAAATTCAAAGCTACGAGATTTTTAAAAAAATGCCAACAACGAAATGGTTTTTTAAAAAGAAGGAAGCAGGAAGTCGCTCACAGGAGATGCACACTTTAATACTTAACACGTCCTCTGGCTTTGTTCATGATGAGCTGGAGACTAGGCGGGGAGTGTCCACGTAGGCAGATCAGGTACACAGAGATTGTACAGGCATGAGATATCACGTGTAGGTGGACATGCTCTGGTGTTCAATCTAGATATCAGGCAGCCTGCTACAACTAGCATCTCATCGCTAAATGAAATTTCTCGTCACCCAATGCCTTTTCTCCATCTATCCAACTGAACCAGTCTCTAATCAAACAATGAACGTATTTCACCATGTACCCAACATTTACTCAATTAATCCCTTGCCATTTACCTCCTTCCCCTGTGATCTACCAATCTCAATCTGAGGAAAACATTTTAAAACATTAAATGCATACTTAATTATGCTGTTGTCTGCAGTAGGATATTTCTATGAAAGTTGAAAGATTTTGAAATTGCAATAAGTTAGTACAGTTTGAACAACGGAAACTTTATTAAAATATTTCACAAAACTAAACTGTTTTTACAAACCTATACTAAAAGTATGAATTCAATACCGTCAGGATTATTCATTTTCAACACACAATACAGTGCTGATCAATCAACTGGAGATTATATTGTCAGGAAATAGTTCATTTGTACCTTTGTTCTCAGAATTTATAATACCATACAACTGAGCCAATTTCATAACATTGCTAACATTCCAATCTATTTTCTCCCATGTTGTTCAAATGTGGGATTTAACTCCACTGAAACAGTGGTCCTTCCTACTTCCAAAATCCATTGGTGACTTAGGAGGAGGAAAATCAGAATCTGGCAGACAAACTTTTCATCAAGACTACAAATTGGGGGGAGGGGGGCGAAGCCTTGACATATTAGGTTTATCAGTCTGAACAAGCAGGTCTTTTTATGAACGGATTATAGTACAATCACTTACTACCTTACTGAGCTCCTGCCAGTTATATTTGCCCTCTTTGCGAAGATATTTTTCAGCAGATACTGTACTCCCTACACTTTATGGTCTGTTAGCCGTTACTTATAACGAGTCTTTAAGAAGCACTAGGTATTACCAGTGTACATCTTCAGAAGCAGTAGGTAGAACCAGGGTACATCGAAATACTTAGCAGCATATATAAAAACGAGTAAACCTAAACTTTTGGTCCTGTTGCAATCTATTTTGCAAAAGATTCAGTTTATTACAAAAATTCCTTAGAGAATTGCAAAAGCAACTGTTACTACGTAGAATCACGCTGTTTATTTAATTCCCATGTCATCTGCAAACGTGTAAACTCAAAACCGTACCATTTATATAATAATGAAAACATTTGCCCGAGATACTGTCTCCTGAGCAATACTTGTCCCAGTTTGGAAAACATATACAATTATTCTCTGCTTTCTGACCGTTATTCCAATTCCATATTCCACTGACACTTTAATCCATTTTCTTCAATTGCCTCAAAAGTATTTTTTGGAAAAAAAACCCAACAATTGATGCTGAGGTGTGCAGCTTTAATGAATTGTTTTGTAAATTATTTATCTGTTAAGTTCATGCCGAGCTGTCCGACTTACAAGTTACATAACTGTCCTCATTGTAAGGTGTTCCTCGTGCAATGCACAACACTCTGTTACCACACAGTAACCCGCGTAAATGTATATTGAACCTCCCCGCCGTAACGAAGCCGCATGGAGACGGTCTCTTACCTCCAGCGGTTCACACCAACGTTGGACGAACCGGCGAACCAAGGGTCGAGAATGTAGACGCAGCGAACGGTGCTAGCGCCCCGTAGAGCTTCCTTGAGCGCCGGGTTATCATGAAGCCGGAGTCCTTTACGGAACCAGTGGATTGAATGGGTCTCCATGGCTACAAGCGGCTGCGATGCGAGAGTTGACAGTGACTCTAACGGCTTCAGCAACTTAACGCCATTGCCGGCCACCCACCCTCGCACGCAGGCGCATTCGCACCTGCAGACTGCGCCTCGCGCTCCGGCCGTTAGTTTTTCCACGGTGGGCAGCGCGAGCCTCGCCCCATCGGCGCCGCTCATTGGGCAGTGCGCAGGAGCGGATCCCGCCCAGGATTCGGCGCTCGCGGCAATTCTGATAAACTCTGTCCTCATTTAAAGAGTAGATGTCTTCATATTCATAGGCCCGAAACGTGAAGCGTTCCTGCTCCTATGATGTTGCTTGGCCTGCTGTGTTCATCCAGCTCCACACCTTGCTATCTCATATAACCAGTACATCTTAACAACAGAGCATATACGCTTCCCAAATTGGTTCAATGAAGTGTGTGTTGCCCACTTGACGCGACGCGCTGAATGACCTGCTTCCACATTGTGGGGATTCTGTGATTCTATGCCTCAAATATTGAATCAGGCCATGGTTGTTATTCAACAAGTGCTGGACAATATTCAGGCTTGGGAAAATCTGTGCTGCAAATGTTACTTCCTTCCTAAGTACTCAATAAGACATTTACGTTCATCAAGGCCTCTTCGGCAGTACCTTCCAAATCCACAACCATAACAACTGCAAGGACAAGGCAGTAGATGCGTGGGAGCATTACTGTCCGCAAGCATCCCTCCAAGCCATGCACCATCCTGACCTGGAAATACATCACTGTTGTCTCAGTGTCGCTGGGTCCTGAACTCGTGAACAACATTGTCACTGTGCCTTCGCACAATGTCTGGATTACAGTAGTTCTAGGAGGTTAGTGATGCCGCCGTTGATACTTACATCCCATAAAAGATATTTTGAAAAAAAAACTAGTTTCAGTCGCTACAACTATCTTCTAAGCTCCTGTTTGCAGTGAGTCATATCTCCATTCTGTACTGCTGGCCAACAGTATGTCATTCTCGGCTAAATGACTGTTAAGAAAATTCAGAATAATTTGCGTAATCTTACCACAGAGTGAGAAAAATATAAACTCTATCAAATTGATTATTTTAGTATCTTTTGGCTATGCAACTGAGAGAAGGCCCAGACAAAGCCTTGGCCAGGCACATTCCTTTCCGGCTGACAATGAGAGAATCCACCTATGAAGATCAAAACTGGAGGGAAAGACAAATTAAGAACAAAAGTGCCCTGCGATCTGTGAATCAGGTAACCCTAGATCAATTAGACACCACTAAATCTCAAAAGCCGTTTTAATGTTGGCAATGCCATAATATAGACGTTGCGGGGAAATACCGCTTGGAATAGAAACATATACACGCAATTTCTGGATTGTGGATGGGTCCCATTCTTGAATCCATTCTCGAGTCTATTTGTACGCAAGATGGAATACAATGCACGACAACTTAAAATACCTGATGATAAGAATGAGGAACCATGCACATGTTAACCCTAATATTAGTGCACCCCTGTATAGGATTGCATTTGTCAGCATGAGCGATTGTAAATCAGACGTTCATAAACTATATTATGTCCTAAAATAGTCTGATTTTATAAGAAAGCAACAGTTCTTAAGGAATGGAAATTTAGGAATGATACATCAGAGTCTCAGTTTTTGGGAAAGCTGACTTAGGATTGATATATCAGAACTCCAGTTTTTGGGCATGGTAACTAATTCAGATACTGCATGTTAACACATGTAAAATTGTTGTTCTCAGTAGTAATTGATGTATTTATATAGTAATTAATTACTATATTTAAGCAGAACATCATTTCTAGATAACAGTCTATAGGCCACTAATTGTTCAGTAGTTACTTCTCTCTTTGGGTGCTGAATTTTATGCTTGCTGATTTTATGTCAAATTAAGTTAGATTTAGAAATCTGCATGGCCAATAGCAGGAACTATAAGTGATAATGTGGCTGTATTAGCCATATCTATTTCATTTTATAGGTATTGAAAAGTAAACTAAGTAGCACCTACACACAATCCATTCTATGCTACAGACACTACCCTGGTAAAGTTCTACCAGTTAATTTTGTCCCAAAGGTACATTGATGTAAAGGTTTTGTGCTTGAATCCTTTAGTACACCTGTGACTTCTGGCTCAGGTGAGGTGCTAAACCAACATGATTATATTATCAAAGTTGTACTATTGTATGGGACCTTGCATACTGTGCTGGTTACCAAAGTGAACAGTGTGGCTACTCATGAAATCCTGGACCAGCAGTCATCACAGATCCTTTCTAGCTCACCCACTTCCCAATGACTCTATTGCCTGTTGCCCTCTGAGTGTCTGGAAGAGAAGTTTAAGTAAAACAGTGTTCTGATGAGTTACAGGACTTGAAGCCTTAACTCTGTTTTCTTCCCCAGATGCTGCCAGACCTGCTGACTTTCACCAGCAATTTCTTTGTTTGAGAAATTTAAGTACTTGCATTCACCTGGGCAAAGATTTTCAGTCTTCTGTTCCATCAAATGTGGTTCATAATATCATGTGAAGGCTGGATTTACTATTGATAAATCCACATAGTCCTCTATTATCTGTGGATTGATTAAATCTAGATGTAGAAAAGGGTTAACTTTAACCATGATACTCTGGCATTTTCCAAAATAAAAATTGGGGACATCTGATTCCAATTCCACTTCAGAACTATGCGCTGATTCCTTGAGAAGGAAATATTAAAGATAATGACATTTAAATGATTCATACAATTTCTTTCATTCAACCTTGTCAGGCTGTCCAATTTCAGTGTCATGACAACCAATAGTGTGTTTTACATAGAATAACATAGGAACAGGCCCTTTGGCCCACCATGTCTGTGCTGTTAATGAAGGTGTTATAAACTAATCCATCTGCCTGTACATATGCCTCTATTCTCTGCCAGTTCATGTGTCTGTCTAAATGTCTCTAAACGTCCTAAACAGTTTTACTGCTACTGTTCCTCAAATGCCATTTGCCTTAAAGAAATAGCAGTCCAATTGCAACCCACAGCCATATGCTTCACTTACACGCTAATCTTGCACCATTCATGCATGGAAATTCCTTATCAGAAGATTACACAGAAACAGCCAGCAAGTATTCCTTATGTTCTAGCTGTTTAATGTTTTAGAAGCGGCAGTACATAAGAGGGAATTAATGGAAATCACTGAGATAAACACTGTGCTCCAGTTAAGCTGGGCAAGTCACAGATCCAGTGTTGCTTGCAGCTCACAAATAAACTAGATGAGGCAGAGTCACGTGATTCATTAGACTACAGGTGGAATACTCCATGGAAGTCTAAGCAAGTCATTTCAGAAGCACTACTGAAGTAAGGAAAATATTGTAAGTAATTGACTAAGATGATAATCAGGACTTGGAACAATTAGAACTGTATTTACTGAAGCAGGAAAGTTCAGAGAGATTTAATGAATGTGTTTAAAATTGTGAAAGGGCAAATACTTAAAAGATTACTTCTATTGAGATGTGGATATGTAATAAGAATATAAATTTTGGACTGAAACTAGAAATGCAGTTGAAATCTGGAAAACATTAATTCAGATAACGATTGAAACCAAATTGTTTAGAATAGAATATCCTTTATTGTCACTTGTACTACAATACAGAGGTATAGGAGTACAGTGAAAAGTTTTTACAATGGTTGCCTATTAATAGCACCATCTTAGGTAAAAGTACCTAGGTACGAATCTTACAGAGTAAAATAAAAGTGTTCTTACACAAAGAAGATTGAAGGAAAACATAACCATTGCTTACGGAGGTAGTTACCACATAATGAAAAGGTTTTAAATTACAGTCCAACAACAGCAGCTCAGCACGTGGCATCGCACCCAAGTCCAGCAATTGTCCCACATCACTCCAGTCTCCAGTCCACTCCTCACTGGCATTCAGCAGCAGCAAGGTAAGTCGCACTGTACCGGGATTCATACTTTGGCCCCTCCGTTGCTCTCAGCCTGCCTTTTCCCGCTCACGTCAGCTGTCTGCTCCTGCTTTCGCAGTCTCTGCCAGGCACTTGCTGCCTGCGCAATGCTTCGGGGCTGCTCCCCCATGTGCTGCTGTGGGCCTCTTCCCCGTGCTGCTCTGGTGCTCACAGCCAATGAGCTTGCTGCAGTGCTTGCTGCTGTGGATTTGCTCCCGGTTCTGATGCTGAGTGGAGAGAAGAAGAAAAGAGATAAAGAATAAAGAAAAGAAGGAAAACGGAGGGAAAAGAGCAGGCATTAAAGGAGTTACACAATCCTTTGAAATGTGATTCAAGTAGAAGTCTTTGATGTTGAGATAGCATTAACATGGTAGGCAAAATAGTTTTCATATCATTTATCAAAAAATTCAGATCCCTAGCAAGTAAGAAAATGAGAAAATTAGTAAGGATATGGATGGCGAGTGGATATTTTGAACTCCCAACTCAGCTACACTACAGATGTATGCAAAGCAAAGTTGTCATCTCTGCTCAATGACTCCGTCTCCAGACTTAATACCTCCTACTGCAGCTGTTTAACATTAATTCTAATTCTTGCAACATTCAACTTGTAAGGTTATCACACTGCAGCCATACCTAATGCATTGTCAAGGCACTTTAGTTAGCTGTTTCCAAGATAGGTTGTGCCCTAACATTCGAATAAGTACATTTTGTATGTTTTATTGAGCTTTTCGAATATAACAGGTAGTTAGCATGGACAGAAGCAGGTAGGTCAAAGGTGCCATTTGAGAGTAGGGGTTGTTTGATAATGGGTTGTTGACAGCAGATTTGAAGAATAAAAGGACAGCCATTGTGGAATTAAAACCATTTATGACATCAGCTAGCTTAGTGACCAAAAATGGAATTTGGAAGAACAGCAATTTAGTCAGAATAGGATAGGGAGAGCAGGAGGAGGTCTCATGGAAAAGAAAGCTTGGAGAAGAGATGACGAAAGGTAGTTGACAAACTTAAGAAAAATACATGGTTTGGGCTGGGGTGGCTTGGCTTGGTATACAAGAAGGATGTAGGAATGTGCCAGCCACAGCTTACAAATAATGTGCATTTTATTGACCAACATCCTGTTTTTTGAAGGCAAGGGTAGGAGGTGGCAGGGGATAGGGGTTTTTGGAGATGGACGATAATGGAGAAGAAAAGCCAAATGTCATCTTTTCCTTCAGAACCATCTTAGAATATTGAGCAGTTTTGGCAGAAGAGAGCAGGGCCTAATATTATTTGATACAGTCTAATGAACCCTAGGAATGAATGGCTCATCTAGGTGTGTACTGTAGATGTTCAAGGATGGTGTCACTTGGACTTAAGGGAATGAAAATGAGGCCATGCCAGGGGGATCAACCAAGTGAAAGAGAAAAAGTATTTTAACGGTGGTTGGGGGAAAGTATTATATGCAGATGCAAAGAAGTGATTGGATCAAGAGTATCAAGAAAATTGTGCTGAATTCAGGGCCAAATAATCAGTTCTAAGGAGCTTTCTTAAATGAAGAATTCTATCTGATTATTGTCACTTTTCTCCAAGGTTTCACATAGCTAGATTGGTAATTGTTCATTTCTAATTAAACAATATCATTGGCCTGTTCTTTGGTTCCTCAATGTATTGATCCATGAAACCAGTCTGTATACACTGTAGGAATTTCTCCAGTATGGTATTGTTACTAATTTAATTGGCTCAGTCTATGTGCATTTTAAAGTTGTCCATAGTTACATAAGTGTACTTTATAGCTTTTGTCTCTAAATTCCTGTTTAACACCAACCCCAAAATTATCGCAGTTATACAACTCCCACTATTATCTTCTGCCCCTTAGTGATTCTAAGCTCTATCCATACAGATTTTACTTCATTGGAGCAAATATCCTTCCTTGCTATTGTATTAACTTTTATCTTTAACAGCAGTGCTACCCCACCTCCTTTTCCTTTCTCTCAGCTAAAAGCTGAATATCCTGGATTTCGGTTCTCATTGGTGGTCACCCTGCAGCTACATCTCTGTAATCTCAACTATATCATACTTGTTTCTATTTCTTTGCACAATTAGTTCACTTTGATGGAATGAATGAGAACTAGCCAGTGTGGTTTAACTAGTGCCTTGTATAATTTTAGGAAGACATAACTATTTTTGTACCTCCTATCTGCTGTTATCAAGCAGCACCTGCTCAGTAATCACTTGCTCAGTCATGCCCAGTTTGGGTTCCGCCAGGGCCACTCAGCTCCTGACCTCATTACAGCCTTGGTCCAAACATGGATGAAAACTTAGAACTCCAGAGGTGAGATGATAGTGACAGCCCTTGTCATCAACGCTGCATTTGACTGGGTATGGAATCAAGGACCCCTAGCAAAACAGGAATCAATGGGTATCAGGGGCAAACTCTCCAGTGGTTAGAATCATACCTGACACATAGAAAGATGGTTGTGGTGTTGGAGGTCAGTCACCTCACCTCCAGGACATCTCTGCAGGAGTTCCTTAGATTAGTGTCCTAGGCTCAGCCATCTTCAGCTGCTTCATCAATGACCTTCTGTCAATCATAAAGTTAGAAGTGGTGATGTTTGCCGATGATTGCACAATAATCAGCACCATTCGTGACTCCTCAGATACTGAAGTAGTCCATGTCCAAATGTCACATGATCTGGACAATATCGAGGCTTAGGCTGACAAGTGGCAAGCAACATTTGTGCCACACAATCGCCAGGCAATGACCATCAATAATAAGGGACAATCTGACCATCGCCCCTTGACATTCATTGGTGTTGCCATCACTGAATTCCACGCTGTTAATATCCTTGGGGTTATCATTGACCAGAAACTCAATTGGACTCACCACATTAACACAGTGGCTACAAGAGCATGGGAATACTTCGGTGAGTAACTCAGCTCCTGACTCCCCAAAGCCTGTCCACCATCTACAAGGCACAAGTCTGGAGTGTGATGAAATACTCCCCACTTGCCTGGATGAGTACAGCTCCAACAACACTCAAGAAGCTTGACACCATCTAGGACAAAGCAGCTTGCTTGATTGGCACAACACTCACAAGCATCCACTCCCTCCACCACCAACATTCAGTAACAGTGTGTGTATGTACTGATGCACTGTAAAAATTCACCAAAGATCCTCAGACGGCACCTTCCAAACTCATGACCACATCCATCCAGAAGGACAAGGGCAGCAGATATGTGGCAACACCACCATCTTCAAGTTCCCCTCCAACATACTCACCATCCTGACTTGGACATAAATTGCTGTTCCGTCACTGTCACTGGGTCAAAATCCTGGAATTCCCTCCCTAATGGCATTGTGGGTCAACCCACAGCAGGTGGACTGCAACGGTTCAAAAAGGCAGCTCACCACTACCTTCTCACAGGCAACTAGGGATTGACAATAAATGCTGGGCAGCCAATGATGCCCACATCCCACAAAATGAATAAAAAAAAAATTCCCAATGAAGTAAATAAACAGTGAAAATAGAGAGCCTGTATGAGCAAAATTGATAGTGATTATATGTAGGAAATTTTATATAGAGGCCGCTGTTAACATAGACAGTGACCTCTGAGAAACAAAAGTAAAGTGGGCGAAGATTGAAATTGATGGCTCCAGCGTAGAATCTGAAGTGAGAGTAGTGATCATAATCACTCTGCAGAGCAGAGTTAGGGATAATGAATGAGAATTTTAAAAGGGAGATGTGGGAAGTATAACCAGGTGAGAGATCCTTTTGAGGGCTATGTTTTCATAGTTGGGCTCGCATTTTGATTTTCAGGAGCTCTTTGAAGGTAAAGCAGATTGAAAAATATAAGATGGAAATCAAACAGTTCTCAAAGCAAAAAATTGGAAACTTCTTGTACACCTCCACTCAGGGATATGAAAGAAATGGGAGACTCACACTAGGCAGGCACCAATAATTCGATAACAGTTAACAAAGCTTTTCTGCCTTTATTCATTCCATCCTACTCTACTGACTGATATAAGACCATAAGGCAAAGGAGCAGAATTAGGTCAATCAGCCCATCTAGTCTGCTCCACCATTCAAGGAGATCGTGGCTGATTTGATAATCCTCAACTCCACTTTTCTGCCTTTTCCCCGCAATCCATGATACACTTACTAATTAAAACTATGCCTGTCTCAGCCTTGAATGTACTATTACTCAGTCTCGACAACCCCCTATGATCAGAACTTCCACAGACTCAGACTTCTCTCAGAGAAGAAACTACTCCTCATTAATGACTAACTGATAAGTACCTTGATCTGAGATTATGCTTCTAGTCTTTGACTCTCCCAAAATAGGAAACAACTTTTCCACACTTAATCTGTCAAGGCCCTGGAGAATCTTGTATGTTTCGATATGTTTGCATCTCATTTTTCTAAGCTCTAATGAGCATAGGCCCCACCTACTCAACCTCTCCTCATATGAAAATCCCTCCATACCCGGGATCAACCTAATGAATCTTCTCTGAACTGCCTCCAATGGCAGTACATCTTTCCTTAGATAAGGCCCCCAAAACTGTTATAGTAATCTAAGTGTGTTCTAACTAGTGCTTTTTATAGTGTTAGAAGATTTCTCTATTGTTAAGTCTTGAAATAAAGGCCAACAGTCTGTTTGCCCTCCCATTTCCTGCTGAACTCATATGCTAGCTTTTTGTGAGTTGTGCATAAGGACTCCCAAATCCCTCTATGCTGCAGCTTTCTGTAATATTTTTCCAATTAAATAATAGTCAGCTCCTCTTCTTCCTACCAAAATGCATAGCCTGACATTTTCCCACATTATATTTCATCTGATAACTTTTAGCCCAATTGATAAATCCGCCTCTCTCCTATGACACTTGTGTCATTCTTACTACTTGCCTTCCCACCCAATTTTGTGTCATCCACAAACTTGGCAACAGTACATTCACTTCCCGTATCCAAGTCATTGATATATATTGTAAATAATTGGGGCCCCAGCACTGATCCCTGTCAAACTCTAGTGGTTACAGGTTTCTATGCTGAAAATGCACCCCCTCCTTATCCCAAATCTCTGTCTTCTACTAGCTAGCCAATCCTCTATACATGCCAATAAATTGCCCCAACACTAGAGTTCTTGTTATGTAGCCAAACCTATAGTACAATATCAAAAACTCTCTGGAAATCTAAACATATTACATCAACTGGTTTCCATTTATCTATCCTGTTGGTCATCTCTTCAAATCATTCTAACAAATTTGTCAGACATGATCTCCCCGTCATGAAGCCATGCTGACTCCAGGCAGGATAGAGATGGAGGAACCACGCATCTCTGGAGAGTCCTGGAGGGAAGACTTCTGAGGGTTCTGTATGTGGTTCCTTTCTCAGCTGTGTGCCTGCTGGCACCGCCTAGACTCTCTGAGAGGAAGAAGCACCTGGAGGAAGCTCAAGTTCCCTTGTCCACCTCCCATACTGCTGTTGAAGCTGATGTGGCTAAAACAGTGGTGTATAGGTTTGGCAATGCACATTCTTTTGGAATTGGCTTTCTGTAGCAGCCATCAACCTGTCAATTGAGATAGCTGGATATGCACATATTGGAACCAACATGGTAATGGCACTGTTGTTGGAATCCTGCAACCTTCAGTCCAGTTGCTGACAAACTTGCCTGCCGTTCCTCTGTCTGTGTGTTTGCACAAAGTAATTAATGGCAGACATCATGGGGACCTCGCCCACTTGGGGTTGAGCAGGCTTCTGTTTTCCAACTGTACTCTGACAGCCAATGATCTGGGACTGTTCTTCATTGGGCAGCTGTATATGGGCCAGTGAAGTGTTCACCAGAATCTGTTCCCACCTCTAATCTGGATAAAAACCCATTGTATTGACTGTATCTGAATTACTGGAAGCTACAGGGTACAACCTTGCTGGTGCTTCTCTGAGGGATCTGTAGTTTCCACCTCAGTGGTGGAAGAGGATCTGGTGGTCAGAGGGGCTTGTGTATTGTTGAAGGCTGGTGTTTGCTTGCTGTTGCTGCCTGCAGAAGACAGGAGAGGGATGAATTCCACAATAAGTGTGGAAGTTTGAGCCTGTTAAGAATTGTTCATGGTGGTAGTAATGCAAGAGCAGCACAATATGTTACACTGAATCTTACTTGATTGCTGGGGCATGGATGACCTGGCACCCTACATTAATGGTCTCTATACTCTGTCATGAGCTCAAAGGCCCTCTCCTTGTACAGGGTGAATAAATGAATACCAGCCAATTCCTCTCTTTCCTCCCACTTCACCCAATTTGTCTTGGCCCTCTAATCTCTACTTTGGGTCATTTAATTCTGCAATGGGACTGAGGGATTTAGTGACATGAAAGTGGCTAGAATAGGTGGAGGAAAGGTGATAAGGTGTTCTGAGTGAGTGGGAAGCACAGAAGTTTTGTGGAAATAGGATGGATGAGAGCCATTGAGGGAAGATGCAGCATGGAATAGTGGGAGTTGTAAACCATGAGTCTTGGTGGGAGGTAGGTGCAGTATCGGGCTTAGAATGAGCATGTGATAGCAAATAGAAGATGGTGAGTTTTCTTTAATATTCATTTGTAGGATGTGGGTGTCGCTGGCTGGCCAGCATTTATTGCCTGTCCCTAGATGTCCTTGAGAAGATGAGCTGCCTTCTTGAATCGCTGCAGTCCACCTGCTGTGGGTTGACCCACAAAGCCATTAGGGAGGAAATTCCAGGATTTTGACTCAGCAGCAGTGAAGGAAAAGCAATATATTCCCAAGTCAGGGTGGTGATGGTTTGGAGGGGAACTTGAAGGTGGTGGTGTTCCCATATATCTTTTACCCTTGTGGAATTGCTGTACATTGCTTTCCTCTGTGGAAATTGCATTAACCTGGGTGGCAACATTGGACCAAGCTGGCAAGCTTTGGTGCCATGGTTTCCTCTGGCAGTGCAGGGAAAGAGTACAGCCCTTCTCTCCAAAACTCCATCCACTAGGGCATCCTGGTTCCTATCAGCAAAACGTGTTCACAGTTAGCATCTGTTTACATCTCCTTTGCAAACCATTGTGACACAGCTGTGAAGGGCAGTTCTTGGCTTGCAGTGTTTGAAATGGTGCACATCTGGGGTTTAACTAAGGTGCTAGTAGCATGATGAACGCTGAATGGTCCCAGCATTGATGAGCACTTTCACTGTTACTGAGTGCAAGATATCATAAGAGCATTGCTGTGGAGGTGGGGTACATAAAATTGTGTGGGTAAAGTCACTATGGCTCATGGATGGAATCCCTCCATGAATCTTCATAAAGTAACATGGCCAAAATATGGGAAAAGTCAGCCCACAGTTCCTCTCTAATTCCCTATTGAAATTATTAGGCACTTTCCAATGCCAATGTTCACTCACTTAGATCATTGAAACCATCTCCTCCATGCCTACCAAATGAATTTTTATGTAGTCATAAAGACCTCTTGTTAGGTGACCCCTTATGTTCTATCTATGAAAAGAGGACCAGTCCGCTCAATCATTCCTGATATAAACAGCTTTGATATTATCAACTATATTTTATAATTCAT
Source organism: Ginglymostoma cirratum (assembly GCA_024137785.1). NCBI lineage: Eukaryota > Metazoa > Chordata > Chondrichthyes > Orectolobiformes > Ginglymostomatidae > Ginglymostoma > Ginglymostoma cirratum. The sequence continues at coordinate 630,748 of JAHRHZ010000271.1, forward strand.
AATAGTAATTTCAAAATTTGCATTGAAATTGTATCTATGTCCATTTTAAGAAAATATTGAGTTGCCTTAGCTCATTAAACAGCACATAGAAGAATACAAAATACAGAAGTTTTAAAAATGCAAATGAGGTAAAGCTGCATTAAACCAGTTACAAGCTTTCAGTCCTCAGCCTCAACCTGTATCATTGGATCAGCATATGTTTTTGTTTCCCAATCACTGACAAATCATTTATGAAAATCTGATCTCAGAGATCACACATCAGGCATAATCATTTAATCATTGATACTGCAGATGGGAAAGAAAATGTGATCTTTATTTGTAAGCACTGAGAGTAACATTTTGTGGTAGTGTTCGAATTAATCATAGCTTGTAATGAAGGCAATGTTTGAACTTCAGTTGTGTTTGTAGAGTGTTTTATAGACAATACTGAATCTGGTTCATCTTTCATCCAAGCAATTCCTGCGGTTCTGTGAAGTGGTCTGATGCTGTGTTGTATAGTTGTTTTTCTCATCAAAATAGGTCATTCGTTGCTTTGAAGTAAAAGTGAAAGTGAAAAAGAAAAAGAAGCAGACCGGACTTTTCCTTTCTGGTGACTGGATTGATCATTCCTTTCATTAGGATTCTATGAGGTCCTCGTCTCACTTACAGTGATACAGAATCTGTACTTTGTATCATCTAGTGTATTGGTTATTTCTGTCTTCATTTCAATTTGTATAATTGTTTAGGCAAATTTTAATTTGACAAATTAAATTGTGCCAATAGTTTGATTACATTTTGTGGGAAGATAATCGAAGGATGTAGGAAGAATGAGTGAGATCACTTAACTACCGCATCTAATAGATTTACCACTTCAATCCCATGGATAGTGACCCATTGCAGGCTCTGAAATACCGCTCCTGCCTTTAAGAAGAAGATTTAGGGGCTTCAAGTCCCATTTCTGAAATTTGAGCAAAACCTAGTATGACACTCCAGTGTTGTACGAGTGGAGGTACCATCATTTAGATGTCTATGCCCTCAGATGGATGTAAAACAATCCCATGGCACTTTACCCTTCCTTGAGGTGGAGAGATGAGGGAAAGGGAAATAGTTATGCGAGTTGGCCCTAGAGAGAGATACTTGTCTCCTTCTCACCATCTTGCCAATAAAGTACTTGGCAAGAAGGTCCATTAAGGCCTTTCTTGATTCACCAGCAATTAAGGCCCTTAAATAGTCAATTAAGATCAGAAGAATAGCTGGTTCATGACTGGCTGACCAGGATGACCTGACTGCAGGGTTGATGAGGAGAGGTCTCTATTTGCTCCAAATTGGGGGCATCCAGATGCCTGGATGGGGCAAGAGGGTAGTTTCTGAAAGCTACCCCCGCCATTGCCTCTGACACCCCTCTCAACTGTTCTTTCCCATGAACCCCCTCCACCCCATGAGGAGTAAAATTTCTCGATATTATGTCCTATAAAAAGGAGCCCACCTGTCTAATCTCTCCTCATGAGATAATTTCCCCATCACAGCAATCAGTTGTAAAAGGTACTGCAGATGCTGGAGAATCCGAGATAACAAGGCGTGGGGCTGGATGAACACAGCAGGCCAAGCAGCATCATAGGAGCAGGCCTGCCTTGTTAGCATAGCAATCAGTTGAGTAGTTTTGTTTTAAACAGCCTTCAATATATTTAGATCCTTTCTAAATGACACCAGGAGTCAGGAAGTGAGTTTTGCACTTCAGAATTCCTCACTGCAGAATTCCTGACCAGCTCTTATAGCCACATTATTTATATGGCTGGTTCAGTTCAGTTTCTGATCAATGGTAATGCCTGGGATACTAATATTAAGGGATGGTGAAGTCACAGTAATTTCATTGAATGTCAGGCGTGGATGGTTATATTCTGTCTAGTTGGAGATGACCAGTATGTGTCAATTGTGTGGCATGAATATTATTTACCACGTATTTAAAAACAGGAAGTGCTGGAGAAACACGGTAGGTTTGGCAGCATCTGTAGAGGGAAAAACAGAGCTAACATTTCAAGTCCAGAATTACTCTTCCTTGAAAATGAAAGGAGCTGGGAAGGTATGGTTTTATGCTAGTACAGAAAAGAAGGTGGAGCAGTAAAGGGATGATGAGCATGCCAGGAGCAAAAGATAAAGGAAGTGATAATGGTAGACTTAGAACTTAACAATGGACTTAGTTTTATCCTTTCATGATTCTATCTCAATGAATTTCAAGCACAATATGATATTCAACTTTTTGTGCATTGTCTTTGCCTCTGTGCACACTTTTTATTTGTACAGGAATCCTGTCCCTAGTCCATGTACACTTCCATCCATCTCCAATACTGCCCCTCCACCTGGAATTCTCCTTCTGGCTTTTTAGCTGCACTTAATCTCTTTCTTGAAAACTGTCAATGTGACATCAGCCGCCTAATTTCTCTTGTTTCTGCCGCACACTCTAACATGTCTCTCTCTGAAATTCCTGTACTTTGATCTCTCAGGTCTAATCTTGACTTTGTTTTCAAACTTGCTGTCAAGGATGGTGCTGCTGTTATCTGGTGTGCTGACCTCTGTCTTGCAATGGCTAAGTGCCAACCCTGAAATGCTTTGCCCGATCTCCCCTTGGATCATGACTCCACCACAGAAACATCAAAATGTTATTTCCAGGACTATCATTGACCTCAACAACTCTGCAGGCCCCTCCCCAGCTTCCCACCTCAAGTTACCTCACCCTGCACAGCCCATTCCTATCTCATTCCCAAAATCCTCAAACAGGACTGCCTTGGCAGACCCATTATTTCAACCCGTTGGTGCCCCACTGAACTTATTTCTTCCTATCCTAATTCTATTTCTTTCCCTCCTTGTTCAGTCTTTTTCCACTCCCATTTATGATTCCTTTGACACTTTCGTCAGCTCTACAGTCTCCAATTTTCTGGTTCTAGCTACCTCCTTTCCACCGTGAATGCACAATCTCTTTGTGTGTCCATCCCCATCAAGATGACCTGAAAGCTCTCTGCTTCTCCCTTGAAAAGAGGTCATGAAAAGATCCCTTTCACCATTGCCCTCCTTTGCTTAGCCAAGATCATTCTCACTTCAACAACTTTTCCTTTAACTTATCTCATTTTCTCAAAGTCAAAGGTTTGGCTATTGACATGTGCACAGATCCCACTTGTGCCTGTCTGTCTGTGGTCTATGTGGAATATTCCTTGATCTAATCCTACTCAGACCTCCACCCACAGCTCTTTCTCTGATACCTTGATGATGTAATTGATACTGCTTTCTGTCTGGCCCAGAACTGATAAATTTAATCAATTTTCCTTCTAATATCCATCTATCTTTCACCTTCATTGTGAAGGTGGGTGACATGGTGGCTCAATGGTTAGCTCTACTGCTGACAGTGATTCAAGATTCGGTTCTAACCATGGGTGACTGTGTGGAATTTGCACTTCTTCCCCTTCTCTGCTTGGGTTTCCTCTAGGTGCCCTAGTTTTCTCCCCCAGTCTCAAGATGTGCAGGTTAGGCACATTGGCCATTGTAGATTACCCCATAGTGCCCATGGGATGTGGAGGTTAGATGGGTTAGCCATGGTAAATGTGGGTTATGGAGGTAGGGGACAGATCTGGGTGGGATGTTCTTTGGAGGGTCATAGTCATACAGCATGGAAACAGACCCTTTAGCTATAGGGACATCCATAGGGATGTTAGGAAGATCCTTCCAGGATTTTGACCCAGTGATATTGAAGGAATAGCAAAGTAGTTCTAAGCCAGTGTAACATGAGATTTGAACATATGGAAGGTCCAGAGACCATCAAGCAGGATTGGAGTCATAGAGTCATTTAGTAAAGAAACACATCCTTTGGTCCAACCAGTCCATGTCAACCATAATCCCAAACTAAACTAGTTCCACTTGCCTGTGCTTGGCCCATATCCCCCCAAACCTTTCCTAATAATGAACTTATCCAAATATCTTTTAAATGGTGTAACTAAACCTGCATTGACCACTTCCTCTGGAAGTTCATTCCACACACTGACCACTATATGTTTAAAAAAATTGCTACTTATCTCTCTTTTAAATCTTTCTCCTCTCAACTTAAAAATATGCCCCCTAGTCTTGAAATCCCTCACCCTAGGGAAAAGACACCTACCATTCACCTTATCTACACCCCTCATGATTTTACAAACCTCTATAAGATCACCCCTCAACATCCTACGCACCAGTGACAAAATTTCCAACTATCCAGCCTCTCCTTATAACACAAACCCTCCAATCCCGGCAACATCCTGGTAAATCTCTTCTGAACTCTCTCCAGCTTAACAATATCCTTCCTATGACAGGGCATCCAGACTGGACACAGTACTCCAGAACAGGCCTCACCAAAGCCTTGTAAAACCTTAACTCCTATAGTCAAAGATCTGAGCAATAGAGGTAAGTGTGCTAAATACCTTTTTATATGAGATGCAAACTTCAAAGAATTATGTACCCGAACCCCTAGGTCTCTCTATTCTACAACACCACACATGGCCCTACTTTTAATTGTACAAGTCTTGCCCTTGTTTGTTTTACCAAAATGCAATACCTTGCATTTATCCAAATTAAATTCCACTCTTCAGTCCATTGATCCAATTGATCAAGATCTCTTTCTAATCTTAGATAACCATTTTCACTGTCCACTATACCACCAATTCTGGTGTCATCTGCAAACTTACTAACCATGCTTTCTATATTCTAATCTAAGTCATTTATATAAATGGCAAACAAAAGTAGATCCAGTACCAATCCTTGAGGAACACTGCTGGGTACAGGCCTCCAGTCTGAAAAACAACCTTCCACCAACACAGTCTGTTTCCTGCTGTTAAGCCGTTAAGCCAATTTTGGATCCAATTGGCCTGCTCATCCTGAATCCCACATGATCAAAAACAAAAACAGAAGTTGCTGGGAAAGCTCAGCAGGTCTGGCAGCATCTGTGAAGAAAAGTCAAAGTTAATGTTTCGTGTCCGGTGACCCTTCCTCAGAACGTTCTATGCACCATCTCTTTGGACTCACCACACTTTCTGGTGGAGTTGACCAGGTCAATGGGTGAATAGTCGAGCATCACATAAGGCTAAACAGGGCAGTCATGAGTGGTGTAAATCCAGAGGATGCTTCCAGTGTGGGCTGGTATACTCGCACTGTAAAGCTGGGGCACGGAACCTGAAAAAACAAGTGCTGCCAATCGTACGACTTCAGGTGTCCCAACAGACCTAGACCCATTGCGGGTGATCTGCCACAAAACTTGGATCCCTTGTACAAACATAAGGTTGATAAGTGTGGGGTGTGCTATTTTAAGCATAAACCAGCTCCAGGAGGCATTCAGGCCATGGTTATTTACTCTCAGAAGCAAGATGTGCAGACGGTCATGTAGAGTATGGTTGGATCTTTCGCACTGTTCATTACCTTTCGGATGATAGGGGGTGGTGCTGGTGCAGCTCTTAGCAATACCATAGACCTTGCAAAGCTCCTGTAGGAACTTGCCCTTGAAGTTGTAACCCTGATCACTGAATCTGAAATGACACATAAAAATGTCAAACCAGTCACGAGCTAACACTTTGGCTATAAGTGAGGTCTTTTGGTTGTGGGACCACAAGTGGTCTGTGTGAACTTGGTGAAGACATCTATCAGTACAAGAACAGGAAAACTTGACGTTTTCCTGCTCCTGTGATGCTGCTTGACCTGCTGTGTTCATCCAGCCCCATGCTTGTTATCTCGGATTCTCCAGCATCTGCAGTACCTTTTATCTCTCATCAGTACAAGAACATGGTCAGTCTTGTTTATACAGGGTCAAGGACCATAAAATCCATTACAATGACCTTTAGAGGTCTCTTGGAAGTCAGGGATCCCATCCTGTGGCAAAGTTATTCCTTGCTTTAGCCACTGTACAATTCTTAAAACTTCAACACTAGCCATCAAGTTCAGCAGCCATCTTGGGTCAATAACACTGCTGTCTGGTCAGGCCAGTGTTCTGCTTTATCAAGAACTGCTACCTAGACTTGACACTTAAGGCTGTTGGGAAGGATGAGTTTGTTTCACTTGCCTCTCCTTGTCATGAACCAACTGATAGAGGACCCAATACTTCTCCCTGATCCTTTTCCATCACTTCAACAGTTTTGTATTTGTTTGAACTCCGTCATCAGTTGTTGATAGTTTGGTGGATATTGGGCCTTCCATTAATAGTGCAGTTTGTTAATGTCAGTTAGACAAAGCTACCAATGATATATCTTGAAAACACACCTGGCTGTCTACACCTGGTTTGGATCTCACTCATACAGGCAACGGTGACACTTCACTGGATCTTAGTCTGAATAGCATAGGGAATTGGGCTCAGAAAGCTGCCTTTGACTTGGGCATGGGCATGGCCATGGCAGCAACCACCGGAAGATATCCCGACTCCAATTCTCGAATCCTCTCACTAGATTATATAGACTCTGGAAATGTTCCTAACATTGGATGTGGGGAAAATGCTAGAGTCCATTAAATAAAATTTAATAGCAAAACACTTGGAAAACAGGATTGTGCAGAGAATTAGACAGAGTCAACATTGGTTTATGAAAGGGAAATAGTGCTTGAAAAATCTACTGGTACAGTTGATAAAGGAGAGCCTATGGATGTGGTTTACTTGGACTTCCAAAGCTTCCGATAATATCCCACGTAAGAGTTAGCATGTAAGATGAAAATGTGTGGCACTGCAAGTCATGTACTGATATGGGTAGAGAACTGATGAGAAGACAAGAAAAAGAGTACAGATATATGGGCCTTTTCTGACTGGCAGTCAATGACTAGTGACAATATATATTAGTGATTTTGATGAGGGAATTATATATAATATCTCTGAATTTTCAGTTGACACAAAGCTGGGTGGGTGGGTGAACTGTGAGGAGGATACAGAGGTGCTTTGTTGTGATTTGGACAAGTTGACTGAGTGGGCACAGGAATGGCTGCTGATGTATAATGTGGATAAAATGAGGTACCATTTTGGTACCAAAACAGCAAGGCAAATTATTATCTAAATGGCAATAAATTGAGAAAGGGGCAAGTGCAATATGACCTGGGTGTCCTTGTACATGAATTGCTGAGAGTAAGCATGCAAGTCTAGCAAGTTTTAAAGAAAGCAAATGGTACATTGGCCTTCATAACAAGAGAATTTGAGTACAGGAACAGGGATATCTTGCTGTAATTGTACAGTGCCTGTGTGAAACTGTACCTAGATTATTGTGTGCAATTTTGGTGTCCTTATCTGAGGATAGATGCTCTGCCTATGGAGTGAATGCAACAAAGGTTTACCAATCTGATTCCTGGGATGGCAGCACTGACATATGAAAAAAACTGGATTGGTTAGGACTATATTGACTGAAGTTTAGAAGAATGAGGAATTAGTCTCGTATTGAAATGACTCCCTTGAGGATGATACCCTGTCACCAAGTCACCTCTTACTTACACATGAACAGTCCTTTAATCTAGTACTGTCTCATACAGAATCAGGCACCAACGTGTTAGTATCCCTGGTGCTCAATCTTTTTATGGCAGTCAAGGCTCCTGATTAGATTGGATTAACAACCCCAATCAGGGAACTCATATTGTATGAGGCCCAGCTGACTAAAATCATTATAGTACTACATCCCTCCCCCTCTGACACTGTGGACATAGGCCAGTCCTTTGTCTTTGAGAGCCTCATGGGGTGATTTAGCATTAGGTCAGTTTCCTCCACTCAGCATCTGACACAGGCAGTGTGTAACACATGGGAGCTCACCTTTTGCGATAGGAGTGCCTCGATAGACTTTCACTCTCTTCTTCTGGCGGCAAAAGAATCAAGGCAGCTACCTCTATCATGTCAATCTGTGATTTAGAGAACTCAACAATGTTTGATGAAGAGAGTGAATCCACAGGCTTGGCAGCATTTCCAAAGGATGCCGGAGCAGGGCACGTATTGTTCTCCCACCATTTGTGAATTTGCGACTTTCATGCGGTCCATGTACTTATTCATGTCACTGGTCCTCACCCTTGATGACTATGCTGCTTACCAATGCAGGATCATTTCCATGATTCATACACCAAACTTTGACCCCTGTATCAAACTGTTGATCTCTCTAAGTGGAGTCTTGGGTCCAGCATTGGAGTTCCTGATGCCATTTCACCCTCCCCATCAGGTCCAAAAAGATCAGACTTAACCTGGTGTGGAGTCTTCTACCCAACCACGCTGGTGCTATCCCTGTAGTTGCATGTGGTGTGGTCCTATAATCAAATGAGAACCATGACAGTTTGGTATCTGGCAAGGCTGTAGGCTGTTTGTTCAATCCAGCCTTTAGAGTTTGGACTGCTCTTTCATATGAGATTGGAACCGAAGTTGTACTCTTAATTTGTAAAGGTTCCCTGGTATAGGTTCTGTAGCTGAGATCTTGTGCAAATTTAAGGGCTGGAGTCCAGTGTGAATTTTATTAAAAACTAGTTTTGCAATCACTGATATGGCTGCACTAGTATCAACCTCCATCAGAACCAGGAGAGCATTTAACTAGACATTTATCTTGATTGTTCTGATTTTGATGTCGCTAAGCAATTTAACTGTTCCAAACCACATAGATACGGGGAAAATGTCCTCGTTTTTCAAGGACCGCTACTTCCCCTCCACAGTGGTCGAAAACGCCCTCGACCGCATCTCTCGCGTTTCCCACAATTCATCCTTCACACCCTCTCCCCGCAATAACAACAAAAACAGAATCCCCCTCGTCCTCACATACCACCCCACCAATCTCCGGATCCAACAGATCATCCTCCGCCACCTGCAAACTCCACACAGACAGACTGCCTGACAGTGGAATCAATCTGGGGTCCCTGGTTCTGTGAGACAGCAGGGCTAATCACAGAACCACCACATTGCCCCAAAGAGCTCAGCTGTCTCACAAGGAATCAAGGGCTACGGGGAGAGTGCGGGTAAGTGGAGTTGAAATGCCCATCAGCCATGATTAAATGGCGGAGTGGACTTGATGGGCCAAATGGCCTTACTTCCACTCCTATGTCTTATGATCTTATGGTCTAAAAACAGTTCTACTGAAACTCAGAGATAGTCGGAACTGCCGATGCTGGAGAATCTGCGATAACAAGGTGTAGAGCTGGATGAACACAGCAGGCCAAGCAGTATCAGAGGAGCAGGAAGGCTGACGTTTCGGGTCTGGGCCCTTTTTCAGAAATGGGGGAGGGGAAGGGGATTCTGAAATAAATAGAGAGAGAGGAGGAGGTGGATGGAAGATGGATAAAGGAGCAGATAGGTGGAGAGGAGACGGACAGGTCAAGGAAGCAGGGATGGAGCCAGTAAAGGTGAGTGTAGGTGGGGAGTTAGGATTGGGGTAGGTCAGTCAAGGGAAGACAGACAGGTCAGGGAGGCGGGGACGAGCTGGGCTGGTTTTGGGATGCGGTCGGGGGCGGGCGAAGGGTTCCCAAGCAAAATATGAGGTCCTGTTCCTGCTACCTTCAGGTGGCATCGTTGTGGCACTGGAGGAGGCCGATACAGTATACCACATTAGCAGATGTGCAGGTGAACATCTGTTTAATGTGGAAGGTTTTCTTGGGGCCTGAGATGGGGGTGAGTGGGAAGGTGTAGGGGCAGGTGTAGCACTTCCTGCGGTTGTAGGAGGGGAAGTTGCGGCCCTTGATAAACGAGGACATCTGGGATGTCCGGGAGTGGAATGCCTCATCTTGGGAGCAGATGCGGCGGAGGTGAAGGAATTGGGAATAGGGGATGGCATTTTTGCAGGAAGGTGGGTGGGAGGAGATGTATTCTAGGTAGCTGTGGGAGTCGGTAGGCTTGAAATGGATATCGGTTTCCAGGTGGTTGCCAGAGATGGAAACAGAGAGGTCTAGGAAGGAGAGAGAGGTATCAGAGATAGTCCGGGTGTCCTTAAGGTTGGGGTGGAAGGTGTTAGTAAAGTGGGTGAACTGTTTGAGCTCTTCGTGGGAGCATGAGGCGGCGTCGATACAGTCATTGATATAACAGAGGACGAGGTGGGGGATAGGGCCAGTGTAGCTTCAGAAGAGGGATTAATCCATGTGTCTTACAAAGAGGTAGGCATAGCTTGGGCCCATGTGGGTACCCATGGCCACCCCCTTTGTCTGTAGGGAGTGGGAGGGATTGTAGGAGAAGTTGTTAAGGGTGAGGACGAGTTCAGCTAAGCGGTCAAGGATGTCAGTGGAGGGGGACTGGTCGGGCCTGCAGGAAAGAAAGAAGCTGAGGGCCTTTAGCTTCGTGCTCCCATGAGGAGCACCTCTTTGTTTCCATCTCTGGCAACTACCTGGAAACCGATATCTATTTCAAGCCTTCGTCTCCGCCGTATCTGCTCCTGAGATGAGGCATTCCACTCCCGGACATCCCAGATGTCCTTGTTTTTCAAGGACCGCAACTTCCCCTCCACAGTGGTTGAAAACGCCCTTGACCGCATCTCTCGCATTTCCCACAATTTATCCCACACACCCCCTCCCCGCAGTAACAACACAAACAGAATCCCTCTTGTCTTCACGTACCACCCCACCAACCTCTGGATCCAACACATCACCCTCCGCCACTTTCAATCTGACCCCACTACCAAGGACATTTTTCCCTCCCCACCCTTATCTGCCTTCCGGAGGGACTGCTCTCTTCGTGACTCCCTTGTCTGCTCCACACTCCCCACTAGCCCCACCACCCCAGGCACTTTTCCCTGCAACCGCAGGAAGTGCTACACCTGCCCCTACACCTCCCTCCTCACCCCCATCCCAGGCCCCAAGAAAACCTTCCACACTAAACAGATGTTCACCTGCACATCTGCTAATGTGGTATACTGTATCAGCCTCCTCCAGTGCCACAACGATGCCACCCGAAGGTAGCAGGAACAGGACCTCATATTTCGCTTGGGAACCCTGCAGCCCAATGGTGTCAATGTGGACTTCACAAGCTTCAAAATCTCCCCGCCCCCGACCGCATCCCAAAACCAGCCCAGCTCGTCCCGCCTCCCTGACCTGTCCGTCTTTACTCCTGTCTATCTGCTCCTCCCACCTCAACCCCCACCCCCACCTCCTACCTCCCAGCCTCATCCCGACCTCCTTGACCTGTCCATCTTCCCTTGACTCCAGAATCCACTTCCCCTCGCCCCTTTCTGAAGAAGAAGTATCCAGACCCCAAACGTCAGCTTTCCTGCTCCTCTGATGCTGCTTGGCCTGCTGTGTTCATCCAGCTCTACACCTTGTTATCTACTGAAACTCAGACCTACTGTTCTGTATCAAACACTCACTCTTCAACACCTATTCAATAGCTAATCAAAGTGAATGACATGCATATCTGTCTGGCTTCCCTGACCTTGACAGAGAAGGCAAGCTGAAGAAGGGTCTATGCCCGAAAGGTCAGCTTTCCTGCTCCCCTGATGCTGCTTGGCCTGCTGTGTTCATCCAGCTCTACACCTTGTTATATCAGAGAATGCAAGCTTCCTGGTTAAATATCTCAGTTCCACTGTCTCATTAACACCTGTTCAATACAGGTATTTCTCGTATAACATGATAGTTGCATTCATGTGTGACCTCATGCTATAGAAAATTGCATTATAGGAAAATTGCTATACTTGTACAGCGTTCACTATTCATCAACGACGTTACAGCCAAATCACGTTGACAAAACACACATTAAAGCAGAAACACCTGTATAATCAATCAAGGTAACTGGCTTGCATGTCTTAAAAACCATGAGGTCACTATCTCAGTCTTCTCCATTCTGGAGAAAAGAATCATAGTCTGCTTATTATTTCTTCTTTGGTATGATCTCTCAGTTCTGGTATCACCATTTATTTAGTTAGTTCAATATTTTAATTGATATTGAATTTCTAGCCTTTGTCCCTTTTAGGAAAGTATTGATCTGACTTACTCATCTCTGTGCAGAATTTTGATGGAAATTGGGTATCTTTTCAGTGTGACACAAACAGCTGTTCAACCAATACAAGATTTAAAAATACAAATTAAGTAAAACTGCATTAATCCTTTCACTCTTGAGTCTCAATCTGCATCACTAGATCTGCATATATTATCTTTGGTGTCCTAATAACTGACAAAAAATATATTAAAATCTGACCTCAGAGACCACACGTTATACCTGATCATTTAATCACTAATACAGCAGTTGGGACAAAGAAAATGACCTTTATTTAAAACACAGTGAGTGACATTTTAAGGGAATACTTGAATTGGTAATAGCTTGTAATGAAGACTATGTTTGAACTTTGTTCATGGTGGTTGAGTGTTTTACAGACAATACTGAATCTGTTTCATATTTTCTCAGTGCACATCCTTTGGTTCTGTGAAGCGGCTTGATGTTGCTTTATACTGTGGGTTTTCTGATCAAAAAAGCCTTTCAAAGCTTTGAAGTGAAAGTGCAAATGGGAAAAAGAGAAGCAGACAAAACTGTTCCTTTCTGGTGACTGAATTGATTATTTTTTTCATTAGCAGTGACATGGACTTGACAAGTACTTATGGTGCTACAGTACTATACTATGAATGGTAAAAGCATAAAATCTTTTGTATCATCTGGAGTTATAGCTTTCAGTTTGACTTACACAACACTTTTATCTATTCATTAGATTGTGGGTGTAGTTGGCAAGGCCAGCGTTTATCGCTTGTCCCTAATTACCCTTGACGAGATAGTGCTGAGTCACCTTGAAATGCTGTAGCATTTGTGGTGAATGCACTCCCACAGTGCTGCTAAGTGATGAATCAGAATGTTCACACCGCAGTAGCGATGGAATAGTGATGTGCAGTATTCCCAAGTCAGAATGGTATATGACTGAAGGGGAACTTGCAAGTGCGGGTGTTTCATGCACCAGCTACACTTGTCTTTTCAATAATAGAGGTGCTATCAAAGCAGACTTTGCAAAGTGCTATACTGTATCTTGTTACAGGTATACAATGCAGCAATGTTACATCAGTGGTGGAGGAAATGAATACTTAAAGTGGTTAATTGAGTGCCAGTGTAGCATGGGTGTCAATGTTTAGAATCATAGAATCCGTAGAGTGTGGAAGCAAGTCTTTGGCCCATTGGGTCCACACCGACTCTCCGAACAGCATCCTACCCAGGCCAAACTCCCTACCCTATCCCTGTAATCTTGCGTTTCCTATGGTTTATCCACTAGCCTGTGCAGCCCTGGACACTATGGGCAATTTAGCATGGCCAATCCACCTAACCTGCACATCTTTGGACTGTGGAAGGAAACCGGAGCAACGGGAGGAAAACCACATAGTCATAGAGAGAATGTATTCAAGATGGCAGTGGCGGAGTAAGACACTTCAGCCAGAGCTTGTCCACTCCTTTTATTTCTTTTTATTTTTATTTTTGCTTTTCTTTGTGTTTCTTTTCTTTGTTCTTTGGTGAAGTCTTTTGGCGGCCTGTGGTCCTCTCTCAGCCCTGTATTTCAGCTATGGCAGTGTCCCGGCAGCCCGCGGCGGTGTCTTGACCCTGAGTAAGGGTCTTTCAGCGGCCTGTGGCAGTCTCTCAGTTTGGCATATGTGGTGTCCCACCTGTCCATAATGGTTCTCAGCCTGGAGTGGGGGTCTTTCGGTGGCCATAGCAGTCTCTCAGCCCGATCTCTTGGCAGACCATGGCACTCTGTCAAACTGGCATGGTGGTATCTCAGCAGTCCGCAGTCCTCTTTCGGCCACCCACAGTCGTCTTTCGGCCTAGAGTGGGGGCCTTTTGAAGGCCTATTTCAGTGTCTCAACCAGCCTGCGACAGTCTCTTGGCCCAGTGTCGAAGGTAGTCAGTGGTGAGAGTGGGGCCCAGTGCGTACCTGATGATGAGAGGCTGTGAGCAGGTCCTGCCTGGGCATATTCTGGAGGCAGCAGGAAGTGAGGTAGCAGCGTCAGTAGCAGAAGCTGCAATGGCATCACGGCTCAACACAGGAAGAGTGAGCTGTAAGGAAGGTCTCCGGTATCTGCGTCTGCAGCATAGAAAACAGGCAGCTGAGGTCTCCAGGAGAACAAACTAAGTGGAGGAGATTGGGCCCCAGCATGGCTAAGCACTCAAGGAAAACTGTTGAACTTTTAACTTATGCCTTTATTTTTCTAGTTTATATTAAGATGGACTTAAATGTTAACTATTACCATATTTCTTTATTTTTCTAATTGTTCTATGAAGGTCTGTAATGATTAACTTTTTAATTTTGTTTCTGTCTGTTTATTACTTTGTACCTAAGTTTTTGTATCTTGGTACATTGTACCTAAGATGGCGGCGTGGTAGAGACATTATGCACTTTTCACTTCTTGAGTACATATGACAATAAAATCTAAATCTAAAGATGTGCAAACTCCACACAGACAGTCACTGAGGCTGGAATCAAACTTGGGTCCCTGGTTCTGTGGGACAGTGGTGCTAATCACTGAACTGTTGTGCCACCTCATTTAGAGCATGTTATGTTTGTAAAGGCGGCCAAAGGAAACAACGAGATTTAATGAAATAATATGTGGCCACATTTTGCCATAAGATCATAAGATGTAGGAATAGAAGTAGGCCATTTGGCCCATTGAGTCTTCTCAGCCATTCAATGAGATCTTGGTTGATCTGTTAATTGTCAACTCCACTTTCCTGTCTTATCCCCTTAACTCTTGATTCCTTCACAATTAAATATCTATCTCAGCCTTGAATATTCTTAATGACACAGCTATACAGCCCTCTGTGGTAAAGAATTCCATGGAATAATTATCCTTAACCTCTTATCCTAAGAATATGCCTGTGGTCCTAGCCTCTTCCATGAGGGAAAGAACATCTCAGCATCTATCCTGTCAATTCCCCTGAGAATCTTATATGTTTCAATAAGGTCACTTGTCATTTTTCTGTACTCCAATCAGAACAAGCCTAACCTACTCAAACTCTCTTCATTAGAGTGATACCTAATAAATGCACGACTTGAAACACGTATGTAATGATTCATTTATGGCTCAGTGGAGGTACTCCTGTCTTTGAGTCATTGTTGGCTCATGTGTCACTTTATTGCATCATATTCAGACACTCCAGTTCAGCATTCATGGAGTGCTGCACTGTCAGAGGTGATGTTCATCAGATAAGATGTTAATTTGGAGCCACACCTGCTCTTTCAGGGGTTGAAAAATATTATGTGCCACTGCTTGAAGAAAAGTTGTGGAATTCTCTTTGTTCCCTTGGCCAATATTTATCCCTCAACCAACTTCACTTAAAGAAAGAACAGAATATGAAACCAATAGGCATTGTGGTTTATAGCATTGTGCAGTGGCGAGTTGAATGTTTTGTTTCCTCCTTCATGAGATACATTGTGGTACAAGGATAATGGAACATTGACCTTTATCTTTGCTATTCATTCAAACTAGTTTGTTATTCTATCTTACAAAAAGTTGTCTTGAACACTCATAAGTATACAGGAAATCATAGAATGTAGCATACACCACAAAGAAGAGATAACACAGTGTGGAGCTGGAGGAACACTGCAGGCCAGGCAGCATCAGAGGAGTAGGAAAGTTGACGTTTCGGGTCGGGACCCTTCTTCAGAAATGGGGGAGGGCGTAGGGAGCTCAGAAATAAGTAAAGAGAGTCGGGGTGGGGCTGGGGAAGGTAGGTGGGATGGTGAAACGTGAGTGCAAGTAGGCAGTGGTGGGGATTGGTCAATGAGGTGGGAGGAGCAGATAGGTGGAAGAGAAGATGGTCAGGTTGTGTCAGGTCAAGGAGGCAGGGATGAGAGGGAGGGTTGGTCATGGGATGACACCAGGTCTGGAGAGGTTTTGAAACTGGTAAAATCCATATTTAGACCATTGGGCTGTAGGCTCCCAAGGTGGAATATAAGGTGCTGCTCCTCCAGTTTCCAGGTGCTGTCATTGTGACACTGGAGGAGGCCCAGGATGGACATGTCGTCCAAGGAGTGGGAGAGGGAGTTGAATTGGTTCGTAACTGGAAGATGTTGTCCTGTCGCGAACAGAGCGCAGGTGCTCTACACAGTGCTCTACCTGAGCCTCCACTTGGTCTCACCGATGTAGAGGAGGCCACATCGGGAGCAGCGGATGCAATAGACCACGTTGATGGATGTGCAGGTGAACCTCCGTCTGATGTGCCAGGTTTGTTTGGTGCCTTGGATGGAGGTGAGTGGGGAGGTGTAGGGGCAGTTGTAGCACTTTCTGTGGTTGCAGAGAAAGGTGCCGGGGGTGGTGGGGCGCTTGGGGAGTGTGGAGCAGATGAGGGAGTCACGGAGAGACTGGTCCCTACGAAAGGCAGATAGGGGTGGGGAGGGAAATATATCTTTGAATGTATGGTTGGATTTCAGTTGGCGGAAGTAGTGGAGAATGATACGTTGGATATGGAGGTTAGTGGGATGATATGTCAGAACAAAGCATATTCTGTCTTTGTTTTTGTTGGTGGGTGGGGATATGAGGGCAGAGGTGCGGGAAACGCAAGAGATGCAGTTGAGAGTATTTTCGACCACTGAAAGGGGGGAAGTTGAGGTTCTTGAAATAAAAGGACATCTGGGATGTTCGGGGAGTGGAACACCCCATCTTGGGAGCAGACGCGGCAGAAGTGGAGGAGTTGAGAGGAGGAGATTGCATTCTTGGAGGAAGGTGGGTGAGAGGAGGTGCAGTATAGGTTGCTGTGGGAGTTGGTGGGCTTGAAATAGATGTCGGTTTCTCCCTGTTCCAATGCTCAGGTCGTGTAAATTTTTATCTAAACATGGAGCAGTAAAGATGCAATACTACCATTGGAAACATTTACAGTGCTGAAACAGAACCCGGTTAATGTTATGCAATATTAATGTAACACAATGCTTAAACATTGAGAACCCATCACACCACAAATAAACCAATTATCTGTTATGCTTAAATAAAAACAAGGTATTGTGGATGCTAGAGATCTGAAATTAAAACAGGAAATGCTGGAGAATAGATAATAAAAGAGAAAGCGCTGGAGAAATTCAGCAGGTTTGGCAGCATCTGTGGAAAGAGAAAGAGTTAATGTTTCCACTATAATAAGATTCTTCTTCAGAACTGAAGAGGGCTGAAAAATGATGGCTGTTGACAAAGGGGAAGGACGAGAAAATGGTGCGGATACCCAGAGCAAAAGGCAACGTGAGTACTAGTTGTTGTGCAGGAGACATGTAGATGAAGGATAGGTGTTAATAGTAGGTTCTAACAGCAAAAAATAGGTCAGCTCTACTAAACCCCATGGAGTGGAATGCTACACTAAGTACAGTTTTCATAGCCTGAAGTTAATTAACTTAATGTTGAGTCCTGAATGCGATGAAGTGTTCAAAGTGTCTCAGTTAGCTTGGATGGCTGATTAGCAACATAGAATGCTGCCAGTAGCATGGTTCAGTTACCACATTGGCTCAGCGTAACAAGAAGGTCCTACCTTATCATCCACCCCCTTGCCTGACATAAACCTTCAGTTTCAACTCACCCAGTGAGTCATCTCTCTAAAGAGAGAGGAGGACTATGGGAAAATGAGGTGCTGTTCCTCCAGCATATGTTTGGCTCTGTCGGAACGCTGCAGCAGGCCTAGGACAGGCGTGAGAGTGCAATGATGTATTAAAATGGTGTGTGACTGGAAGGCTGGGTCATTCTTATGGACAAAATCAAGTGTTTCTATGAAGCAGGCTCCCAGTCTGCATTTGACATTGCTAATGTAGAGAAGACCATATTGTGAGTGGTAGATACAGTAGACTAGATTGAAATAAGTGCAAATAAATCATTGTGTTAATTAGAAAGTGTGTCTCAGTGTTATATCTACTAAGATTGCATGGAAAAGGTGCTATGAGAGGATGAAGAGGTTGTAGGAATGATGAAGAGGCTGTAAAAGTTATGAAAGGGTACACTAGGGTGTTGTGGAGGTACATATCATTTTCCGTTTGGACAATTTACAGGACTCAACATTGAGTTCAAACACTTCATCACATGTCTATCCATTTTGATTATACTGCACCACCACTCCTGCACCTCCCTCGCGCAATTTTGTTGGCATGGGTTTGCTCTAAACTGAGCAGGCATGTCAACACCTATTCTTGAGCCAAATTGCTCTTCTACTACCATTAGTACTCCTTTTTATTTTACTCTGGGCACCCGAGACACCTGTTCCACTTGGTCCTCCACCTTTGACAAAAGCATTAAAAATATTATGCCGCCTCTTTAGTTCCAAAGAAGAATCAAATTGAACAGGAAACGTTAACTTTTTCTGTCTCCACCAATGCTGCCACACCTGCTGAGTTTCTTCAGCACTGTTTTGTTATTATTGTCTACTAACACCTGCTTGTTCACCTGACATATTGCTGAGGTTTGGGAAACCCATTATTTTGACATCCACCTGATAGTACAACAGTTTAATGCAAGAGCAGCTGCTGCTCTGATGAATGTCGCCCAAGAAGCATGTGAGCCAATGATATGAGTTAGCTGGCTATTTGTCCCTGGGAAGCAAAAAGCCAAGCCTGAGTCAGTCCTAACTCAACAGCAAATGTTTTTGAACAGTGATTACAGAATAACCAAAAGGAGCAGCAACTTTGGCTTTTCCCACTCCCAGTTAGAGGCTGCTGACGTCATTTGGACGTCCTGCTGTCACCTGAGCTGAAGTCAGCTCAACACAAGCCAGATAAAAGCCTCGCCTTCATGAACTAGGCTAGGCAGTCATTTTACTATTGGTTAGGAGTAGTCTGTGGGGAATAAAGTATTATTGTCTCTTATACTGATATTCAATGTAGAATTAAGGTTGTTGCATGGCTGTAGCTCTGCTTTGGAAGAAAACTTGATTTATTAAGATTATTTTGATGAGATGTTGTATTCACAGATTTTTCTACATAAATGTTAAGGTAATTCTCATGCCTGTGGTGGATGTATTGCTTGAAATAGGTTTGTTGTCTGGTGCAATAGTGGGTTTTTCTTCCTCCTTCCTCAATTTCATCTGATTGAGGCCTCCTGTGTTGTTTCACCAAATGCTCGACAAGTCTAGCCAATTTGCTGTGTGGGTTGCAGTAGTTGAGTTGTTTTAATCATTTGTTTATTTCATAGAAGCAATTAATGTGATGTGGGTTGTAAGGTCAGCCTGAACACATTTGTATCTTTGTTTAATTTATTCATAATTGTTAAACAAAGAAATACTAACCAACACATGTTCATTAAAACTAAATTCTCAAAAAAATTGTAGATTGCACCATTCATTATGATCCCAACGCATATTGAATGTATGTTCCAGATTTAATATAGAAAGAGGAAGAAACAAATGAATGTTAGTACTAGACATATTAAGACATGTAACAAGGATTTCTGAAATATCAGAATGTAAAAGGTAAGACAGACACAGAGAGCACAATGCAGTTTAATAATTTATAAATCAAGTATTCTGGGCAAATGACTGTATATCTCTCTTTACATATACCCTTCTGAATTTTGAATTATTTTCCTAAAACCATCGTTCCTCACTGTCTTTTTATTTTTGTGATTTTAAAGACTGGGGGCTAAAATGAGAAAGAGAGCTGTTTTGAAAACCAGTGTCTTAGAGGATGGCTGCAGTTTTGGAAGCAAACAACCTGACACCCATGGCAAGCAATGTGAACAGTTGTTTGAACAAGCAGTAATCGGAGTTTGAGTTGCTGATGAATTGGAGCTAAGGGGTGTACTAATACAACTTTTGCTGAGAACAAGAAGTTGAATACTCTGTGGACTGGTGATCGGTTATCAATGACAGTGTCCTTTTTGCCTGTCAACAACTGTGATTAGTTTTCAGGTAACTGGACAGCTTGGAGCTGGGAGCAAGTTGCAGATAAAGAGAGGTGTGTAGTTCTCCCCAGCTCAGGAGAGGTTTCATTGTTCTCTGCAGTAAAACTCTCTGTAGACCTTTCTGCAATGGTTTTGTATGCTGTGTCTTTTAATAAGTGTCTTACCAACTAGTGGAAGCATCTGTGGGAAGATGATTGGCACAACATACAGGCCAACAGAAAAGTCATAAGGATCATCTCAACAATATTTCCTGGGAACAAAGATAATTGAGCTGCCTTTCCTGTTTTTACCCCCTGTCTATAACTTTTTAGCCAGTCTGTGTGTATGTAAGGGTAGTTTACACAAGGAGTAGAATTTTAAGTTAGTAGTTTTATATGCTAATGGTTTATAATTGTTTATCTGTAGCTAGAATCACAGAATCATAGAATGATGGAATCATACAAATCTACCACAATAACTGTAATCATCTGGAGAAAGATGATTGCCACAACAACTGGCCAACAGAAAAGTCATAAGGATAATCTCAATAACACTTCCTGGGAAAAAAGATGATTGAACTGCCTTTCCCGTTTATGCCCTCCTTCTATAGCTAATCGGCCAGTCTCTGTGTGTGTAAGGGGGAGTTTACGGGGAGTAAAATTTAATTAGTAGTTTTGTATGCCAACAGTTGATAACTATTTGCCTGTAGGTAGAGTCTAATTACTTATAACGGATTGTGGTCTTTGCTTAGTAGAGAAATGTGCTCTTTGCTTCCTATTAATCAGGGTCTGAAAGTCATCCAAGTAGGGGAATTTTGCACACTTTAAAAAATCTTTTAACTTTTGTAATGACTCTGGGAATAGCAGGGCTTGAGTTCCAGCGTACTAATGCATTTAGTCACAACATCCCTTAGAACATAGAACATAGAACATTACAGCGCGGTACAGGCTCTTCGGCCTTTGATGTTGCGCCGACCTGTGAAACCAATCTGAAGCCCATCTAACCTACACTATTCCATTATCATCCATATGTTTATCCAATGACCATTTAAATGCCCTTAAAGTTGGCAAGTCTACAACTGCTGCAGGCAAGGCATTCCATGCCCTGACTACTCTCTGAGTAAAGAATCTACCTCTGACATCTGTCCTATATCTATCACCCCTCAATTTAAAGCTATGTCCCCTCGTGCTAGCCGTCACCATCCGAGGAAAAAGGCTCCCACTGTCCAACCTATCTAATCCCCTGATCATCTTGTATGTCTCTATTAAGTCACCTCTTAACCTTCTTCTCTCTAACGAAAACAGCCTCAAGTCCCTCAGCCTTTCCTCATAAGACCTTCACTCCATACCAGGCAACATCCTGGTAAATCTCCTCTGCACCCTTTCCAATGCTTCCACATCCTTCTTATAATGCGGTGACCAGAACTGTGTGCAATACTCCAAGTGCGGCCGCACCAGAGTTTTGTACAGCTGCAACATGACCTCACGGCTCCGAAACTCAGTCCCTCTACCAATAAAACCTAACACACCGTACGCCTTCTTAACAACCCTATCAACCTGGGTGGCAACTTTCAGGGATCTATGCACATGGACATCGAGATCTCTCTGCTAGTCCACACTACCAAGAATCTTACCAGTACTCTGTATTCCTGTTACTCCTTCCAAAGTGAATCACGTCACACTTTTCCGCATTAAACTCCATTTGCCACCTCTCAGCCCAGCTCTGCAGCTTATCTATGTCCCTCTGTAACCTGCAACATCCTTCTACACTATCCACAACTCCAATGATTTTAGTGTCATCCGCAAATTTAATAACGAATCCTTCTACGCCCTCAGCCAGGCCATTTATAAAAATGACAAACAGCAGTGGCCCCAAAACAGATCCTTGCGGTACACCACTAGTAACTGAACTCCAGGATGAACATTTCCCATCAACCACCACCCTCTGTCTTCTTACAGCTAGCCAATTTCTGATCCAAACCGCTAAATCACCCTCAATCCCATGCCTCCGAATTTTCTGCAATAGCCTACCACGGGGAACCTTATCAAACGCTTTACTGAAATCCATATACACCACATCAACCGCTTTACCCTCATCCACCTGTTTGGTCACCTTCTCAAAGAACTCAATAAGATTTGTGAGGCACGACCTACCCTTGACAAAACCGTGTTGACTATCCCTAATCAAATTATTCCTTTCTAGATGATTATAAATTCTCTCTCTTATAATCCTTTCCAACACTTTACCCACAACCGAAGTATGGCTCACTGGTCTATAATTACCAGGGTTGTCTCTACTCCCCTTCTTGAACAAGGGGACAACATTTGCTATCCTCCAGTTTTCTGGCAGTATTCCTGTAGACAATGACGACAAAAAGATCAAAGCCAAAGGCTCTGCAATCCCCTCCCTAGCTTCCCAGAGAATCCCAGGATAGATCCCATCTGGCCCAGGGGACTTATCTATTCTCAGACTTCCCAGGATTGCTAACACCTCCTCCTTATGAACCTCAATCCTGTCTAGTCTAATAGCCTGTATCTCAGTATTCTCCTCGACAACATTGTCTTTTTCATGTGTGAATACTGATGAAAAATACTCATCTAACGCCTCTCCTATCTCTTCAGACTCCACGCACAACTTCCCACTACTGTCTTTGACTAGCCCTAATCTTACTGTAGTCACTCTTTTATTCTTGACATACGTATAGAAAGCTTTAGGATTTTCCTTGATCCTACCTGCCAAAGACTTCTCATGTCCCCTCCTGGCTCTTCTTAGCTCTCTCTTTAGGTCCTTCCTGGCTAACTTGTAATTCTCAAGTGCCCTAACTGAGCCTTCGCACTTCATCTTTACATAAGCCTTCTTCTTCCTCTTGACAAGACATTCAACTTCTTTAGTAAACCACGGCTCCCTCGCTCGACCATTTCCTCCCTGCCTGACAGGTACATACTTATCAAGGACATGCAGTAACTGTTCCTTGAACAAGCTCCACATTCCAATTGTGCCCAGCCCCTGCAGTTTCCTTCCCCATCCTATGCATCTTAAGTCTTGCCTAATCGCCTCATAAGTGCCTTTCCCCCAGCTATAACTCTTGCCCTGCGGTATATACCTATCCCTTTCCATCACTAAAGTAAACGTGACCGAATTGTGGTCACTATCACCAAAGTGCTCACCTACCTCCAAATCTAACACCTGGCCTGGTTCATTACCCAGTACCAAATCCAATGTTGCCTCGCCTCTTGTTGGCCTATCTACATACTGTGTCAGGAAACCCTCCTGCATACATTGGACAAAAACTGACCCATCTAAAGTACTCGAACTATAGCGTTTCCGGTCAATATTTGGAAAGTTAAAGACCCCATAACAACTATCCTGTTCCTTTCGCTCCTATCCAGAATCATCTTTGCTATCCTTTCCTCTACATCTCTGGAACTATTCGGAGGCCTATAGAAAACTCCCAATAGGGTGACCTCTCCTTTCCTGTTTCTAATCTCAGCCCGTACTACCTCAGTAGACGAGTCCTCATCAAACGTCCTTTCTACCACCGTAATACTGTCCTTGACGAACAATGCCACACCTCCCCCTCTTTTACCACCTTTCCTGATCTTACTGAAACATCTAAACCCCGGAACCTGCAACAACCATTCCTGTCCCTGCTCTATCCATGTCTCCAAAATGGCCACAACATCAAAGTCCCAGGTACCAACCCATGCTGCAAGGTCACCCACCTTATTCTGGATGCTCCTGGCGTTGAAGTAGACACACTTCAAACCACCTTCCTGCCTGCTGGTACACTCCTGCGACCTTGAAACCTTATTCATGACCTCACTACTCTCAACTTCCTGTACTCTGGAGCTACAAGTCAGGTTCCCATCCCCTAGCTGAACTAGTTTAAACCCTCCCGAAGAGCATTAGTAAATTTCCCCCCAATGAAATTGGTACCCCTCTGGTTCAGGTGCAGACCATCCCGTTTGTCGAGGTCTCACCTACCCCAGAATGAGCTCCAATTATCCAGGTATCTGAATCCCTCCCTCCTGCACCATCCCTTCTAAAACCTCCTTAAAGCCTGCCTTGGCAACCATGCTTTCAGATGCTTCCTTTTTGCCCCTTACTTCTGTGAGGTGTATTAAACATTTTTAGATGTATTATGTAAATATATGTTGATGTTCCTTTTAATTTCCTTTCTTCTGCTCAAAATTGTATTTCCTCTGATATTCTTCCTCCTACAAGTTGGACTCAGTGTGTTTTAAGTTTCCAGTCTATTCTGCATCTTTTGCCCATTTCTGCAGTTTATCTTTCTCTTTTGATCCTTTACTCAATATTACTTTTGTTCTTTGTTCACTTTTTTCTATGCATATTCAATGGTACACTGCAGTTATGGTACTCTATTTTATTTTTGTTTTACTTTGTCTTATTGCAGTCATTTGCTGAGCCTGAATATAGTTTTCTTGCAAGTACACTGTCCCTTTCCTCTTCAGTTCTAGTTTCCACTTCATTTTTTGTTCTACTTCTAGCTCCCAAATTGGTAGCATGAGTCAAGGCCCACCTTATCGTACTTTTCAGCATTGTCAAATTACTCCTCCCTGCTTCTAAAACAGATTCATCTAAACATGACAATTCCAAGTCAAAGAATAAGGGGTAAACCATTCAGGATTGAGATGAGGAAGAATTTCTTCACTCAGAGAGTTGTGAACCTGTGGTATTCTCTCCCGCAAAAAGCTGTTGGGGCCAGTTCATTAAATATATTCAAAAGGGAGCTGGAAGTGGCCTTTGTGGCTAAAGGGGTCAAAGGATATGGAGAGAGAGCGGAAATGGGATACTGAAATTGCATGATCAGCCATGATCATATTGAATGGCGGTGCATGCCCGAAGGGCCAGATGGCCTACTCCTGCATCTATTTTCAATGTTTCTGTGTTCTCCTTGCACAATCTCAACCCTATTTGTTTTAGGTTACTCACTCATACACAATCTCTTTCTCACTCACAAAAAAAATGACTCTGTGTAGGGTCAACTTTCCACGTCTGTCCATCAGTGAGCTGCTGTGAGCTGTTGCTTCTTTGTTAATACAGAATATTTCCTCATACAGCATGAGTATTAGTAAGCAAAATAGAATGAATGCTGGAAATCCAAAACAGATACGTAAAAAGCTAGAAACACATAACAGATTTGGTAGCAGCTGTAAAGAGGGGAAGAGAGTTAACACTGCATCATGATCTCTCCCTAAAAGCAAAAGCTTGATCTCTTTGCTTTTATAATCTATTTCTCTATTCCCACATCTTATTTGTTTTGTCAGGAATCCACACTTTGATCCCTTTAAAAATACAAATTGAGTTCTTGAGGGCTCTTGTGGCATAGTGGCAGTGTTCCTTCCCTAGGTCCGTAAGGTCTAGGTTCAAGTTCGAACTTTGCTGGAAATGTGTCATAACATGTTTGAACATATTGATTCCAAATATTAAGGGTTCTTGTGGCTCAGTGGTAGCACCCCTGTTTCAGGGTGAGGTGACCCAGAATCAAGTCTTACTTGTTCTGAAGGTGTGTCATAATCTTCTGGTTGGTTTGATTAAGATAACAAACTGTGTGTTCAGGGAAATTTAGCTCAGAGACAGTCCTTTGATTGTTTTCTCAATTGACCATTGTTGTGGGCTGTGAAGAACTCAGCTTAGTAACAGTTACTTGATTGGTTTCTGGAACAATTCGTGGACAATAGAGGAGAAGCTTCTAGCCTGTAAAGAGAAAACATCTCAATCTCACCCTTGTGTATGAAGAAGTAATACAAAATCTCCCGGTTGCTGTTCTTACTCACCACTTTCCTGGCAACAGCACTCTGCAAATTCCAATGTTGAAAAGGGAGAAAAGGAAAATCCACCTTCAGAAGCTTAGAAAGGGCAAATCCTCAACCAGCGAATGAAAAGCTAAGAATCAGGGTATCCAGAACCACACATCATTAACAAAGAGTCAGAAGAAAGAAAGCTAAATGATAAAATGCATCTAGAATATGTGACAATTGTGCTTCTCTGATCTTTTTAAACCATCCCACCAATACTACTTGGGTCTTGTCTCATCCTTTGTGTCTGTTTGTTTCCCAAGCATTCTGCAACACAAACTGGCTACCCAAACAACTGAGATAAAAGGTACTGCAGATGCTGGAGAATCCGAGATAACAAGCGTGGGGCTGGATGAACACAGCAGGTCAAGCAGCATCATAGGAGCAGGAAAACTTGACGTTTCGGGCCTAGACCCTTCATCAGAAATGGGGGAGGGGAAGAGGGTTCTGAAATAAATAGGGAGAGAGGGGGAGGCGGATAGAGGATGGATAGAGGAGAGGATAGGTGGAGAGGAGGCAGACAAGTCGAAGAGGCGGGGATGGAGCCAGTAAAGGTGAGTGTAGGTAGGGGGGTAGGGAGGAGATAGGTCAGTCCAGGGAGGACGGACAGGTCACGGGGGCGGGATGATGTTAGTAGATAGGAGATGGGGGTGTGGCTTGAGGTGAGAGGAAAAACAGGTTAGGGAGGTGGAGATGAGCTGGGCTAGTTTTGGGATGCGGTTGGGGGAGGGGAGATTTTGAAGCTTGTGAAATCCACATTGATGCCATTGGGCTGGAGGGTTCCCAGGCTGAATATGATTTGCTGTTCCTGCAGCCTTCGGGTGGCATCACTGTGGCATTGCAGGAGGCCCAGGATGGACATGTCATCTGAGGAATGGGAGGGGGAGTTGAAATGGTTCGCGACTGGGAGGTGCAGTTGTTTGTTGCGAACTGAGCGCAGGCGTTCTGCAAAGCGGTCCCCAGGCCTCCGCTTGGTTTCCCCAATGTAGAGGAAGCCACAACGGGTACAGCGGATGCAGTATACCACATTGGCAGATGTGCAGGTGAACATCTGCCTGATGTGGAAAGTCTTCTTGGGGCCTGGGATTGGGGTGAGGGAGGAGGTGTGGGGGCAGGTGTAGCACTTCCTGTGGTTGCAGGGAAAAGTGCCGGGTGTGGTGGGGCTGGAGGGGAGTGTGGAGCGGACAAGAGAGTCGCGGAGGGAGTGGTCCCTCCGGAAGGCAGATAAGGGTGGGGAGGGAAAAATGTCTTTGGTGGTGGGGTCTGATTGCAGATGGCAGAAGTGTACCTACACTCACCTTTACTGGCTCCATCCCCGCCTCTTCGACTTGTCTGCCTCCTCTCCACCTATCCTCTCCTCTATCCAGCTTCTATCCGCCTCCCCCTCTCTCCCTATTTATTTCAGAACCCTCTTCCCCTCCCCCATTTCTGATGAATGGTCTAGGCCCGAAACGTCAAGTTTTCCTGCTCCTATGATGCTGCTTGACCTGCTGTGTTCATCCAGCCCCACGCTTGTCACCCAAACAACTGAGCTGTGTGCCCTCCGAAGAATGCCACAGCAAATAGAGACACATGGTAAAAATGAAATGCTTTTTAACTTAAATGCATGCAATATGTCAAACACGATAGTTAAAATGATGGCATGAATAGAAATAAATGGGAATGAACTGTGACTGAATTTTAAAATGGTGTAGAATTTAAGATTTGGAGTTATAAGTTAACAATTCATATTTCTTCCTTGTCGTTTGTTAATAACAGCTTCAGTACAATAAATAGTGATTTTCCAGGTACATGATAAAAAAATCTGGTGTACATATTCTTTTAACCTGAATATGATAGTTTAGTTAAATTGTGTAATTCATTGGTTTAATCAAAGTTTAACATTTGTGATGACTCCAGGAATAGTGGAGCTTGATTACAAGGGAATGAAAATAGAATTAGCTACAGTGAGTCCAGGTACATAATTCTTTGAAGTCCGCAGCATGTGTAGACAGGATGGTTAAAAAGGCATTTAGCATGCTTACCTTCATTGCCTAATCCTTTGAGTATAGGAGTTGGGAATTCATGCTGAGGTTGTACAGGACATTGGTGAGGCCTATTTTGGAGTACTGTGTCTGGTTCTGCTTGCCCAGTTATGGGAAGGATATTATCAAGTTGGAGAGGGTTCAGAAGAAGTTTTACCAGGATGTTGCCATGGAATGGTTTGGTTAAAAAGAAAGGCTGGATCGGCAGGGATTTTTTTCTCACTGGAGCATAGGGGTTTATAAAATCATCAGAGGTATAGATAGGGTTGATAGTAGGTGTCTTTTCCCTGGGATGGGGGATTTCAAGACTAGGAGGCACATTTTTAAGGTGAAAGGAGTGAGATTTAAAAAAGACCTGAGGACCTTTTTTTTATACAGAGGATGGTTCACATGTGGAATGTACTTGAGGAAGTGGTGGATGTGGGCACAATTACAACATTTAAAAGACTTTTGGATAAGTACATGAACAGGAAAGATTTGGAGGGATATGGGCCAGGAGCATTCAGATGAGACGAGTTTAGTTTGGGATTATGTTCGAAATTGACTGTTTGGACCAAAGTGTCTGTTTCTGTACCATATGACTCTACAACTCTGACTGTATACAGTTGGCTAACAAAATAGATTAAACGTGCACCACCCCAGTGAGTTGTGATAGTTATGAAATCTCTCTTTGAAGGTCTGCTACTGCTTTTCTTGCCTTTTAATGTATTTTGCTAGTCCCCTGTAGCTAACTCTATTTTCATTCTCTTGTAATTATCTTGATTTAAATTTGACACTCATTTCAGATTCAAATTTATGATCTTCAAACTGAATTTGAAATTCAGTTGTGTTATAAGCATTCTTGCTCAGAAACTCATTTACTATGAGCTCATATATTAATCTGCCTCATTAAGCTTAAACAAAACTGTACTCACAACATATTGTTCTAAGGAGCTGTCCCGAATACATTAATTAACCCGTCCTCAGGGATATCCTTATCAACTTGTTTTGTCCTAACTATTTGAGTGTTAAAATTGCCCATGAATATTGTAATTTCCTCCTTACAAGCCCCTATTATTTTTGGTTAAAATCAGTCCTGCAGTGTAGCTATTGCTAGGGAATAAATAGACGTCCCACCAGTAACTAATTCCCTTCTCATTCTGACCAATGGCTCTGGATATGATCTCTGTGTTTTTAGGCAATTTACAATACATTCCATCTGTACCAACTTTAGAATAATAGAAATTTACAGTTTAGAAGTATAAAATTCTATGAGTAAGATATAGACCATTGCACCCATCATGTTGGTACTGGCTCTTGAAGTAACTACCCAGCTTGTCCCACGCTTCTGCCCTTTCGGTAATGCTGGTCTCCATCTATCATTATCTACTATCTTGTCGGTAAATTCCCTCACCTCTTTATTGTAATCTTTGCATCATTTAATTATTTTTGAAGACAACTGCAACAAAATCATTTCATACTTTGCTATAGAGATAGTAGGAACTGCCGATGCTGGAGAATCTGAGATAACAAGGTGTAGAGCTGGATGAACACAGCAGGCCAGGCAGCATCAGAGGAGCAGGAAAGCTGACGTTTCAGGTCTAGACCCTTCTTCAGAAATGGGGGAGGGGAAGGGGATTGTGAAATAAATAGGGAGAAATGGGGAGGCGGATAGAAGATGGATGAAGGAGAAGATAGGCGGAGAGGAGACAGACAGGTCAAAAAGGCGGGGTTGGAGCCAGTAATGGTGAGTGTAGGTGGAGAATTAGCGAGGGGATAGGTCGGCCCATGGAGGACGGACAGGTCAAGGACGCGGGATGAGGCTAGTAAGTAGCAGATGGGGGTGGGGCTTGAGGTGGGAGGAGTGGATAGGTGGGAGGACAGGTTAGGGAGGTGGGTACGAGCTGGGCTGGTTTTGGGATGCGGTCAAGGGAGGGGAGATTTTGAAGCTTGTGAAGTCCACATTGATACCATTGGGCTGCAGGGTTCCCAAGCGAAATTTGAGATGCTGTTCCTGCAACCTTCGGGTGGCATCGTTGTGGCACTGCAGGAGGCCCAGGCCGGACATGTCATCCAAGGAGTGGGAGGGGGAGTTGAAATGGTTCGTGAACGGGAGGTGCAGTTGTTTGTTGCGAACCGAGCGTAGGTGTTCTGCAAAGCAGTCCCCAAGCCTCCACTTGGTTTCCCCGATGTAGCGGAGGCCACAACGGGAACAGCGGATACAGTATACCACATTAGCAGATGTGCAGGTGAATATCTGTTTGATGTGGAAGGTCTTCTTAGGGCCTGGGATGGGGGTGAGGGGAGAGGTGTAGGGGCAGGTGTAGCACTTCCTGTGGTT
Organism: Ginglymostoma cirratum; assembly: GCA_024137785.1. Lineage (NCBI taxonomy): Eukaryota > Metazoa > Chordata > Chondrichthyes > Orectolobiformes > Ginglymostomatidae > Ginglymostoma > Ginglymostoma cirratum. The sequence goes on from JAHRHZ010000271.1 coordinate 660,624, forward strand.
GCAGGGAAATGTGTCGGGGGTGGTGGGGCTGGTGGGGAGTGTGGAGTGGACGAGGGAGTCACGGAGAGAGTGGTCCCTCCAGAAAGCAGATAAGGGTGGGGAGGGAAATATGTCTTTGGTGGTGGGGTCGGATTGCAGATGGCAGAAGTGTCAGAGGATGAGGCGTTGGATCCAGAGGTTGGTGGGCTGGTACGTGAGGATGAGGGGGATTCTGTTAAAGTTGTTATTGCGGGGAGTGGGTGTGAGAGATGAGTTGCGGGAAATGCGAGAGACACGGTCGAGGGCATTTTCGACCACTGTGGAGAGGAAGTTGCGGTCCTTGAAAAACGAGGACATCCAAGATGTCCGGAAGTGGAATGCTTCATCTCGGGAGCAGGTGCGGCGGAGGTGAAGGAATTGGGAATAGGGGATGGCCTTTTTGCAGGAAGGTGGGTGAGAGGAGGTGTACTATCGGTAGCTGTGGGAGTCGGTAGGCTTGAAATGGATATCGGTTTCCAGGTGGTTGCCAGAGATGGAAATAGTGAGAGAGAGGTATCGGAGATGGTCCAGGTGAACTTAAGGCTGGGGTGGAAGGTGTTAGTGAAGTGGATGAACTGTCGGAGCTCCTCATGGGAGCATGAGGCGGCGCCGATACAGTCATCGATGTAACGGAGGAAGAGGTAGGGGATAGGGCCAGTGTAGCTTCGGAAGAGGGATTGTTCCACGTAACCTACAAAGAGGCAGGCATAGCTTGGTCCATGCGGGTACCTATGGCTACTCCCTTTGTCTGTAGGAAGTGGGAGGAATTGAAGGAGAGGCACAGCTTTGGCCTTTGCGGGTACCCATGGCCACCCCCTTTGTCTGTAGGAAGTGGGAGGAATTGAATTCCTCTACATCTTGTTATCCCATACTTTGCTATGTTTTATCTTGCTCAGTATGTGAATAAATACTGTTAGGATTCAACTTAGTTTGACTGCTAATTTTTGCTTGAATCTCTCTTCACCTCCTGTATAAACTTTTCCATTCTCCTTTTTTACTTTCAATAATCTTCTTGGTTTTATCTGAATCTTTTTCTTGCTGTTTGCCGTAAGTGTTCTTTTTCTATTTCAGTTTTTATTTCCTTTCTCATTCAGGGCTCATTTGCCTTCTTCACACACCCATTTATGGTTAAATAGGACTTCCCTCAATTTTCAGTCTGTAGGAAAAAATTAATCCCAGAGCATGCCCATTTCCACTAGCTAGTGTCATGAAGGGATGTGACTGAGTAAATAGATTCCAGTGGTTGAAGGATCACAAATAAGTGGACATAATTATAAGATTAAATATAAAATTTACGACAGGGAGCAGGGAAAACCTTTTACACAGTGGTTATACAGTGCATTCCTGATCAAAGCAGAGACCACATCATCTTCCAAAACTAAGTTAGATATATGGTTGAAGGAATGGAGAAAAAAGGGATTTCAGAATGGGCATGTTTTTAGGATTAGAATTACTGCTCATGTGGAGGATAATTGGCAAAATAGACTAGTTGGGCTGAATGATTATTTTCTGTTTTTAAATTCTATGTAAGAGGTCTCATGCTCCACTTAGACATCAGCTTCTTAAAAGCAGGTTGAAATATTGTCCTTTACATGGTAAAATAGAGTACTGTCTGAAAAATTCCGAACAATGCCCTAAATGCCTTCTAGAAATCTAAGTCCAGCATATCCACAGGTTCCCCCTTTACTGCGTGCTTGTTACATTTTTGCAAGTGGAATAATGGTGGTCATGTAACCACTGGCAATTGCCATAAGAACCTGTCTGGTTCATTTATGTTTTTTAATGAAGGATATCTGCTATCATTACCTGGTCTGGCCTAAATGTAACTTTAGACCCACTTTAGTGGTTGACTCTTAACTGCTTTCTGGATAATTAGGGCTGAGGAATAAATATTGGCCTGGCCAAAGATGCCCACATGCCATATAAAAATGAAAAAAAAATCACAAGGTACCAAATCAAAATTTATTTTCCAAAACAAGAGATCATGGTGTAGGGAATAACATAGTAGGAAGACTAGATGATTGGTCAGCTAACAGGAAACAGAGTTGCCCTTTTGAGAGAGATAGACGCCAAGGTGTGTGAAGTGCTCAACATAATCAGCATGTTGCCTTCAATAGATGTGGGAGGTAGGATATTTGGCTGACCAGAAAAGTAGAAATGAACATGTCATTTCTAGATTGGCAAGAAGTGACGGGTGGTGTCACAGGTATTAGTGTTGGAGTCTTAATGCATTCACATAAGTTCACTTGATTGAGTCTTAGGTTGGAGTAGGAGGTTCTTATTTGAAAAGCCTGTCCATTGGTGTTTAGATGAATGAGAGGCGATCTTATTGAAGCATACAAGATCCTGAGAAGACTTGACAGGGTAGCCAGTTGTGGGATGGACTATAAAAAGGGGACATAATTGAACAATAAGGGATTACCCAGTCAAGATACAGATGAGGAGACTTTTTTCTTTTAGATGGTTGTCAGTCTTTGGAGCTCTCTTCCCCAGAGAGTGACAGAGATGTATTATTATGTATTTACAACTGTCTTGAATGGGAAATTTGAAACTCCATGCCTTCAAAATCTAGACTAGTGTCAAGCAAGGCTGTCTGACTGCACCCATACTGTTTACTATCTACCTGACAGTGGGTATTCATCTCTCCAAACTGTCATTTGATGTCAGTATTCAATACTGTCCAGATAGGAATTTTTTAACCTAAGAGCTAGAAATAGGAGTAGGTCATTTGCCCCCTCAAGCCTGTTCTGCCATTCAATAGGATCAGTGCTGATCCGACATTCCTCATGTCCACTTTCATTCCCTTTTCTTGATTCCCTGACTGCTCAAGAATCTATTGCAACCTTAAGTACACACAATAACTCTACCCCATGGCTCATTGTGGTAAGGAGTTCTGAAAACTGGTAACCCTCCGAGAAAAGAAATTCCTTCTCATCTCAGTTCTTAAATTGGCACAGTTCTTAAATTAATTCTGACACTATGTTCTCTGATCCTAGACTCTCTCATGAGGGGAAATGTCCTTCCAGCACTTGCCTTGACAGAAGCTCAGAAGAGCTGGTATTTAAGTTAATGATGGGGGCTGGTGAGAAAAAGGAGGGAGCAGATAGTTTGAGAGGGAGGTCAGAGAGAAGGAGAAAAAAAGTTAGGCGGCAAAGGGATTATTGATAGTAGGCTCGTGAAGAAGAAAAGCTAGATAAATGAGAATAGGGTCTATGGGTGCATGAAACTAGGTTGGCTGTGTTGCAAACAACCCATCTCATGATAGAGATAACAAAGGTGAAGAGGTGGATGAACACAGCAGGCCAGGCAGCATCAGAGGAGTAGGAAAGCTGACGTTTTGGGTCTGGACCCTTCTTCAGAGAACCTGGGTGGGGGGTGATTAATTGGAATGGAAGGAGGTGTTCATGCTCCACAACACCCCCTTCCCCAGAGTGCACCAAACATTTTTATGTGTATACCTATAAGACTTTTCTCATAATTTGATCCTCTGTCGGAGACCACGCCCCCTGCAAGTTGGGAACTGTGTTATCTTTGGTCCCTGCCTTGTATATTAGTGCTGGTGACTCGCTGTGTGCAGATCTCACATCTGTATTATCCTCTAAGATACTTATAGTGTCATGATCTGAGCCAGTGGTGCTAGTGTGCAGTCATGATATGGTGTGTCTTTATCATCACTGCTCTTTTGGTCTTTCTGCACTAGCTGGCCATGTTGAAGTTTTTGAACATCTGAAAGGGAAAAGGGACAACGTCAAGGTTGCGGTGAGGGGAGAGGGAAAGAAAGACTGCATGCTTTTTGCATCTGTACTTGGTATGTCAGAAGGATACTATGATCGAGAGAGAAGTGAGTCTTTGACACTGATCTAGCTTCCTCAGAGCCATCACTCAGAGCAAACAGAATATCTGACACTCCTGTTTTTTTTAAGAGGCCGGTATCCCATCACCAAGTTGCCCTTTATTTATTTGTGCACATTACACAGGCTGTGGCCAGGCAGTTCAGAGTCAGTCCCTGCATAAGGAGATTCTAAATCCCTTGTTTATTTATTTTTTCTTTTGTTTATTTTTGCCAGCATCCTTGTTGGGCATATGCAGGTGTGAGACACAGGACACTCTTGTTCATTTTTATTTCTATTTTTTTCCTTATACTACGGCCATCCAGCAGTAGTGCTTATCCTCCCTAGCACCCTTGTTGTGCGTGTGCAGGCGTGAGACACAGTAAAAAACACCAGGTGTGCAAATAACTTTATTAACATACCACCACCAGGAAAATCACCCATATGACCAAAGCATCGGTATCAAACAGAGCCCCTGTAGGGGCAAAGCGTATGTGAAAGAAAAAGTGAGGAGGAGAGTAGGGACCGAATCAAAATAGAGTTTGTGTGCGAAACAAAGCACTCCACACCCTGCAGTGCCTATCACTCCTGAAAGGCATCGAGAGTGCCAGTGCATATCACATGCTCCTTCTCCAGGGACACCCGGTGCAACACTTTTTTAAAAATATATTTTTCTTCTTTTTTTTGCTGTTCCCCTACATTATTGCCATCCAGCAGTAGTGCTTATCTTCCCCAGCACCCTTATTGTGCATATGCAGGTGTGAGACACAGTAAAAAAACACCAAGTGTGCAAATAACTTTATTAACTACCATCACCAGGAAAATCACCCATGTGACCAAAGCATCAGTATCAAGCAGAGCCCCTATAGTGGCAATACCTATGTGAAAGAAAAAGTGAGGGGGAGGGTAGGGATCAAATCAAAATAGAGTTTGCGGGGGAGACAAAGCACTCTACAGCCTGCAGTGCCCACCTCTCCTGAAAGGCAATCAAAAGCGCCAGTGCACACCATGTGCTCCTTCTCCAGGGATACCCAGGTGTGACACTTTTGTTTATACCTGTCAGCCAGGATCCCTGATTGGCCTAGATTAACAGCTCCAATCAAGGAACTCATTCTCTGATGTCCACTTGGCTGAACTTGTTACAATCACAATATCCCTCCCCCTGAGTCCAAGGACATAAACTTTTTTTTATATAGATACTGCCCTGGAGCGTTTTAGCATTGAATCAGGTTCCTCCAACTCTGCCTCTGATACTGCGGGTGTGTTATGCTCAGTAGCTTACCTATTGTGCCCGGAGTATTTAGGAGGAAATAGATTCTCCTCTTCAGGTGGCAAAGGTGTTGAAGTGGTGACATCTGTTGTGACCATTTCAGATTCTGAAGTATCTTCAATGCTTAATGGAGAGGGAGCACTCACATGTTCAGAAGAGTCGGAAAGGCAGTCAAGGAACTGGGCACATTTTCCTCCCACATCACTTGTGAGTTCGCAGCTTTCATATGGTCCACGTGCTTGTTCAGAACTATCGCACCTACCCGAACTTTATACATCACTGGACCTGACTTCACATCAGCCACGCCTCCTACACATTCGGGGCCATTCCCGGGGTTCCTACGCCAAGCTTCGTTTCCTGAAGTAAACTGTCTCTCTCACTGTGGAGTCTTATGTCCAGCATTGGTGTTCCTGATGCTGTTTGATCCGCTCCCCCTCCTCGTCTGGGAAGATCAGATTTAACTTGATGTGGAGTCTTCTCATTAGCAACTCTGCTGAAGCTATCCCTGTAGTTGCACAAGGGATAGTCCTATAATCAGATAGGAACAAGGGCAGTTTGGTATCTACTGAAGCTGTAGGCTGTCTTTTAAGCCTGCCCTCAAAGTTTTGACTGCTTTTTCTGCCAGACTATTGGATGATGGATGATATATCCTTTATGATGAATACCATTTGACTTTAGGAAATACTCAAGTTCCCTACTGGTAAACAATGGCCCGTTATCTGTGATCAACACTTCCGGGGGTCTATGTATTCAATAGGTCTATGCAGTTTTTCTATCATTATCTCCGTGTTTGATAAGTGAATACTATGAACGTTCAACCAAATTTGAGTGGGTGTTCACAATGATCAGGAACATTGAGCTCATGAAAGGACTTGCATAGTTGAAGTGTAACCAAGTCCAGGGTTTGCCCAGCCGCTCCCACAAATGTGAGGGAGCCGCTGGTGGTAATTTTTGATCTTGTTGGCACTCTGTGCACTGCCCCACTAACATAGCCACGCAACAACAGAATCAAATGAATCAAGCTTCCCAAATAACGTCATGATGCTAGAAATGCTTACCCCAACTCAAAGATAACTTTGAGTGGAATTTCTTCAGGAGTGTGCTTTTCTCTCATCACCACTGAAATAACTCCACAGAGGCCAGTATCCTGTCACCAAGTGACCCTTTATAAATCCATGGAAAGTCCTTGACACTTATCCAGCTTCCTCAGAGCCAGTTGTCAGAATGAACAGGATGTCTGACACTCCTGTTTGTTTGTTTTTTTTCCCTTTTCTTTTGTCCATCAGGTACTTGTTCTCCACAGCACACTGGCTGTGGCCAGCCAGTTCGGACACTCCGGTTTGTATCTGTTAGCCAGGATTCCCTGTTTAGACCAGATTAACAGCTCCAATTAGGGAACTAATGTTCTATGAAAACCACCTGCCTGACCCTGTTACACTTTGCTGCTTCAGTTAGCCAATGTTGCCTCCAATTTGCAGCATCACCTTCTGCATATACGTGGGAAGCATGTCTGTCAGTTTTGTGCAAGATGTTCAGGTAATATGAGTATCTTGTCTCAAAAGTTGGCAAATGATGTCTGGGTCAAGAATTCATAATGACACAAAATCAGAAATTTGTCATAGTTCATAATGTAGTTGCCTATGAATGAATTGTGGCAAATCTAGCACAAAACAGGGATTGAACCTAGGGATTGACTCTGGCAGAACACTTGGACAGGATGACGTAAGAGGATATGGGCACAGGGATGAAGCAGAATATTTGGCATCAGTAATACTAGCTCATTCCAACATTGTGCATTGTAGATCTTTGCAGCACCACTCAGCATCTCAACTCTACTGACGGGTTCACAGTTCGTCAACTGACTATGTGGATAGTCAGACAGTTTTCCTTCTCTATCTCCTGCTGCCCAAATCTTGCTGTATATCCGTAATCACAGTACATAATGAACTATTAATTTGAGACACGAGTAGCAAAGCTTCGTATACAGTATTGATTCATTTTAAAAGTTATATTTAAACCTATTCCAAATTGGATTTTACCAGGCACATGGATTAGCAGGTTTGAAAGCTGTAAAAAGCTAGATGAGCTAATTGAATTTTGTTCCTCTATCTGATCATAGGTTATTTTTAGTTGGCGTGCTGTAATCCTTTACTGCTGCAGTTAATCCTCTGTTAAAAATGTACTCCACAGTGCTCAAAACAACAATCTTGAGTGTCCCTGATGATTCATCTGATCAATATTCTGACCAATTAGGCAGTGTGCATTTTATCCCCTCAGTAGGCAGTCTTGACACGGTCTGGCAAATAGAGGTTTAGTATTTCATTAGCTATATTAAGCTCCTCCACCTACTTGTCAGAAGCCCCCACCCCTTCTGTGCCTGAAGCCCTCCTCCCTCTCCTGCTTTCTGATGCCTCAGCTTCCTTCTCTTTTTGAAGTCCCACATCTGTTCTGCCTGAAACCTGAAAGTTCCACACCTTGTTCTTTCAGAAATCCTTCCAAATCACAATTTTTGAACTATAAACTGCAATTTGAATTGATTTGGTTTATTATTATCACAAATACTGAGTTATAGTGAAAAGTATTGTTTTGCGTGCTGACCAGACAAATCCTTACATGAGTACATCAGGATAATAGAACAGAATGTAGAATATAGCGCTGCAGCTATAGAGAAGGTGCAGACAAAGGTCACCCCTAATATATGAGATTACCATTAATAAATCTGATAACAACGGGGAAGAAGCTGTTCTTGAATCTGTTGGTACGTATCCCCTGTCTGATAGAAGAGGGTGTAAGAGAGTAGGAGGGGTGGGAGGGATCCTTGATTATGCTGGCTGCTTTCCCAAGGCAGCGGGAATGGAAGTCAGACACTGTATATAACCGAAATACCAAAAATCAAGTGATGCACATTTACAGCTGTACAAGACAATGAGCTAAATCCTACATTTTTTTGGGTTAGGTCCAAATTACGTCAAGTTTTTGGAAGTTTTGGCACCAGTCCTAAATGGGTAGTGTGATGCTCCTCATCCTTAATAAGCATAGGATTCTGACTTTGACCGCCTGAACATAGTCTGGACTAGTATCAGAGTCTGCCCTTGACATGCTGTGCCAGGAACCCCTGAGTGAACTTGACTGGATTGAGGCTTGCTGGCACCTATGACAAGTTTTCCTGGCTTTGTGTCTGCACTAAGCAACATTGCATGACAGCAGTAATTTGAGCTTGTTATCAGTGGCTAAGGGAGAAAAGCACAAAAATGCAAGGCAATGTGCTATGAGAGCATGTAAACAGCCTGGAGATGCAACCAGGTCCAGTCCATGAGCTGGGTGTGTGTCCCTGAGTGCACATGTCCTTGCTGCAGCATTACAGTGATAGTTGCCAGTAAAGTCCAAGGGACAGCACTGACATACAGAAGCATCCTGTAAGAGGATTGGAGATGTGGCTATGAGAATTTCTAGAGGCTGGCACATTCAGGTACCAATATCTGTAGATGTGGCGTGTATGTGGCTGGTGTCCATAGAGCATGCCCTGAGATGTTGGTGGCTGGTTATTAACTTGAAGGTTGTATGGAGTAAGCAGTGAGCCTGAAACTGCCAGGTGCTCAGTCTGGTTTCTTTTTTGGGCTTTCCCAATGTCTAACATGTTTGCTAAATTTGGTAACTTGGGAGGTTGAATATTAATGAGGCAAGTTGTAACATTAACAAGGCACTTAATAAGTGTTCATCTCAGTCTATGGTAACTTGTCATTGTCTAGCAAGACTTTCACCATAAAATATGAAGTGAGATGATCTCAGCATCGAGAGTGGCCTTGCAGAACTCTGGTCACTCAGGCTCCTATGAGATTCTGCCCAATGTTGCTTTATGAGCAGTGAGATTTCTGCAAGCCTGCGGTGGCTGCATTAGTCTGTACAGCCACCTATGGCCTCACCGTGAGAGTATAAGAGCGTCATCCTCATCTGTGAGCAACCACCAATGAATGAATAAGTAGCACTTCCTCAGTATTAGCCAGTTTATTAATTTTTAAGTCTGGGTTCTGCCAGGGCCAGTCAGCTGCAGACTACAGCCTTACAGCTTTGCTCCAAAATTGGATAAAAGAGCCGAATTTGAGATGTGAAATCAGAGTAACTGCCCTTTGACTTCAAGACAGTAGTTGACTAAGTGTGGCATCAAACATCCCTAGTAAAACTGAACTCAATAGGAATCGAGGGAAAAACAATTACCTAACACAATGGAACATGTTATGTTGCTGTAACCAAACATCTTCTCTGCCCCAGAATGTTGTTGTAGGAATTCCTCAGGGTAATGTCTCAGTCCAGATGGTAGTTTTGCTGATGATGCACAAGGTCCAGTGTCATTCACTATTCCTGAGTTACTGAAGCAGTCCCTGCTCACATGCAACATGGATTTCAATCTTGGCTGAGAAATGGCAAGTAATATTGCATTACATAATGGCCCACTGCTTTCGTGTTGTACCACCGACACATTTTTCGTAGAAAATACTTACAGTACACAACTAAAGAAAGAGACAGTGCAGATAGCAACGGGCAGTTGATCTCCCCATATACTTTATGATCTTTTATTTATGTATTGTCTGAGGTTCCTTCCTTCATCTATTTTCTTTATTCACAGATGTTGGGTCAAAATCCTGGAACTCCCTTCCCAACAGTACTGAGGGTCAGAGATAGTAGGAACTGCAGATGCTGGAGAATCTGAGATAACAAGGTGTAGAGCTGGATGAACACAGCAGGCCAAGCAGCATCAGAGGAGTAGGAAGGCTGATGTTTCGGGCCTAGACCCTTCTTCAGAAAGAGGGTCTATCTTTACCATATGAACTGCATCAGTTCAAGAAGGCAACTCATCATCTCTTTCTGAAAGGAACTTAGGGATGTGTAATAAATGCTGGAATAGCCAATGATGCTTTAATCCCATTAAAGAATTAAGAAGAATTTCAGTGGAAATGAGACTGCCTCAGTACTTTGTGTAGCACTATCAGAAATTTCTTTATAGAGATTTTATGTATGACTTTAGTCAAAGTGCGCTGAAGCCCTATGTCAGTCCAGCAGACCTCAGTAAAGTAGAAATGTGTCCCAGAAACACCACCAGAACATTGGTATTAAGTATCAATATACTGTATCTACATCATTCCTCACATCAGGCATCAAAAATCTCTAGTGACATTCAATTTGAAGAACTAACTTTTCTTTGTAACTAGTTTTTTTTTCACTTGTTCATGAGGTAGCATTACTGGCAAGGCCAATATTGTGCTCGGAGAACGTAGTGATGTGCCACCTTCTTGAATGACTGCTGTCCATGTAGTCCCTTAATGCTTTCTTGTAGGGAGCTCCTCAATTTTGGTACAACCACAGTGAAAGAGCTGTGATATATATTTAAATCAGCAAGCTCTGTGATTTAAAAGGGAAGGTTGCAAGTGATAAAGGTTCTTCTACGTGGTGAAGGTCACAGGTTTGGAAAGTGCTGACTAACTTGGCAAGTTGCTGCAATAAGTCTCATGGTTGGGTGCAACCAAGGCCGTCAATTTACAAATTATGTATCATCTATGTAAAGTTTTGAATAATTCTGGCAGGTTTAAGTCAGGATGTACATGTAGAAGGTTAATTGATCTAAAGCACTGTCACTTATGTTTATCCTTTCTTTGCTTTCAAATTCTGACAAGTTTAACTTCAAACGCTGAGTCTGAAGCAAAAGAATGTGTTAACAGAGTCATAGAGTCTTAATTTACTGCAGTGCAGAAAAGGCCTTTTGGCCTATCGAATCTGTACTGACCTACCTACGGTAAGCCCACTTTCCAGGACTTGACACATAACCATGAATGTTATGACATTTCAAGTGCTTGTCCACGTACTTTTAAAAGGTTGTAAGGTTTCCTGATTCAACTGTTGTCAGTATTCCAGATATTCGCATGCTCTAGGTGAAAAATGTTCCCTCAGATCCCCTCTAAGCCTCTTGCTCTTCCCTTTAATATTATGTCCTCTTGTTATTGATGTTTTAACTAAGGGGAACAGCTATTTCCTATCCAAACTGTCCATACTCTTCATAAACTCAATTTATACACTCAACATGTTTGAAAGATTCTGAATTGTTGTGTTTATTTATTTAAAGTATGACAGACTAGCAGTCAATCTCTTTATAAACTAATGAATCAAAGTATAGGTGACTGTACTACTGCCGTTTGAGATAAACTGGACAACATGCTTGCCAATGAGAAATTAGGATTTCACTTCCTGAATCTGAATATATGAATAACACAAAACCAATTGAACTGAATAGCACAATGTTCAAAGTAAATTTTCTGAACTAAATGGGATGATGCAAAATCAGGATTGACCTTTCAAGGTAGCAGCTTGTTCACTGAAAGCAGAAAGTTATGGTTTAATGTTTCCAGCCTGTAACTTATTTAACCAGCAATCAATGTTCAACATATCAGGAAGTGTGATGCCATTATTTTCATATTGCCCTCATCTTCAGGGAATTAAAATGAAATGTATTATAAACTTTCATAAAAGCAATCATTAAGGGAAGTATCAGGCTAGAAACAAAAACAGAAGTTGCTGAAAGCTCAGCAGGTTTGGTAGCATCTGTGAAGACAAATCAAAGTTAACGTTTCAGGTATGATGACCTTTCCTCAGAACAATTCTGAGGAAGTGTCACTGGACCCGAAATGTTAACTCTGATCTTTTCGTCACAGATGCTGCCAGACCTGCTGAGCTTCCAGCAACTTCTGTTTTTGTTCCTGATTTACAGCATCCGCAGTTCTTTCAGTTTTTATCAGGTTAAAAACAAGTTTCATGATTTCTTTTGTATCATTCTGTCACATTCAGGAATTAATAAAATTATTTCATCAGTTCGTTGCAAGACCAACATTCACTGCTCACCGTAGTCTTGTCCCACAGCATCACTGGAACAGCTGGACAAGCGTCATGTCCATCATTCACTTGGGCATCAAGCTGCCTCTGCACAAACAGACCTTCTCATCTCTTCTACCGACACTACAAAATCTCTCTGAAACTTTCATCCTTGGCAGATGGTTGTCAATCCTTTAAATACAACATCTGTCCACAGAAAGATAATCGTTCCAATGGAACCAGGTCAACAGTAATACCTTCAGTAAACATCGAACATGAAGTCATTTTAGAAATAATCTGCCAAATTTGGTGAACTCCTTGAAATAATTTTGTAGTTCATTGAGGGATTCTGGACCCTATGTTAAGAATTGCTGTGGGAAATGCTGAGTGAAGCATTGAGCTTGAATGTGATGTTCCTGTGATGAAGCAGCCCACCAATATTTATTGACTGAACTCATTAAATAGAGAATAGACACTTAGGCTACCAGCTATTATTTGTGGAAGGATTTGGCACAGGAGGCTGAAAAATTCATAATGCAAAGATTTAACTGTTGAAAATAATATACTATATTATAATGGGGAGCAGCCATAAGCACACTGCTGTTGTGCCATCTTACGGTTATTGGTGGAATTGCAAAATAATTACTCAGAATTGAGAGTTGAGTTACGGCCATCACTGGCTAAACCAGCATTTGTTACCTAACCCTAATTGCTTTAGAGGAGGCAGTGGTGAGCTTCCTTTTTGAGCCATGGGAACTCTTTAAGTGTGGTATTAGGATGGTCAGCCAGTGACAGTGAAAGAGTGATGATGTATTCTTAGATATAGCTTTACCAATGTTTTTATTTTGTTTACTTGCAGAATAGAGTCAGTCCTTATTTCGGAGATGGTAGGAACTGCAGCTGATGGAGAATCTGAGATAACAAGGTGTAGAGCTGGATGAACACAGCAGGCCATGCAGCATCAGAGGAGCAGGAAGGCTGACGTTT
>JAHRHZ010000271.1:673986-703258 GCA_024137785.1 Ginglymostoma cirratum
CTATCCATCTTCTATCTGCCTCCCCCTCTCTCCCTGATAACAAGCGTGGGGCTGGATGAACACAGCAGGTCAAGCAGCATCATAGGAGCAGGAAAACTTGACGTTTCAGGCCTAGACCCTTCATCAGAAATGGGGGAGGGGAAGAGGGTTCTGAAATAAATAGGGAGAGAGGGGGAGGCGGATAGAAGCTGGATAGAGGAGAGGATAGGTGGAGAGGAGGCAGACAAGTTGAAGAGGCGGGGATGGAGCCAGTAAAGGTGAGTGTAGGTAGGGGGGGTAGGGAGGAGATAGGTCAGTCCAGGGAGGATGGACAGGTCAAGGGGGCGGGATGATGTTAGTAGATAGGAGATGGGGTGGGGCTTGAGGTGGGAGGAGGTGATAGGTGAGAGGAAAAACAGGTTAGGGAGGTGGAGATGAGCTGGGCTGGTTTTGGGATGTGGTTGGGGGAGGGGAGATTTTGAAGCTTGTGAAATCCACATTGATACCATTGGGCTGCAGGGTTCCCAGGCTGAATATGATTTGCTGTTCCTGCAGCCTTCGGGTGGCATCACTGTGGTATTGCAGGAGGCCCAGGATGGACATGTCGTCTGAGGAATGGGAGGGGGAGTTAAAATGGTTCGCGACTGGGGGGTGCAGTTGTTTGTTGCGAACTGAGCGCAGGTGTTCTGCAAAGCGGTCCCCAAGCCTCCCCCTCTCTCCCTATTTATTTTAGAATTCCCTTCCCCTCCCCTATTTCTGATGAAGGGTCTAGGCCCGAAACGTCAAGCTTTCCTGCTCCTACGATGCTGCTTGGCCTGCTGTGTTCATCCAGCTCCACACCTTATTCACTGATGCCTACTTGGTTACAAAAACCAGAATTAAAAGATTTAACAGAACCAAAAGGTAAGCAAGAAAAAAAAGTCCAGATCTCAAAGTCTCAAGTCCCATCTCCACAACGGATGCAGGCGCTGCTCCGATTGCTAGACTGTTGTCACTGTCTCACTGACCCGCTCTCGTTGCAGACGTCGCTCCAGCCCACGCTCAATCCTCCTTCGCTATAGGACACGGCCCACGCGTTCAACTCCCGCCACGCAGTTCTTGCATGCAACCTGACTCCTTCTCCTAAGTAGGTACTTAAAAGGGCAAGGGGCGGAGAGGAATAGAATTACTATAGAGAAGTCGGAAGAAATAAGAAAGGAAAAGGAAAGGGAACTTGGGAGCAGAATAGAGCTCTGAATTGAGTGTCTTACCCTGTCTCTATCTTGCCGGAATCGAGCATCATTATACCGTGTGACATAAACCTTAATGCTTGAGCTGCAGTCTGCCGTGCTGTCTGCAATTGGGCACCGTCCACCTGAAAAGCTTATTAGCATATTGCAAATTTTCTGCTCATTATTTATTTTATTCAGTGTTGCATCGCATTCCACCATGGTCCTGATTTGTTTCCAGCTAAGTAAAATTGCTGGAAGCTGTATCCAGTGACTTGGGTTCTTTGCAGTTGTTCCTGCTACCACAGTCTTGCGATCTATGAGCCAGCAGGTGAAATCACTAGTAACTGTCTGTCTGGGCCTATTGAAGCTCGCAATTTGCGTTGACTAATGGCAAGCATCAGTCTAATTATAGCCTCAGAAGGAATCGTTTCCTCTGATGTTTCAGTGTGTAGGAGGTCTACCATCGTCAGTGTAATCAGGAAGACCTGACAGTGTGAAAATATGTGAATGAATATTGACAAAGAAGGAATGTTGCAATTTAGCATAACGAAGATAACTGTATTTCACACTGCTCAAATCAAAGTAACATTAAAAAAAACCAAAAGAACTGTGGATGCTGTAAATCAGGAACAAAATCAAAGTTGCTGGAAAATCTCAGCAGGTCTGGCAGCATCTGGGAAGGAGAAAACAGAGTTAACATTTTGGGTCTGGTGACCTTTCCTCAGAACAGTTCTGAGGAAGGGTCACCGGACCCAAAATGTTAACTCTGTTTTAACTTATAAAAGGATATTTTGAAAGGTTATTGTTTTAATTGGCTTAATTATTTTGGTTTTAATAGGCTGACCTAAGATATGGCAGTGGAATGCAGACCCCATGTGTTGCAAGGCTATGTGGGAAGTCTTGGACTCTTCTGGCAGTCTGGATGACAACATCTACAGAAAGTGCCAAAGATATGACCAGCTTGAGTGCCATGATTTGGCCCTTGAGCATTGGCTGGAAGCACTGAAGTAGATCTGTGAGGCTGAGAGTTGTGTGCATAGCACATTTTTAGACAGGCACTCCACAGCTTAGGGAGGTGAAGTTGGAAAAGGAACAGGTGGCCACCAGTCAGAAGAAGGGAGACAGTCGTGTAGTCCGGAAATCTCCACAGTATAGCTCACTCAAAAATATTTTTTTGGAAAATATTGAGAGTGACGGTTTGTATGGGGAGTGGCAGAGTCCAGATGCACAAAGGAAAAGGAAAACGAGGGGAAGGACAGAGCAGCAAACAGTCAGTTGTCATGGTTCATGTTGGTACCAATGATACAGGTAGAAAAAGGGATAGGACCTGCAACAAAAATTTAGGGAGCTAGATGTCAAACTAAAATCCAGAATCCCAAAGGTTGTAATCTCTGAACTACTCCCGTGCTACAAATAGAGCAGATGAATATCTGCTAAACAGTTGATGTAGGAGGGAGGGCTTTAGATTCCTGTATCACTAGTTCAGTTTCTGGGGAAGCCAGGACCTTTACAAGACAGGTTGTACCTGAATTATGATGAGACCAACATTCGTTTGGAAGCAGGGTGTCATTGGCAGGGATAGGGCGTAGTTTACCAACACTGTTAGTGGGGATTTAGTAAATGGATTATTTGTAGGGAAATGGTGTTGGGAAAATTGTTTTTATATACTCACAGAATCATAGAACTCCTACAGTATGGAAACAGGCCATTCCACCCAACAAGTTGACAACAACTCTCTGAACAGCATCCCACCCAGACTCACCCTCCCCAACCCTATCCCTGTAACCCTGAATTTCCCATGACTAATCCACCTAACCTACACTTCCCTGGACGTTATGGACAATTTAGCATGGCCAATCCACTTAACCTGCACATTTTTGGACATATTCTTTCATGGGATGTGAATATTGCTAGCTGGCGTGCATTTATTGCCTGTCCCTAGACATTTTTGAGAAGATAGTGGGCTGTCTTCTTCAACTGCTGCATTCTATGTGTTGTAAGTAGACCCTCAATGCCATAGTGCAAGGAATTTCAGGATTTTGCTCTTTGCTGTGATTACACCCTGACCTTCGACCCTCAGGTGAGCAAGCGCAGGTTCCTTTCCCAGGGTTTGGTTTGTGAGTCACACAGTGTCGGATAGAGCGAGTTCTCTGAAGTCTGTCGAGGAAATTCACAGATCGAGAGCATTGTCATTTTGTGCTCAATAGAAGTTATTGCAATGTAATTGGTAAGACCGCACTTTGAGGAGGGATGTCATTGTTTTGGAGTCAGTTCAGAGAAAGTTCCCTTGATTGATTCCAGAGATGGGGGAGTTTGTCTTATGAAGAGAGATTGAGCAGTTTAGGCTGATACTCCCTGAAGTTTAGAAGAATGAGCGGAGATCTAATTGGGGTATATAAATGCTAAAGGGATTGACAAAATACATATAGAGCGGATGTTTCCTCATGTGAGACAACCTAGAATGAGACGTCTTAGCTTTAGGATAAGGAGTAGCAGAATTAAAACAGAGATGAAGAGAAATTACTTCCCTCAAAGGATTGTGAATCTGTAAATTCATTATCCCAGAATGCGATGGATGCTGGGACACTGAGTAAATTCAAGGAGGAGTTAGATTTTTAATTCAGTTTTAATCCAGTTCTGAGGAAGAGCCACTTGACCTGAAACTCTGATTTCTGTCCACAGATGCTGCCAGACCTGCTGAGCTTTTCCAGCAATTTCTGTTTTTGTTTCTGATTTATAGAACCCGCAGTTCTTTCAGTTTTTATTTAAATGGCAATATATTTCCACGTCAGAATGGTGATTGGCTTGGAGGGGAACTTGCAGGTAGTGGTGATCCCATGTATCTGCTGCACTTGAGTTTGAAAGGTACTGTCTTGGATGAATTTCTGTGGCACGAATGTTACTTATTATTTGTCAGACCGAGCCTGCAGCTACTGAGCATCAGTGGTGGAGACAGTGGATGCTTATGGATGTGGTGCCAGTCAAGTAAGCTGCTTTGACCTGGACGGTGTCAAACTTTTTGAATGTTGTTGGAACTGCGCTCAACCAGGTAAGAGCATTCCATCACACTCATAACTTGTGCCTTGTAGATGGCGGACAGGCTTGGGAAATCAGAAGCATTCTTAGTCTCTGACCTGACATGGTTGCCACTGTATTTACATGGTGAGCCCAGTGGCGTTTCTGGTGGATAGTAATCCCCTGGATGTTGATAGTAGGTGATTCAATGATGGTAACACCACTGAATGTCAAAAAGCAGTGGTTAGGTTGTCTCTTATTGTAGATGGTCATTGCCTTACATTTGTGTAGTGTGAATGCTGCTTGCCACTTGTCAACTCAAGTCTGGATATTGTTGCATTTGAACATGGACTGCTTCAGTACCTGAAGAATCTTGAATGGTACTGAACATCATGCAATTATTAGCGAAAATCCCTACTTCTGACCTTATGATGGAGGGACAGTCATTGATGAAGCAGCTGAAGGTGATTGGGCTGAGAGCACTACCCTGAGGAATTCCTGCAGCGATGCCCTGGAGCTGAGAGGACTGACATCCAACAACAACAACCATCTTTCTATATGCCAGGTATAACTTTAACCAGCGTAGGTTTTGCCCCCAGTACCCATTGATTCCGGTTTTGCTAGGGCTCACACTCAGTCAAAAGCTGCCTTGATGTCAGGGCTGTCACTCTCACCTCACCTCTGGAATTCAGCATTTTGTCCATGTTTGGATCAAGGCTATAATGAGGTCAGGAGCTGAGTGGCCCTGACAGAACCCAGCTGGGTGTCACTGAGCAGGTTATTGCTGAGCAGGTGCTGCGTGATAGCACTTAGAATACTGTCCATCAGTTTACTGATGATCAAGAATAGACTGATGGGGCAGTAATTGGCTGGCTTGGATTTGTCCTGCTTTTTGTGTACAAGATATATCTGACTTGATTTATCATCGTCACGTACCTAAGTACAGTGAAAAGTTTTGTTTTGCATGCAGTACAAGCAGGTCATAACATACAAGGACACGCAGATCACAGGGTGCTTAGACAGAGTGAGGTTACGGCTGAACAGGAGGTGCACAAAAGCTTGATCAAATTTAGATTTAAAATGAGAGAAGTCCATTCAGCAGTCTAATAACAGCAGGGAAGAAGCTGTTCTTAAACCTGTAGGTACGTGTGTTTAAGCTTCTGTATCTTCTGTGTGACAGAAGAAGTTGGAAGAGAGTATTACTGGCGTGGGAGGGGGCTTTGATGATGTTGGCAGCCTTTCCGTGGCAACAAGAAATGTAGATGGAGTTCGTGGATGGGAGATTGGATTGCGTGATGGTTTGGGCTATGTACACAATTTTCTGTAGTTTCTTATGTTCCTGGGCAGAGCAGTTGCTATTCCAAGCTGTTATGCACCCAGATAGAATGCTTTCTGTGGTGCATCTGTAACAGTTGGTGAGAGTTATTATGGACATGCTCAATTTCCCAGGCCTGCTGAGGAGGAAGAGGCATTGTTGTGCCTTCTTGGCTGTCACATCTATATGGGAGGTCCAGGACAGATTGTCTGTTATCGTAACTCCTAGGAAGTTGACACTGTCGACCAGATCATGTAAATACCAAGTAGAACAACATCACTTCATCGGAGGCTGCACTGATGATGTTATCTAGCATGATGATGAAACG
The DNA here is from genome assembly GCA_024137785.1 of Ginglymostoma cirratum. Classification (NCBI taxonomy): domain Eukaryota; kingdom Metazoa; phylum Chordata; class Chondrichthyes; order Orectolobiformes; family Ginglymostomatidae; genus Ginglymostoma; species Ginglymostoma cirratum. The sequence continues at coordinate 679,835 of JAHRHZ010000271.1, forward strand.
TCTGTACGATAACCAGCCAGCTTGGCAAACAAGCCAACAACCTCATCCACAACTGGAGCTACCAATTTTTGCAAGAACCTTAAGTTGTTGACCCTTTCCACCTCAGCTCCATTGGTTTAGATAGGGGAGCATGTCCTCATCCTTTCTTCCTGAAGTGAATGATCAGTTCTTTGGTTTTGCTGACAGTGAAAGAGAGATTGTTATCATTGCACTGCAATACCAAGCATTCTATCTCCATCCTGTATTCCGACATGTCATTGTTCAATATCTGGCTTGCAATGGTGGTGTTGCCAGCGAACTTGTAGATGGCGTTCATACGAATTTTGGCCACGGCAGTGAGTGTACAGGGTATACAGTAGGGGGCAGAGTATGCATCCTTTCGGGGCACCAGTGTTGAGGACTATCGTGGAGGAGGTGCTGTTGTCTATCTTCACTGATTGCAGTCTGTTAGTCAGGAAGTTGTGGATCCAGTTGCAGAGGGTGGAGCTGAGACCAAGGTCTCAGAATTTTGAAATTAGTTTGATTGGGACTATAATGTTGAAGACGGAGCTGTAGTCGATAAGTAGGAGGCTAATGTAGGTATCTTTATTAGCCAGATATTCCAGGGACGAGTGTAGGTCTAGGGAAATGACATCTGCTGTGGACCTGTTTCGCCGGTGGGCAAATTGAAAAGGATCGATGCAGGCTGGGAGGCTAGAGTTGATGAGGGCCTTGACTAACCTCTGGAAGGACTTTATGATTATTGAGGTCACAGCCACCAGGCTCTGGGAATATCTGGGAAATTTTCCACATTGTTGGGTAGATGGCAGTATTGTAGCTATAATGAAGCAGCTTGGTTAGGTGTGTGGCAAGTTTTGGAGCACAAGTCTTCAGTAGAATTGCTGAAATGTTGTCGGGGCATTTGCAGTATTCAGTGCCTCCACCCGTTCCTTGATATAATGTGCAGTGAACCGAAGTGACTGAAGACTGGTATCTGAGATGATGGGAACCACTTGAGGAGGCTGAGATGGATCATTCACTCAGTATTTCTGGCTGCAGATTGTTACAAATGCTTTAGCTTTATTTTATGCACTGATGTGCTGGGCTCTTCCATCATTGAGGATGAGGATGAGGATATTTGTGGACCCTCCCCCTCCAGTGAGTTGTTAAATTGTCCAGCACCATTCATGACTGGACATGGTAGGACTGCAGAGCTTAGATCTAATCCATTGTTTGTGGGATTGCTTAACTCCATTGATCACCTGCTGCTTATGCTGTTTAGCTGGCATGTAGTCCAGTTTTGTAGCTTCACAAGGTTGACACCTCATTTTTAGGTGTGCCTGGTGCTGCTCCTTGAACCTCTGGCTTGATGGTAATGGTTGGGTGTTGTATATGTGGGCCGTGAGGTTGCAGATTGTGTTGGAGTATAATTCTGCTGCTTTTGATGGCTCACAGCACCTCATGAATGCCGAGTTTTGAGTTGTTAGATCTATTCGAAGTCTGTCCAATTTTGTACGATGATCGTGCCACACAACATGATGGAGTGTGTTCTTAGCATGAAGGTGTGACTTTGTTTTCACAAGTAGTATGCGGTGGTCATTCTTACCAATATTGTCATGGAAAGATACATTTGTAAAAGGCGTACTGGTGAGGATGAGGTCAAGTATATTTTTCCCTCTTGTTGGTTCCTTAACTACTTGCCGCAGACCCACTTTAGCTGCATTGTAGTTTAGAACCCAACCAGCTTGATTAGTGCTGCTGCTGCCAAGGCACCTTGGTGGTCACCATTGAAGTCCCCACCTAAAGTACATTTTGCACCTTTGCCACCCACGGTGTTTCCTCCAAGTGTTCAACATAGAGGATTCATCGTCTGAGTACAGTATGTGGTAATATGCAGGCGGTTTCTTTTCCCATGTTTAACCTGATACCACAAAACTTTGAGCTCTGGAGTCATTGTCAAGGACCCTAAGGGCAACTCCCTTCCAACTGTATGTCACTGTTCCACAACCTCTGCTGGGACTGTTCCTGCCGGTTGAACAGGACATATTCAGGGATGGTGATGGTGGTGTCTGAGACATTGTCTGTCAGCTATGATTCCTTTAATACAACTGTGTCACACTGTTGCTTGACTAGTTTGTGAGTCAGCTCTCCCAAATTTGGCATTAGCCCCCACATGTTAGCAAGGAAGACTTAGCAATATCAACAGGGTTGTTTTAGCTGATGTCGATTCCACTGTCTAGGTTGATGCCAAATTTTGGTTTCATTTCTTTACTGAGACTTCATAATAATTGATACAACTGAGTGGCTTGCTAGGCCCTTTCGGAGGGCAGTTTGAGAGTTAACCATATTGCTGTGGCTCTGGAGTCACAAATAAACTATCCAGGTAAGGATGACAGATTTTCTTCCCTGAACCAAATAAGATTTTCCCGGACAATTGGCAGTGGTTTCATGGTCAACATTAGATTCTTAGTTACACATTTTAAAAAAAAAAATTAGAAATTAAATTTCACCATCTGCCTTGGCAGGACGTGAATCTAGATGCCCAGACATTAGCTAAGTTTCTGGATTAATAGTCTAGCAATAGTACACTGGGCCTTCACTTCCCCTAACAATGATAGGATTAGAGGCCAATAGACCACCATGGCATGATAATCTACATTCCAGAGTACTTAGAGTAGTCACCCTAGGCATAGTGGATGCATGGATGTCATCTTTCAAGATACGATGGATTCTGGATTGATTCCCGTGGATTGGAAGATAGTTAATGTAGGCCACGATTATAAAAAAAGGAGGTATAAAGTAAACAGGGAATTGTAGACTGGTATGCCTGACATTGATAGCAAGGAAAATGCTAGAGCCCATTATAAAAGCTTTTATAGCACAGCATTTGGAAAACTGTGCTAGGATCAAAAAGAGTCAGCATGGATTTCTGAAAGGGAAATCTTGCTTGACAGATCTGCTGGAGTTTCTTGAGGATATAATGAGTAGAGTTGATAAGAGGAAGCCAGCGGTTCATTGGACTTTCAGAAAGCTTTCAATAAGCTTCCACATAAGAAATTAGCACGTAAAATTAAAGTGCATGAGAAGGGGGGTAATGTACTGACATGGATAGAGGACTGGCAAATAGGAAACAAAGAGTGGGGAAAAATGGGGCATTTTCAGAGTGGTAGGTAGTGACTGGTGTGGTACTGAAGGGATCGGTGCTTGATCCCCAGCTATTCAGAATGTATATTACTGATTTAGATGAGTGAAGTAAATATAACACCCCCAAGTCTGCAGACAACATAAAGCTGTGTGGGAGGGTGGACTGTAAGGAGAACACAAGAGATGCTTTCCTGTGATTTGGACAAATTGAGTGAGTAGGCAAATAAATTGTAGATGATGTAAAATGTGGATAAATATGCAGTTATCCAATTTCGCAGCCAAAATGGGAAGTCTTATGATTTTATGAAATGAGATAGACTGGGGAAGGGAAAAGTGCAACGAGACCTGTGTGTCCTCTTACACTAGTCACTGAACATAAGTGCACAAATGCAGCAGGCAAATATATGTTGGCTTTTGTTGCAAAAGGATTTAATTACAAGAGCAGGGTTGTCTTGCTGCAATTGTACAGGGCCTTGGTGAGACCATATCTGGAGCATTGTGTGCAGTTTTGGCCTCTTTATCTGAGGAAGGATGCTCTGGTTATGGAGGAAGTGCAATGAAGGTTTATCAGACTTATTCCTGAGATGGAAGGACTGATGTGTGAAGAGAGACTGGATCAGTTAGGATTATATTCACTGAAGTTTAGAAGAATAAGGGGGGGATTTCATGGGACTTGACAGGGCAAGTGCAGGGAAGTTGTTCCCGATGACAGGGGAGTCCAGGTATAGGGGTCACAGTTGAAGGATATGGGGTAGGCCATTTAAGACTGAGATCAGGAGGATATCTTACCCAGAGAGCAGTGATTCTGTGGAATTCACTGCCACAGAAAGTGGTTGAGGCCAAAACATTGAATATTTTCAAGAAGTAGTTAGGTATAGGCCTTAGGCCTAAAGGAATCAAAGGTTGGGGGAAGAAAGTGGGAACAAGGTATTCAGTCGCATGATCAACAATGATCATATTGAGTGGCAGAGCTGGTTCAAAGGGCCAGATATTAAACTCTTGTTCCTATTTTCTATGTTTCTATGAATCAGAAATAACAATTGTATGTAAGTCAATTTTAACTGGTAAAATGGGATCCAGCAAAAGTGAACTGGGACTGGCTGCTTGCAGAGTGATTTAAGAATTTTTTTGTTCCCAGAGCATGATGAGTATCTGGAATTCATTGCCTGAAAGGGCGGTAGAGGAACCATTGCAACATTTAAGAAGAATTTAGATGAACACTTGAAACTCCATAGTATATAAGGTTAGGGAGCAAGTGCTGAGAAATGGGATCAGAGTAGATACAGGTGTTTGTGACCAGTGTAGACTCGATGAGTTGAAGGGCCCCTTTCTTAATAATACTTTATGACTCTATTGCTTCGTATTGTATGACGTGAGATATTTCATTCTGTCTCCAAATAGCTTTGAGATCCCCAATCTCTCTGCCAGTGAACACCCTGATCTCCAGCACTTTATCCTCCTTAGTTATGAACTGAGAAATATGTAGAGGATTACCTCCAATTTTCTCCCTCTCCTGTTCTAGATTCTCTTCTTGTACAATGGAAATGAGATCAGACTTATTAGTGACTTTAGTGCCATGTGTTAACCTAATGTATTCAGTGCATTTGATCAGGGTACCCACCAAAAAGAGGCATCAGTTTGCATAAGGAGCACACTAAGTGGTAGTGGCTTAAATGTAAACGATACAGATGAGAATGTGGGGTGAAGGGATGATAAGTAAGCTTGCCAATGACACAAAGATTGTCTGGGTGGTTAATAGTGAGGAAGAATGTCTTAGGTTACAGGAAGAAATAGATGTGTTGGTTAACTGGGCGGATCAGTGGCAGATGAAGTTTAATCCTGATAAGTGTGAGATGATTCAGTTTGGAAAAAGTAATAAGACAAGTAATAGTCAATGGCAGGGCACTAGGGAGCTCAAAGGGATCTTAGGGTGCTTATTGACTGATCCCTGAATGTAGCAGGACAGGTTAATAGGATGATTAAGAAGGCATACAGTCTTTGTCTGTCATGGCAAAGATTATAAGAGCAAGGAGGGTATGTTGAGGTGTACAGCACTTTGATTAGCTCACAGCTGGAGTACTCTGCGCAGTTCTGGTTGTCACACTATAGGCAGGATATGATTGCTCTGGAGGGAGTGCAGAGGGGATTTGCCAGGATGTTACCCGGGATGGAGAATTTTAGCAATGAAGAGAGGCTGGATGGGCTCAGGTTATTTTCTTTGAATGGAGGAAGCCAAGGTAGAACATAATTGAAGTGTATAAGATTATGAGGGACATGGACAGGGTGGATAAGAAGCAGATGTTACCCTTAGTTGAGGGGCCAATAATAAGAGGCCATAATTTTCAGGTGAAGGGGCGGCACGGTGGCACAGTGGTTAGCACTGCTGCGTCACAGCGCCAGGGACCTGGGTTCGATTCCAGCCTTGGGCGACTGTCTGTGTGGAGTTTGCATGTTCTCCCCATGTGTGCGTGGGTTTCCTCTGGGTGCTCCGGTTTCCTCCCACAGTCCAAAGATGTGCAGATTAGGTGGATTGGCCATGCTAAATTGCCCGTAGTGTTCAGGGAGGTGTAGATTAGGTGGGTTATAGGGAGATGGGTCTGGGTAGGATGCTCTGAGGTTCGGTGTGGACTTGTTGGGCCAAAGGGCCGGTTTCCACACTAGGGATTCTATGGTTTAGAGGGGATTTGAGGAAAACATTTTTCACCCAGTGTGTGGTGGGAATCTGGAATGCATTGGCTGGGAGAGTAGTTGAGGCAGGAAACCTCACAACCAATAAAAGCTTCGTGGATAATCACTTGACTATCAGAACATTCAAGGCCACGGGCGAAGTGTTGGAAGGTTGGATAGATTAGAATGTGACGATGTACTCAGAAGGAGAACGATGGGTGGCCATGCAGGATATTTGGATATAAGGAGTAATGAGATGGATTTGGCTCAACCAGGCAGAGTGAGGTGCTAGGCAGGACAGCACACAGCCATAATGCATGTGAAATTGCAACTGGATGTACTTCTCCTATCTGGTTATGTTATTAAAGTTCTGCCTCCATTGAATTCAGCAGCATGGTAGCAGCAGACCTTTTTCTCCCTTAATTGGGAAAGAACATCTCTTTCTGAATCCCTCTACCAGTGTATCATATGATTTATCATCAAATTGAGGCACAGCTCTTGGCCATACTCAATCCATAATGCGATCTCACTCTTTCAGTTCTCGATCCTTCAAATTCCATCTCAACACTTGGTTTTCAGTTGAAATTGCAATCTGCGGATCCATGTCACACTTGCTTCCGTATCTTCAATAATAAATCCTCAAATTATATAATATTTTGGTGGCTGAGTTAAAATGGTACAGACTGATGAATTAAAAATTCTTCCAGGTTTCTTACCCAATATCATGACTTGCATCCTCCTCTCCCAATCCACCCCACATTGAGCCCGAAAATTTTTTTGAAGTTACTGTGAGAGTCGTTGCCTCTGTTTATAATTCCAAGGATCCTTTATGCTTTTTTTAGCAACTTCCATGATTTGTGTAGTATACGCCAAAGTATTTTTATTTCTTCACCCCTTTTAAAATTGTAACAGTTAGTTTATTTTGCCTCTCCTCATTCACAGTGTTATAGAGTCGTACAGCGCACAAACAGACTCTTTGCTTGGCGTGGACAAGTTGGACCAGATCTCCCAATCTGACTTAGTCCCAATTAATTCACATTTCTCTGCATTAAATTTCACTTGAATAAAAATGAAAGAAATAGAAGTAGAAATTAGGCATTTGACATCTTAAACATGCTCCTCCATTTCATAAGATCATGGTTGGTGCTGCCATTTTCCAGCCCAATTCCCTATGTATTGACCTTAGAGATGATAATCCATTGATCTCAGCATTGAATTCACTCAATAAATAAGCACCCATGGCATCTGAGATCGATAATTCCAAAGATTCTTATTCTTCTAAATGAGGTAATGTCTCTTCAAGTCAGTCCTAAATGGTCATCTCGAGTTTTTGAGACGATGCCACTTTCTTATAGACTCTGAAACGAGGGGAAACAACCTACTCTGCTGAAACCTCATCTGTTGTCCCTCTGAACTTTAGAGGTAATAAAGCCTATCTTACTCAATCACTCCTGAAAAAACCCTGTCATCCTACTGCACCTCTCTTGCACTCCTTGCCAAATGTCTGTTCATTTCAGCAGACTTGTTAGGTCTTCCTGAAGTCTACTACAACCCTACTCACTACATACTATATTTCTGAGTTTCATGGCAATTGAACTCATTTGAAAAAGGAGCTATGTCCTATATACTCAAGTCTGGATTATTAAAATGTGTTATAAAGCGTAGTGATCCAAACATCTACCTGTGGAAACACAGGCTTATTTTCTCTCTTTCTAAAAATGTACTGTTCTCTGCTCTCTGCACCTTAATTAATTTTTGTCCAAACTACCACTGCCTCTTTAATTCCATGGGCTTTAATTTTGCTAACAAACCTATCGTGGTACTTTATCAAACATATTTTGAAAGTTCATACATACAACAGTATCTATGTCCCCCTCATCAACTCTCCCTATTACTTAATGGTTTGCCCTTAGCAAGTCATGATTGGTTTTCATTCATTCACCTATATTTTCCCATGTGCCAATTAATCTTCTCCCGTACTATTGCCACTAAAATTTCCACACAACTGTTGTTAAGATAACTTGTGCATAGTGACCAAGTTTATCCCTGCCCCTTTTATGAACAGGAGTGTAATTTTGTAATCGTCCAGTCCTTTCACATTATGTTTAAATTTTAGATGAATTGGAAGATTGTGACCAGAGCTTCTGCCTTTCCACTCTTGTTTCTCTTAACAACAAAGACGCATTCTATTATTCGAACTTTGCTGAACTCTTTGGTACCTTTTATTTATTGTAAAGAATGCATCCTTTTATTTTTCTGTACTTTTGTTTGTGGAATGAAATAGAAATGGGGCTGTTTTAAAACCAAAGATTGTAGAATGAATTGCTGTACTTTTAAAAAGCGAGATACTGAAACCTTTCCTTTTTCATTTCTACCCTACACATTTGATTCTGTAGTGAATTACATATATCAGCCTATTTTCAGTTGAATTCAGATTTCAATGGCATGGATTTTCTGATTATAAGAACTGGAAGGTTATCAATGGTCACTGTTAGTAAAGTGCACATCAAAAAGCAATTTCCAACATCTGCATAAGTGCCGTCAAAAGCAGAAGTCAAGAATTTGCTCCCTCAGATAGTTTATTTCTCTAGAAACCTTGCTATATTTACACTTGAGTAGAGAGATGATATTAAAATACTTGGAAGTGTATGAATTTGTGATACTCAGTCAATATCCATTAAATACTCCAGAAAATTTTGTATTGCCCATTCCCCTGATTTCTGTCCACCATGCCTAGGGCCGCATGGTGGCTCAGTGGCTAGCACTGCTGCCTCGCAGTGCCAGGAACTCGGTTTGGATTCCACCCTTGGGCAACTGCCTGTGTGCAGTTTGCACATTCTTCCCATGTCTGCAGGGGTTTCCTCCAGGTGCTCCGGTTTCCTCCGACAGTCCAAAGAGGTGCAGGCTAGGTGGTTTGGTGATGCTAAATTGCCCATAGTGTTCAGGGATGTGTAGATTAGGTGGGTTGTAGGGGGATGGGTCTGGTTGGGATGCTCTGAGGGTCAGTGTGGACTTGTTGGGCTGAAGCACCTGTTTCCAGACTGTAGGGATTCTATAATTCTAAGTATAAGTTAAGTGCATGATATGGCCGTATTATTATCAACTGATCTCTGGCATTGAAAATTTACTTGTACAAGTGCAGAGTAACATTTCTTCAGATTTTCATTATTGTTGCAAATTTGAAATTACAGTTTTTGAGACTTTTCCTTTCTGTCTTTTATCTCTCTCTCAATCTCATCTTTCTCTCCCACTATTTTGCTTTATGTGTGCAATTTTATACTAAATAGCACATTATGAATTATGTTAAATATTCTAAATTATGTTTCCTAGTTTAGACTGTTTTGGGGTAAAATTAATTTTCTTTCCAATCAGTTTCACAAAATGATGATCAAATTATTTTCGTGGAATAAAGTTAGTGTACAGTAAGTTATAAAACCTAAAGTCGGAATACAGCATTTGATGTTATATACAGCATGCAACAATAAGAAATGTAGTAGAGGTACAGGTAAAGAAATGAGTTAATTTACACTTACTGTACTGATTCTGGCTTGCAAATTGGAACTGGCATTTCTAGGAGGCGTGTTATAAACAGGATCTCTCCTCAATCAAGGCGAAAGGCAAATGTTAGTTTGTGCTTCAAAGTAGTGATGGCCACTGAGGGTGAATAAATAGAAATTGTAAGCTTGCTGTCCACAATGTCACATCCATCAAGTTTGATGCTCAGAAAATAGGGACAGAAAACATCCTACGTTTTTTTTGGTGGCTGTGTCGGATGGATAAGGCACATTGCCAGGGGAGCTTATTCTACAACTAGATGGTGAAGAAGGAGACAATGCCAACGGAGATATTTTTGAAGTTGATGGGACCAATTCTGGCTGTCTTTCAACCTTCTTGAAAAACATTTCAAGGGAAGATTGAAATGAGGCCTTTTTCTTTGCTTCTTATATTTCCTCATAGCATTGCAGATAATCGCTGACAGTTCTATGGACTTTGGTGTATCCTGAAATTGGATCTTGTTCTTCAAACCTACTCATTCTTTCTTCAACATGCCTGAAAGCATTTTCCAGTTGTTTGGTTGTGAAGCGCTTGGGTTGTAAAATCCACACTTCTGCTTTCACTTCTTCATCTAAAATCATATGGTACTCCAGTTCCATTAAGTACACATTACGCATCTCTTATTAATGGGATCTAAGCAGCTCCTGAAATTCATCAATATCAAGCTGAAATTTATTGCCAAGGTCCGTCACTTTTTTTCTTCACTGCCTTAATAGTTTTTTCAAAACCAAGGAAGCCTTTAATAAACTGAAGGCAGAGCTTTTTCCAGACACTATTCATGTTGGTTTGTTTTACTTCATCCCATACCTCTTCAATGTTCTTTACTGCTTGATAGATATTATAGGGCTTCCAAAATTACTTAAAGCTTTTACCTGTTTCTCTGTCTGTTGCCTTGATAGCTTGGGAAAATGTCTTGCGGAGGTAGCAGGCTTTAAGGGATGCAAGATACCCAGATCCATCGGTTGAAGAACAACAGGTTGTGTTGGGAGGCAGGTACACAACCTTGACTTTGGGATGAAAATCATCCAGGTGTGCTGGATGTCCAGGAGCATTATCTAGGATTAATAAAATTCTGAAGGATAGCTTTGAGCTAACAAACATATGATGCTGTGCTGATCCTCAAGCCAAACAATAAACAGTTTTTCCAATTCTATAATTAATCTGTTCCTTTGCTGAGTAATTACTGTAGCCTTCATTGGCACTAAGCCCTTTATGTGTTCCAGAATGTGCAATTTGTCTTTTAAAATAGTTCCAACCATGGAATGGCTAAGGCCTAATTCTTTTCTAATGTTCATCAGCATTTTGCCTTTTTCAGATTGTTTGTTTATGTCAAGTTTCACCCCCATTGTGATGGTTTTGTGTTTCTTTAATGCACTGTCAGATCTGCATTTAGGCAGCATGATATCTACCTTATTTAAACCCCACGTGGGCATGTACTTGGATGGAATCTGTGAAAAGTTGCAGAACAGGGGGTTTTGTTTAATTTTTAACAACCAAGATGTGCTTCATCAACTAGTGTTGTGCTGTATGCGATGGACCAAACTCCATTTATCCAGTGCATCTTCGGAGGATATTTTAGCCTTTTTGCTGGCCTTGGGGAGGTCAGGAGGTGGGAGTTTCTGGCAAAGGCTGATCTCCGCATTTGCAGTACGGGTCATGCTGCACTCAGTCAAACACAGGGAGGGGAAGAGTTGCTTGTGAAGGGGTCATGGGAGAGTATACAAATTGGCGCCGTTTGATTCACAAGATAATACCATTGTTGCAATGTTCCTGTGTTCATAGCTATGAATGATCATTCGCATGTTAGGTCCTATATCCAATGTGAATCTCGTCTGAAAGTTCAAGCATTCATATGTTGGACTTGTGTAAATTGGGGACTCCTTTAGTCTATTGAGTTTGTTAAGAAGCAGCAATATAAATACATTAATCAATTAGATAAAGAAAGTATACAACTGTGACAATTGGATATGGTTCACTGATACCAAAGGACAAATAGGCCATTGGTGCAGAATGTTTTAGTCTCATTAAAGTTGTTGACAGCATCCTGCTTTTTAGCTTATGTGTAGGGAACTCTTCCCTCGGTCTTTCTCCTCTTTCTTCTGGTCCATCTTTCATCTGGAAAAGACAGCTCTTTGAGGACTGCCTGATGAGGACCATTTGATGTGGACTGCTGTCTACAAGGTCTGCCTGATGTGGACTGTCCCCCTGACAAGGACTCCCTTTTGCCCCTGAGCACTTATCAAAATATCCTATTTCTATTGGCAGATTATTTACTCTGTCAATGAATTATCTGAATCCTTTTGGCCAATGATAATGGGCTGCTATCCATGAAACCAAGATGACCATTTTCTGGCTTTGAGGAGAACTTGCAGGTGGATGGTGTAACCATATGTATCAGCCGTCCTTGTCCTTCGAGATGGAAGTGGTCATGGGTTTGGACGGAGCTGTCTAAGGATCTTTGGTGAATTTCTGCAGTGCATCTTGTAGATAGTACACAATGCTGCTACTGAGCATCAGTGTTGGAGGGATTGGATTCTTCTGGATATGGTGCCAATCAAGCAGACTGCTTGTCCTAGATGGTGTCAAGCTTTTTGCATGTTGTTGGAACTGCACCCATCCAGGGCATTGGGCATATTCCATCACACTCCTGGCTTGTGCATTATAGAAGATGGACAGGCTTTGGGGAGTTAGTCCTAGCCTGTGATCTGCTCTTGTAGCCACTGTGTATATGTGGTGAATCCAGTTGAGTTTCTCGTCAATGGTAACCCCCCCCCAGGATGTTGATAGTAGGGAAATTCAGTGATGGTAATATCATTAAATGTAAAGGGGTGATGGTTAGATCGTGTCTGATTGGAGATGGTCATTGCCTGGCATTTGTGTGATGCAAATGTTACTTGCCACTTGTCAGTATTTTCTAGTAAAATACCCACTACCGATGATCCTAATGTTTCCTTTTTAAAATGCTCTATCTAGACTTCCTTTTTACTTTAAGAATTACTCAACATTTAGCTTAATGGCTGCTTCCCCGCTCCTCAATTTTAAAACCAATGATAACTTGACTTCTGTGATATCCCAATCCTAATACAGCTGCAGAATTTATGGGGTTTGTGATGGAAAAGACCTAATAAAGGCAGTCAATGATTTGTAGCAATTTTCTGATAGTTTATTGAGTCTGTTAAGAAGTGGGAGTTTCAATATGACATATTAGTTAATTGGATCAATAATATACAGTTGTGACAACTGGGGATGGTTCGCCAATACCAGAAGACAAGCAGGCTGGTATGCGTAATGTACCGGTCTGTTAATTAAAGTTGTGGAGGCAGTACACTACTTTCTAGCCAAGTGGTTAGGGATCTCTTCTCTGGATCTTCCTCCTCTTCTTCTGGTCCATCTTCCATCTGGAGAAGACAGTTCTCAGAGGACTGCCCAATAAGAACCACTTGATGAGGACTGAGATAAAAGGTACTGCAGATGCTGGAGAATCCGAGATAACAAGGTGTGGGGCTGGATGAACACAGCAGGCCAAGCAGCATCACAGGAGCAGGATGAGGACTGCTGTCTACAAGTCTGCCTGTTGAGAACCACCTGACAAGAGCTCTCCTGTGCCCCTGAGCAGTTGTGAAAATATCCTATGTCTATAGGCAGGTTATTTACTCTGTCAGTTAAATGCCTGAATTCTTTAGTCAGTGACCATGTACAGCTACTCATGACACCAGGATGACCGTTGTTAGCTTGCCCAGCTTCATTTAAGGGTTATGTTTACCATTCCTTCTAAGAACAATTACTTCTTATTTTCCAGACCACTACATTTGATCATAAAGTACATTTGGTGTCAGGTAAATTATTAATGCAATGGGGCATCAGGACCTCAGTACAGCTCCTAATTTTTCACTTTTGTTTTAATATTCTAGAAATTTAGAAAGTTAATAAATGCTGTAATAGCTATTAATTAAACTCTCATGTTACACAATAAATACTGGGAAAAATCAGTTTTTGAGTGACCCCAATTTCAACAGAAATTGTTTCTCCAGCTCTTTGTTTTTATTTCGGATTTCTAGCAACTACAGTATTATGTTTTTATTTATTTCCAATGCAACTGAACTACATGTCCATCCTGAAATTAGCCTTTTCCATTTGAGTATTTTCTGTTTTATTGTTTTCTTGTCCTTTTACCTAACTATTTAAATCTCATGTTGTCATCATGGCTTCCCAAAACTGTTGCACTGAAACATGCTCTACTTGCTCATTTCATTCTCCAAAACTACAACCATTTCATTTTCTCCATTTCATTTTCTTCCTGGTTTAGCTCAAAGCCTTCAAGACTTTACAAATGTACACATTCCAGGAATTCCTATTCATCCTTGTTTATACAAGGATAATTGAAATCCTGTATTATTAGTGCTCAATTGTTTTTTCATTGTTCTGAAATTTGCTTTTAAATTAATTCCTCAACCTTCTCTTCTCCATTAGGTGGCCTATGATGTACATCCAGTCGCATAATAGCTCATTATTTCTAGTTAACAAGCATGGGGCTGGATGAACACAGCAGGTCAAGCAGCATCATAGGAGCAGGAAAACTTGACGTTTCGGGCCTAAACCCTTCATCAGAAATGGGGGAGGGGAAGAGGGTTCTGAAATAAATAGGGAGAGAGGGGGAGGTGGATAGAGGATGGATAGAGGAGAGGATAGGTGGAGAGGAGGCAGACAAGTCGAAGAGGCGGGGATGGAGCCAGTAAAGGTGAGTGTAGGTAGGGGGGTAGGGAGGAGATAGGTCAGTCCAGGGAGGACGGACAGGTCAAGGGGGCGGGATGATGTTAGTAGATAGGAGATGGGGGTGTGGCTTGAGGTGAGAGGAAAAACAGGTTAGGGAGGTGGAGATGAGCTGGGCTGGTTTTGGGATGCGGTTGGGGGAGGGGAGATTTTGAAACTTGTGAAATCCACATTGATGCCATTGGGCTGCAGGGTTCCCAGGCTGAATATGATTTGCTGTTCCTGCAGCCTTCGGGTGGCATCACTGTGGCATTGTAGGAGGCCAAGGATGGACATGTCATCTGAGGAATGGGAGGGGGAGTTGAAATGGTTCGCGACTGGGAGGTGCAGTTGTTTGTTGCGAACTGAGCGCAGGTGTTCTGCAAAGCGGTCCCCAAGCCTCCGCTTGGTTTCCCCGATGTAGAGGAAGCCACAACGGGTACAGCGGATGCAGTATACCACATTGGCAGATGTGCAGGTGAACCTCTGCCTGATGTGGAATGTCTTCTTGGGGCCTGGGATTGGGGTGAGGGAGGAGGTGTGGGGGCAGGTGTAGCACTTCCTGCGGTTACAAGGAAAAGTGCCGGGTGTGGTGGGGCTGGAGGGGAGTGTGGCGCGGACAAGGGAGTCGCGGAGGGAGTGGTCCCTCCGGAAGGCAGATAAGGGTGGGGAGGGAAAGATGTCTTTGGTGGTGGGGTCTGACTGTAGATGGCGGAAGTGTCGGAGGATGATGCGTTGGATCCGGAGGTTGGTGGGGTGGTATGTGAGGACGAGGGGGATTCTTTTTTGATTATTGTTGCGGGGACGGGGCGTGAGGGATGTGTTCCGGGAAATGCGGGAGACACGGTCGAGGGCGTTCTCGACCACTGTAGGGGGGAAGTTGCGGTCCTTGAAGAATGAGGACATTTGAGATGTGCGGGATTGGAAAGTCTCATCCTGGGAACAGATGCGGCGGAGGCGAAGGAATTGGGAATAGGGGATGGCATTTTTGCAGGAGGGTGGGTGGGAGGAGGTGTATTCCAGGTAGCTGTGGGAGTCAGTGGGCTTGAAATGGACATCTGTCTCTAGGTGGTTGCCCGAGATGGAGACAGAGAGGTCCAGGAAGGAGAGAGAAGTGTTGGAGATGGTCCAGGTGAACTTCAGGTTGGGGTGGAAAGTGTTGGTGAATTGGATGAACTGTTCGAGCTCCTCGTGGGAGCACGAGGCGGCGCCGATGCAGTCATCAATGTAACGAAGGAAGAGGTGTGGTTTAGGGCCAGTGTAGGTCTGGAAGAGGGATTGTTCCACATAACCTACAAAGAGGCAGGCATAGCTTGGGCCCATGCGGGTACCCATGGCCACCCCCTTTGTCTGTAGGAAGTGGGAGGAATTGAAAGAAAGGTTGTTGAGGGTGAGGACGAGTTCGGCTCGGCGGATGAGGGTGTTGGGGAATGATGAGGTTGGAGGCGGTGGGTGGGAGGTCACCTGAGGTGATGAAGTTGTGGATGGTTTGAGAAATGATGGTTTGGTGCTCGGGGGTGGGGTCATGATCCAGGGGGCGGTAGGAGGAGGTGTCAGAGAGTTGGCGCCTGGCCTCAGCAATGTAGAGGTCAGTGCGCCATACTACGACCGCGCCTCCCTTGTCCGCGGGTTTTATGGTGAGGTTGGGATTGGAGCGGAGGGAGTGGAGGGCTGCACGTTCTGCGGGGGAGAGGTTGGAGTGTTTGAGAGGGGTAGAGAGGTTGAGGCGATTGATGTCTCGACGGCAGTTGGAGATGAAGAGGTCGAGGAAGGGTAGGAGGCCTTGGGGTGGTGTCCAGGAGGAGGGCTTGTGTTGGAGGCGGGAGAAGGGGTCAGTAGAGGGAGGGTTAGATTCGTGGTTGAAGAAGTAAGCATGGAGACGGAGGCGGCGGAAAAACTGCTCAATGTCCAAGCGTGAGCGGTATTCGTTGATATGTGGGTGGAGGGGGATAAAGGTGAGCCCTTTACTGAGGACTGACCGTTCGTCCTCAGTAAGGGGGAGGTCTGGGGGGATGGTGAAGACTCGGCAGGGCTCAGTGTTGCTGTCTCCTCCGGAGCTGCTGGCTGTGGAGGCTGTGGGCGGAGTTGCGTCTGCGTCGGCTGTGGGCGGAGTTACGTCTGCGTCGGCTGTGTTATCTCATTATTTCTAGTTCTCTGTTTCTAATCAAATGGATCTTGCCGTTGAACTCTCAATCAAAGAACAAAGAAAATTACAGCACAGGAACAGGCCCTTCGGCCCTCCAGGCCTGCACCGATCCAGATCCTCTATCTAAACCTGTCGCCTATTTTCCAAGGATCTGTATCCCTCTGCTCCCTGCCCATTCATGTGTCTGTCTAGATACATCTTAACTGACGCTATTGTGCCCATCTCTACCACCTCTGCTGGCAACGCGTTCCAGGCACCCACCACCCTCTGCGTAAAGAACTTTTCACGCATATCTCCCTTAAACTTTTCCCCTCTCACCTTGAAATCGTGACCCCTAGTAATTGAGTCCCCCACTCTGGGAAAAAGCTTCTTGCTATCCACCCTGTCTATACCTGTCATGATTTTGTAGGCCTTAATCAGGTCCCCCCTCAACCTCCGTATTTCTAATGTAAATAATCCTAATCTACTCAACCTCTCTTCATAGCTAGAGCCCTCCATACCAGGCAACATCCTCGTGAACCTCCTCTGCACCCTCTTGAAAACATCCACATCCTTTTGGTAATGTGGCAACCAGAACTGTACGCAGTATTCCAAATGTGGTCGAACCAAAGTCCTGTACAACTGTAACATGACCTGCCAACTCTTGTACTCAGTACCCTGTCCGCTGAATGAAAGCATGCCGTATGCCTTCTTGACCACTCTATCGATCTGCGTTGCCACCTTCAGGGTACAATGAACCTGAACACCCAGATCTCTCTGTACATCAGTTTTCCCTAGGGCTTTTCCATTTACCGTATAGTTCGCTCTTGAATTGGATCTTCCAAAATGCATCACCTCACATTTGCCTGGATTGAACTCCATCTGCCATTTCTCCGCCCAACTCTCCAATCTATCTATGTTCTGCTGCATTCTCCGACAGTCCCCTTCGCTATCTGCTACTCCACCAATCTTAGTGTCATCTGAAAACTTGCTAATCAGACCATCTATACCTTCCTCCAGATCATTTATGTATATCACAAACAACAGTGGTCCCAACACGGATCCCTGTGGAACACCACTGGTCACAGTTCTCCATTTTGAGAAACTCCCTTTCTCTGCAACTCTCTGTCTCCTGTTACCCAGCCAGTTCTTTATCCATCTAGCTAGTACACCCTGGCCCCCATGTGATCTCACTTTCTCCATCAGCCTACCATGGGGAACCTTATCAAACGCCTTACTGAAGTCCATGCATATGACATCGACAGCCTTTCCCTCATCTATCAACTTTGTCACTTCCTCAAAGAATTCTTTCAAGTTGGTAAGACATGACCTTCCCTGCACAAAACCATGCTGTCTATCACAAATAAGCCCATTTTCTTCCAAATGTAAATAGATCCTATCCCTCGGTATCTTCTCCAACTGCTTCCCCACCACTGACGTCAGGCTCACCGGTCTATAATTTCCTGGATTATCCTTGCTACCCTTCTTAAACAAGGGGACAACATTAGCAATTCTCCAGTCCTCTGGGACCTCACCCGTGCTGAAGGATGCTGCAAAGATATCTGTTAAGGCCCCAGCTATTTCCTCTCTCACTTTCCTCAGTAACCTGGGATTGATCCCATCCAGACCAATCACATCACTTCCTTCCAAGACTTTAATAGTGTAGAGTCATAGTCTTTGTGACACAGGAGGATATTATTCACCTATCCATGCCAACCCTTCGTACTGCACTCCAGATGTTAAAAATGCTCCTTAAGAAGCGAGTGAATTGGAGTTTTTTGAAGAAGTAACATTCTTCAGATGAAAGGGAAACAATGCATGTACTTTACTTAGATTTCTGATAAGATACCAAATCAAAGGTTATTGCAGAAAATGTTCACCTAGATTTGGGCATTCAGGTACATAGCTCTTTAAAATGCCGCAAACAGGTTCCAATATCAGTCAAGAAGGCTAATGGAATGCTGGCCTTCATGTCTAGAGAGCTGGAGTGTAGGATGCGTATGTTGTGCAACAGTTATATAAAACCCTAGTTACACTGCACTTAGAGAACTATGAACAAGTCTGGGTACCACACCTGAGAAAGGATGTTTTGGCCCTGCAGGGAGTTCAATGCAGATTTACAAGGATTATACCTGGATTTCAGGGGTTAAGTTATGAGAAGAGATTAAACAAATTAGGCTTAATTCTCTAGAATTTAGAAGGTTAAGGCATGATCTAATTGAGGTTTTCAGGATATTAACAGGGAAAGACAGGGTAGATAAACTATTTCCACTGGTTGAAGATTCTGGAACCAGGAGAAATTGTCAGAGAATCTGAGATAGGTTGATTGAATGGGCAAAGATCTGGAATGTGGAGTATAATGTAAGAAGCATACTGCCTGAATGTTAAGAGACTGTAGCCCTCTGAGGTACATACGGTTCGAGGTGGCTGAGTCCATAAATCTCAAAAGTTTGGCATGTATTGCAGCAAGTAATTGGGGAAACCAATTGAATGTTATTGTTTATTGTGAGGAGAATTGAATTTGAAAGTAGGGAGGTTATGTTGAAATTATAAAGGGCTTTGATAAGACCATGTCTGGAATTATGTGCACAGTATTGCTCATCTTATTTGAGGAATTTTTAAATGCATTGGAAACAGTTTGGAGACAGTTTATGATATTAATACCTGGTATAGGTAGGTTGTCTTATGAGGGAAGGTTGGCTTATACCTACTGGAGTTTAGAAGAGTAGGAGTTGACTTGATTAAAACATGAAATCCTGAGAGATATTGACAGGGTTGGATTTGGGAAGTACATTTGATCTTTTTGGAGAATCTAAACATTGTTATAAAATAAGAACCTACCCATTTAGGACAAAGATGAGATTTTCTTTCTCACAGAGGATTATGAGCCTTTGGAGCTTTCATCAAAAGGCAGTATCAGCAGGGTTTTTGAATATTTGTAAGGTAGAGGTTGATAGATTCTTGATTAGGAAGGAAGTAGAATGTTATTGGGGGTGTGCAGGAATATGGAGTAATTAGATCAACCATGACCTATTTGAATAACAGAACAGGCATATGGGACTGAGGGTCCTACTCCTGCTCCTAACTCGTATGTTCGTATAAATCCAACCTCCCATTTAAAATGATACTAGGAAAGATTTACTTAAACATTAACTGTGAGTGAAGCATCATTACATAGGAATTCTTGCTTGGACGTCTGTAATATCTAGTCCAATAAATTGCTTGAGTACCAATAAATAATAATATTGATGTCCATCAGCTTCCTTTCTAACTAAATAAGAGCTTATACAAGCTTGTGTTTTTGGAACCAGCCTGTGAGAAGACTTGATGATTTATAACATATCACTAAAGATTGATTTTATGTTTAATTGGCAACGTAAGAAATTAATGAACCTCTTAAATAAGATAACATTTTTATTACTTCTAACAAGGAAAGTAATCTAGCAATATTGAAAATTCTGTCTTTCACATTGATTACTAATTTTAAAAACAATTCAGTCCAGATTTGCTACTTTCTTGTTTCCATACCATGCCATTCCATTTGGAAGAACAGGAGTGAATGTGACAATTAAACCAAAAGCTTGTTCCAAGTTGTTCAGCTGCTCCGGGAAACTCTTCATTCAACTGCTCATCTAGGATGTTTGTCTTCGATTCTTTTGAGCCATCATCCTCATGTTCTTTGAAACTCAGGAGCTTTTGAGGAGAATTTTCATCCTCTTTGTATATTTCTGGATATGTGCATCTGAATGGGATGTGGATGACTTCTTATAGCTTTCCCCAAGCAACCTTATTCAACAGACAATCAAAGTAACTTTAGGAATACACATTTACTGAACTAGCTGTGATCTTTTCATGAAGGAGACTTCATGACTCCCAGTCCTTACATGGCATCAGGACATTTCACAGCACTTTACAGCCACCAAGGTTCTCCTGAAGTGTAGCTACTATTATAATGTAAGAAACACAGCAGTTCTGACTGCAGCACCACCTCATTCCAGATTTGCAAGTAAAAGGATGTCTGACAAGTGGGAAGCGTTCAAGAGTGTGTGAGTTCAGAGGCATTTTGCTACTCTTAGAGTGAAAGGTAAAGCTGGTAAGATTAAGGAACAATGAGGTTCTAGTCAAGAATAAAACAGAATTTTTTCTTAGATACAGACAACGTGGTTCAATTGAATCTCTTAATCAATATAAAGAGTGTAGGGGCATTCTTAAGAAAGAAATCAGGAAGGCAAAGAGGGGATATGAGATAGCATTGGCAGATAAGGCTAAGGATAATCCAAAGAGATTCTACAAATACATTAAGAGCAAGAGGGTAACTAAAGAGAGGATAGGGCCTCTTAAAGATCAAAGAGGTCATCTTTGTGTTGAACCCCAGGAGATGGGAGAGATACAAAATGAATATTTCACATCAGTTTTTACTTTGGAGAAAGAAATAGAGTCTAGAGAATGCAGAGAAATAAACTTTGATGTTTTAAAATAGTTCACATCACAAAAGAAGAAGTTCAGGAAGTCTTAGCGAGGTCTAAGAGAATATAAAGATAGATAAATCTCTGGGACCTGATCTAATGTACCCCTGAATGTTGCAGGAAGTAAGGGAGGAAATTACGAGACCCCTTGCAGAAATATTTGCATCATCTGTAACTATGGGTGTGGTGCCTGATGTCTGGAGGGTGGCTAATGTTGTACCTTTGGTTAAGAAAGTTTGCAAGGAGAAACCGGGGAACTATAGATCCATGAGTCTGACTTTGGTTGTGGGTAAGTTGTTGGAAGTGATTATGAAAGACAGGATTTATGGACATTTAGAAAGGCAAAAATTGTTTAGGGATAGTCAGCATGGTTTTGTGCGAGGAAAATAGTATCTCACACATTTGACTGAGGTTTTTGAAGAAGTTACCAAAAAGATTGATCGTGGCAGAACAGTGGACATTGTTTATTTGGATTTTGGTAAAGCCTTTGATAAGGTTCTGCGTGGTAAACTAATTAGTAAAGAGAGGTCACGCGGGATTCAGGGTGAGCTTGCCAATTGGATACATAATTGGCCTTAATGGCAGGAGACAGCGTAATGGTGGAAGGTTGGTTTTCGGCCTGGAGGCCTGTGCCCAGTATTGTTCCACAGGGATAGTTCAGGGTCCTCTTTTGTTTGTCATTCATATAAATGATTAGGATGAGAATATAGAAGGTATGGTTAGTAAGTTTACAGATGACACCAAAATTGGTGGCACAGAAGACAGCGAAGAAGGTTTTCTAAGACTACAAAGGGATCTTGATCAAATGATTCAATGGACTGAGAAATGGCAGATGGAGTTTAATCTGGATAAATGTGAGGTATTGTATTTTGGTACAACAAACATGGGTAAGGCTTATACAATTAATGATAGGGTCTTGGATAGTGTTGTAGAAGAGAGAGACCTAGGGATGCAGGTACATAATTCTTTAAAGTTTGTGTCATAAATAGACAGAATGGTTAAAAAGGTTCAGAGATACCTGAAACGTCAGCTTTCCTGCTCCTCTGGTGCTGCTTGGCCTGCTGTGTTCATCCAGCTCTACACCTTGTTATCTATGGTTAAAAAGGTGTTTGGCGCACTTGCCTTCATTCCTCCGTCCTTTGAGTATAGAAAGTGGGATGTAATGTTGAGGCTGTACAGGACATTGGTGAGGCCTCTTCTGGAATACAGTGTCCAGTTCACCTAGTTATCGGAAGGATATCGTCAAGCTGAGAGGGTTCAGAATAGACTTACCAGGATGTTGCTGGGTATGGAAGGTTTGAGTTATAAAGAAAGGCTGGATAGGCTGGGACTTTATTCACTGGAGCAGAGGAGTATGAGAGGTGACCTGTTAGAAGTTTATAAAATAATGAGAGGTATAGATTGAGTTGATGGTAGTTGTCTTTTCCCTAGGATGGGGAATTTCAAGACTAGGGAGCACATCTTTAAGGTGAGAGGAGAGAGATTTCAAAAAGACATAAGTGGTGAATTTTTTGTACAGAGGGTGGTTCGCATATGGAATGTACTTCCTGAGGAAGTGGTAGATTTGGGTACAGTTACAACATTTAAAAGGTATTTGGATAAGTACATGAATGGGAAAGGTTTGGAGGGATATGGGCCAAGAGCAGGCAGGTGGAACTAGTTCAGTTTGGGATTATGTTTGGCAAAGACTGGTTGGACTGATAGGTCTGTTTCCATGCTGTATGACTCTATGACTTGAAAGCCAGCCTGATTTTGTGCTCAGGTCTTAAAAGACTTGAAGCTACAGCACTATAACAAAGTTGACAGTGATAATTATCTGATCTGGCAATTGAGACCCCAAAAAGCTGATGCTTGCTGATAGCAGTGTTCATTGAAGAGAAAGGCTTTATCCTGATGACCCAGAATAGATATACACGTGTTAATCTGTGGTGTCTTTGAACGAGATCGGGACTGGTTGGTAGCACTGTATGACCAGGTTCCACTAACCAGCAGGTGGTGGAAGGGTTAAAGGAGTTTGAATTATGAGCTCAGATTATGCACAACATTAGCTGAACTTGTTGATAGATTGCTGCAGGCCAGCAGTATTTATGGCATGATAACGAGAATGGCCAGAAATGGCCGAAGACATGGTAAGAGCAGGGTGGTTGAGGTCCTGCCAAAGTAAGTGTAATTGAAAAATCAGCAATGGGTGCATACAGGGCATATTGAAGGCGCATTTCCCATCTGTGAATCTTTAAACCCTCGCTGAGACTCTGTCATGTCTGTGCGTAGGTGGTTGCAGGGGTGAGGTTAATATCAAGGCCAATCAAATCAAGGTTAATAACAGGGTATAGCTGCTATATTGCTTGTAAATTTAACTTGTGGAAGCTAGTAAAGAGCTGTTTTCTGTCTTTCTTGAGTGGGTGATGTTATTTCTAGGTAGCTAGCTGAGCTGATGACTCAGTGTGTCAAACAGAGAGCAGTCAGCATGACTCTATGACGCAGATTGGTTTCAGAGGCTTTATTTAACTGTTAGTCTGTTATATCTGACCGTCACTGTAAATAGCTTTGTAAACACTTTGCCACCCCTCCTTGGTTGAGGTGAGTTGTGAATGATGTACTATTTATCATGTTGGTGATGAAAACTATGATATTAGATTTTGTAACCATAATTAAACTTGGGTTGTGGTCTCAAGAACGGGAGATTTTGCTGAAAGAATCACATTGCACACTAGGGATAACACTAGGTGTAGAGCTGGA